>NBBA01000012.1:1200000-1528823 GCA_002794785.1 Coniferiporia sulphurascens | reverse complement strand
GCGCTGTAACGTCTTAAACGGCCTACCAGGCCCGTATACACATCAATTTAGGAGAAAATTGCGACGGCGAGCGAACGCAGCACGTATCTCATGGTGATTCCATTTGTGCTCCGCGCGTGCACACTGAGCACAGGTTCCGACTCAAGGATGTAGAGAGTCATTATCCTCACCGTATTCCTGCGACGGCGGAGGGGATGGAGGCAAGAAGTGCCTGCAGTAGCATGACGTGCAAGCACCCTGTGCATATAGCAGGAGCTGCTCCATCCCAGCCGCTTTAGCACTAGGCACAGTTCTCTCTCCTGGGCGTGGGGGAAGTGAACAACTGGAAGTCACTGGACCAGCTCTTTTTCAGCTAGCCAATGCACGCCAGCGTCGACATACGTCGCCATCACGTCCCTCTCTGCATGTTTGAGAATGACCTCTGCGCTCTCGGGATGTTGCACCGTCACTCAACACCACTTTCGGCCGGGGCCTACGGGGCAACGACTGTGTCCATTGAGAGAAACTCCGTCGCGTCGTTACAATGTTCTGGAAGATAGCCTTGATCTACCTGCACACGCACAATGCATGAGTGCAAAGGACAGGGGGGGCTAGGGGAATTATGCCGTGCCCCCCCCCCCATACTCACCCCTCGAATGAGAAGGACATGCTGACATCCAGCGTTCTCAGGTCATACCGCACAAGCCCGCCCCCCATAACGGCGATCAAGGTAACATCTCGGGCATGAGGTGGCTAACGTGAGATGCTCAAAATTGGATAGGTCAACGCTGAAGGGTTCCATGCGCAGGCCCGTCTTAAAATAAAATAAAATTGGAAATAGCTTCGCTCGTATAGTGGCCAGGGGGGATCGTTGCTGTCTCCGCCGTGTTCTCAGAATAGCGGACAACATTCTCTGCAACGTGTCTGCAAGCCTGGGCCCGACCACATCTCTCGGTCGTGCGTCGGTTGCAATACAGGTGGGTCTTCTGAGCATAATGTTACTGGAGACGTAAGGCACGTTATTCGGGGGGTGAGGAGGTCGCATGGTCTTATTCTGGTCCTTGAGAAGACAGGGACAATTCGCATCGCTACGGGAGGTACAACTAGGAAACTAAGAAACGCGCACAGGCAAAAGAGCGGCGCAACCCCAAAAAATATCGGGTTACGCATTGTCATCGATTTTGAATTTTCGTCTTAAACCAGACAGGAAGTATGTAACCTAAAGCCGTAGCGAACAGGCTAGTTCGGTGAGTGTGCCAGGTGGAACTGACGCTCACAGTTCCGAGTCGGACTCGGATGCGAATTTCCAGCGAGAAGCGAAAGAAGAAACGGCGAAGCTAATCTCGGGTTCTTTCCGTCCCTGGTAAGTTTACCAGTTAGCCCGTCATGTATTTTTGCGGTTATACTTACGAACGTGTTCCAGCTGTTTGCATATGCAGAAGCTTGCTGAGCGTCTGGGCTCACTATTTGTGGAGTACATGCATCGCACGTTGACCGACTCGGAAGCAATCAGAGAGTCATCTTCAATTGTTGATCGCGTCTTCAATATAGCAGGCAGTACTACTGCACCAGCAACTCAATAGCGGACGAAGATGTTCATAGTTCACAATTCGAAGGTAAGACTATTAGAGTAAGCCCGAGGGAAGCGAGAAACCGGAGTTGGATGCGCGCACTCGCACTTGATTCTCAGAAACAAACAAACCTCTCCGGCATTGCGCAATTCGTTTTCAGACCATTCAATGTGATCGTACTTCCCGACAATGCGAACTGCCAAACTTAAATTAGGTGGGCGCCTGATGATGGCGGGAATGTGTGGCTTCCAACGGCGACCGCGGAGAGCAAACGTTAGTAGTTTCGTAGTATAAACCTTAGGCCTATCTTGGAATACGGGACTGCCAAGCGCCCGTGGAATGTGCGCGGCTGAGAAGCCTCCGGCGAGGCACGGCTCAATTTAATAAAGTTTATGCAAAAAGGCGTCATTCAATCCATATATTATGTACATCCGTGAAAACAAATCAATAAATCCATCAAGATTGGTTCTACAGCTTCGCAGTGATTGGCTGCCAATCGACCTTCTCGACCTGTACAACAAAGATTGAAGTTCGTCAGAAACGGGAAGAAATAATAATAATAAAAGGATAAATCGCAAAAAGGGACGCACCATCTCGGGAACGAGCTCGCCGACGTTGCGCGCTCCAAGCAGGCGCATGCCGAGCACGATCTCTGTCTCGAGGATGCGAATGAGCCGCTCCACACCTTCCTCGCCGTATGCCTGCGAATACATGTGAACGGGGAAATGAAAGTTGCGACAGAAGTTACATACACTTTGCGCATACAGGAAAGGCCGTCCCATACCGACTGCCTTGGCTCCGAGGCATAGCGCCTTCAGGACATCTGTGCACGATGGTGAGTTTTGCGGAGCGACGAAGCCGGTACTGAACAAGAGGAGTCACCTGATCCTCGACGAACACCGCCGTCCATGTAAACTGTGTAGTCGCCGTTGAGTGCACGAATGAACAAAATTTCACGTGTAGACAAACCTTCCATCTTCGAGAATACATCGGGCCTCTGCTTGCGAAGACGATACAATACTTCCATAGAAGGCATCGAACTGTGATATCTTTAGATACTGATGGGTAGACTGAACTTCCGAACTTACTAGTCAAGTTGACGGCCTTGAATTTGCATGTGTAAGTTCAGGTGGTCGTAAAAACCCGACATTCCAGATTACGTACCTCCATGGTTTGAAATGAGAATTCCATCAACACCTGCTTCTGCAGCGAGTACCGCGTCTTCGACACATTGAATCCCTGGACTGAGGTCAGGCAACGGAGATCAAGGCAGAAGAGGAAAATATCCGTACCCTTAATAAGAATGGGAAGTTTCGTCACGCTTCGTAGCCAGGGAATGGTCTGGAAGAATTAGCAGACAATTCGAGCGCAAAAAAACAAATTCATAGCCACCTTTTCCCAGGACAGGTCTCTATCGATACTGTTCAGCATTGCGCCAGCCGTCCCCTCCCCTTTCTCATCGGCCTCCGGTTCCTGAGGCAAATCAGCCCCGGATCCTTTCCCAGCCAAGCGCTCCGCCTCTCGCTCCTGGTCAGCGAGCACAAACGGCGCATGGATATCGCGCTCGCGGTGTCCAGCGACAGGCGCGTCGACCGTAAGGAAGATGGCGTTATACCCCAGACGTTCGACTTCGCGAATGCGCTGCACGGCGCGTGCGTCCTCGTGCTTGTACAACTGGAAGAAAAGCGGTTGGTCCTTGTGCACGCGCGCATCGGCGATCTGTTCGTACGAGAGCGACGCATGGGAGGACACCATCTGGATCGTGCCCGTGCGCCCGCAGCCGCGCGTGATGTTCGCCTCGCCCGCTGGGTGCCCGAGCTTCGCGAGTGCCGCGGCGGAGACGAACAGCGGGATGCTGCTCTTGTAGCCCAGAATTGTTGTTGAGGGGTCACAAACAGAAATTGGGCGTAGAACGCGCGCGTGGAAGAAGAAACGAGAGAACGCCCTTATGTTTTCGGCGTAGGCTGAAAACTCGAGTCAAGCACGATCTTGGGACATAAAAAAGAGAGAGCGTACTGATTTCGTCGTCTCCTGCGGAGCAGAAGTACGCCCAGGCCTTATACGAGAGTATTTTCTTAGCCACCACCTAGAATAATGTTAGCCTCCATTGACGCTGTTAGACCGTAGAGCGAATGAGCGAACCTCCATCTCCTGTGCGTTTAGTATCCTACTGAGCGGCGGCTTTTCCTTCTGCGCCTTCTCTACACGAAGCTCGTCCTGCGTCTTTTTCTTCTCTGCAGCAGCCTTTTTGATTGTCTGTGCAGCGCTTGCATCTATGGGACCGAGGTGCTTCTCAGGCGGGAGGTTCTTCTCGAGGGCGTCCGGTGGATGAATGGGCTCGTACGCCGCCGTTGCGTCCTTCCCCGCATACTTGAGGATGATCTTTGCACCTCCAGGATGTTCCTTTCGTCGACTATCAGCCTTAGCTGTGGTCTGTAAGGCCGGTGCCCACGCTCACCGAGAGAAAATCCGTCACGTCGTATACATTATTCTGGATGATAACCCAACACAACCTGTATTTCCAGTAAGTGCTCGAGATACTGAAAAGTAGACAACAACTACAAAACGCACTTTTCGGAGTCATGACGCGCAACCTCGCTGAGCGTGAAGACCATTGGTGTGCACGTCGCGAACAACAACACAAAAAAGGGGTAGGCGTGCCCGGCGCCTCGCTATTAGTGCGTGCACAAGCGCACCTGCAAAGGAGCGAGCGCTATTGGCGGCCCGGCTCGGCGCGGTGCTCTATTTTACTCTAAGTCCGTCGATCCGAGGCAGATCATTCATTTCACTCAGACACCCCGCACTCAGAAATGGTGTACAAATACAACTGCATTTTTGCTATTACATAGCGATACAAAAGTGTGCTTATTACGTCCCAGATCCTCAAAGAAAAAAAATGGCGTAGCGAGAGTCGGAGGAAACCACGCTTTCGCCAAAGTTCCCGTCTTCCCTAGACGGTTACGGTGTTCGAGCCGCTTCAGGTTCAGTGCCGGCAGCCCTTTCCCCCTACCAACACGACGAAGCACCGACATCCGCTCATCTGACGCCGGCGTGTTCGTTCCAGGCACAGAATTAAGCGCACGAGTACCCCTCGGGCCTCAGCGCAGCGCCTAGCTCGGGATTCGGGCCCATATGCCACTCGAGGCGCGCACACCGCGTTGCCCGCGCTAAGTTCCTCTGCTCCTTTTCGCGATATCCCTCGGCGTCCCTGCGCATGCTCCCGGTCCTAACCCCATCTCCGAGTCGGAGTGGTTTGCGGTCGATGATGTGGCTGTGGCAAACGTGATCATTGCGGTTCCCTCGCTATCGCCGGCTGACGGGCGGTCCGCTTCAGTAAGATAGACGACGCCGCTTGACTGCGCGGCAATGGACCGCAGACGAAGCGTGATCCGGGACATCATCGTCACGGTGATTCTGTACATCAAATGGTATTAGCAGGAAACAAGCGCCGCTGGAGGGGAAGCGCGCACAGTTGGGCAACCTGACCAAGTATATTCTTGAGACCGGGCTGAAGACGGAGGCAAACGTTGTCAATACACTAGATAGTCGATTGGAGAACACACGGACTGACCGGAGCAGTTATGATCATGACTGTTAGCGCCTGCGTAGATGATTCTTAATACCAAAAGCTGTAAGGTAGGGAACGAATTGAACTAACTAGATTTGTGGCAAATACAACGCCATAAATACAGGACACCGTCGTTCATAAGCGTTTTTTAAAAGGGCACTGGACGAAGTGCCCCGAAGCGCCCAGGATGTCTTGTTGAGCGTGAGGGAGAGGACAACTGTATCGAATACAACGACCACGACTGCGGAAAGACCGGGCCAGGCTTTTTCGTCGGGGTCAAATATCATACTACAACCATGTATACCAGAAGAGCGGGCTACGGCTGATACATACATAATTCAGGTGAGAGGGGAACCGATGGTGGAGAGTTAATGCGGACTTACGCCTCCCCATTGAGAGAAACCAAGCATATACTACGATTTGAATAATCCAGAACATCCCAAGGATTGCTTGGACAAAGTTTTATTGTCTCCACCGTAGAGTGCTTTCACCCTAAAAATTTCGGGATCAATCGATGCCCTTCTGGTCCTCTGGGTATGATGGGACACTGACCTCAACATCATCATAAGACCTGCGAGTCCGAAACCAATGATGACAGTAGCCCCTTCATAGCGCACAAAGTGCGTACACATTTCATAGCTGAAATTCGGAGACAGATACGCTAGTAAAGAATCCCTCACATGAGTTCGCAGCATTAGGACCAAAGGAACTGAACAAACCGTAGAGGTTCACTATGAATGCCAAGGGGAAGAAATAACGATTCTGGGAGTACAGGATGAGGGACTGATTGGGGCGGGCATGTTGTGTTTTCTTTACCAAAAAGAAGAGATACGCGACTTGAGGCCAAGTCAGTTGGTTGAGCGGGAGTAATCACTTGCTTTAACTTACCCAAGCCTTTCCTGCCTTTCCACACGTATTCTACTTCATCCGAGAATGTGAGGAGGTGATCGTAGATGAGGAAGGTATAGCTCGCAAGGCCGACATACTGCAATTAAAGCTGTCAACAATGTTGAGACAAAAAGTAAGCAACACTCACGTTCGTCGCAACCCTTTATACCCATTAGAAGGTACCATTAACCAATATTCTACCCGGAGACTCCCCTCCTCCAACTTACAGATGTTCCCTTTCATGGATAGGATTCAGCATGGCAATATACGGTGTCGTTGGTGGTAAGAAGAAAGGAGGGGAAGGATAGTACCCACCTTCATCCAAGATTTATCGACGTCAACGAACAATAAGACGAATGTGACCATGTCTGAGTACCAGCGGAGCACTTCTGCGACAACTTATATGCGTCTACTTCCGAACCTGGTCTCGGTCCTGGTGGTTAGAATTTAGACTACGGAATGTTTAAGGCTGTCTCAGAACTGTGGCGGTGCTTCGCGCGTGGTCCATTGATTCGAAAACCGAGCTGAACATTAGCTGAGACATTGAATTCGATGAAATCAACATTCAATGCTGACAGAGTACAAATATTGAAGACATCAGACTTAGAAGCTGATCTATGTCTCTGCCACAGGCCAGCCGCCGAGAGCCAAGACCCATCATTAATTATCAGATATGTACCTGACTAACAGCGCCTGTTTCCATGAGTTTCATAGCCTTGCCGAGGATCAAAAATATCTATTTGCGTTGATCACCGTTGGGACCTGCCTCGTCGTATGAAGCTGATCGGACACATCGTGATTCATGATCGATTCCTTTCCTCCCAAGAAAACTTGATGAATTATCAGTGGCTGGTATGCCAGTATAAACCTCGCATCAGAATCTGATTGCCGTACGCTTTCTGCGAAGAGCCAAGTTGGCAGAGGGGGTTGGAGGAGCGTTGGCAAGCTGCGAGACATGGCAACTGAGACCTCTACTGGATGCTGGAATCAGCGAATCGGAACGTCCCAAAAGGATGACAAGAATGATCGGCGCTAGATATGTCCTTTTAATTGCCATATTTAGTTATCGAGTGATTGGCGCCACTGCGTCGGACGCGGCGTCGGGCGCAAACCATTCGTATCACGCTCCTCGTAATCAAATTCACACCAGCCCCCCCTCGGCACATAATGATGAGCTACAGCCTGATGGCAGAGCATTCGCCATCTCTCCTTCATTCCGACCCCTTCCTTCTGGTCTCTGGTTTCTTCAAGTTTTCTCTTTCTCTCGCTTCTCTTCTGTATCTCTCGTTTATACTACTACCAACACTCACTTGGAGTTGGCAAACTGGCTTTGCACTCAGTACACTCTTTAAACCCTGGAGAGCGGGAGAAAAGAAGGGATGTCACTTTCTTCCACGGACCCCACGGGAGAGTCTGCCAACGGTGCGTCTGGACAATTCATCGGCTTGTTGTCCACCCCGGTCTGAAACGGATGTGCGTGGGTGCTAGGGATAAATGAACACGACCCAGGTGCCAGACAGAGTCTGGCTCTATGGTTCTTTTTCCAGATTGCTGCAAACAACGTTGGTATACCCATCCTTGTTGCGACGTTCTTGCTAGCGAAGAACGTAAAACGTAACCCAACCCTAATAAATATGTGTATTACATGGATAGTTGCGGGGGTCTCTTCATCACTTTTGTAAGTGTCTAGCCGCTTGGTTATGCGGTAAACTTGCCTGATTCACGGTTTATAGATTGTATGCGGGAAAGGAGTTAGGGAAGGAGCCAAGTCATGCTCTTTGTATTGTACAAGCCTCGCTATTGTATGGTACTCCGCCAATGTAAGTTCGCATTCAGCAGGAAAGCAAGTGTACTTATACTCTAGTAATACATAGGTGTTCCGTGTCTGCGCTGGCTCTTATATACACAGTATGGAAATCCTTGAGCTGTATGAAAAACGAAAACGTGCCAAAAAGCAGCAGAGCAGGGATTTATGCGGTAAGCAACTTATTACCACCCTTTTCAATGCCTCTCATCATTGACCAACAATCTCTAGCTGCTGGTAGCCCCATATATCATGGTGGTTGGCTTTGCAATAGCTACGGCAGTGGTACGGTTCCTTGTTGCGATGGCGGCTGCTCCTTTACTGATTACCATTCAGGTGGCATCCCGAGACTTGCGAAGGGTAAACCGGAATCGACGGTTTTTCTATTGCTCGGTGGACGATGACGATCTGTAAGTCTGTAATGCCGAGTCCTTGTCCGGCAGGGTTAGCTGACTAGTTGTTTTCAAGGTCTGATGCAATGGCTCTGTTTACTGTCGTAATATGCTTGCTCTGCTTGCTGCTCGAGAGTGAGTCCGGCCTTGTTTAAGTTGCCTGCCCCTAGCCGAGACAGGTACTTATTATTATTTCTACGGATTACCCTTTTAGTACACACGGCATTCCGGATCGTTCGCGCATGGCGCGCGTTCAAAGCCATGAGCAACGATCTAGACATTGGAAAGCGCGGCTTGGACATGCAGCTTATCGTGCGCTTGTTTATATTCTCGGGGTACATACTAATCGCACTCGTGTACGTCCTCGCCGCGCCGTACTTACGTTTACTGGACCCGAAGCTGACTTACCCACTTGCTCCTATCGCCCTTTTGCTGGCGAAAAAAAAAGGTTCAGCGCGACTTCGGTTATGTCCCCTAAGTCTGTCGTTCCGGACTTGTTCTCTGCATCAAGTGAGTAGGCCGCATTCCCCGAACGAATTTAGGCCCTCTTGGGTTTTACGCAGCCGCTCATGTATCACCGCCAGTCGGCATGGCAGTCTTCTTAGTATTTGGAACCCAGCCGGTACGTGGCAACCTCATGATATCGGTAATGTACCAGCCACTCGTACACACACACTCACCTGCAATCAACAAACAGGACGTCTTGCGCACATGGGCGTTCTGGCTTCACATACGTCCGCCGGTGCTTCCGCCCAAGGACTTCGTCGTCAAGAACCCGGACTCAGCGCCCAGTCTATTTCGGGAGCAACATCTTTCCTGGCCGGCGCCACGGGCCGGTACTATTGCAAAGCTAGACATGTCAGAATCGCCTGACGGCGGCTCCTCCGTAAGGAGCTCGTTCGCAACCAGGAAGGGGGACAGCGTGATCATTATTGGTAAACCAGAAGAAGCATTTGGAGGCCTCGGAAAGCGGGATTCAGTTTGAATTGGTGGCTTTTTATTTATTATTGATTGACTACTTCGCGGGATAAGATTGGGCCCTGGACAGACAACTCAGCGTGCTGACGTAACTTCGACTTCACCTTCGCTAAATTCATTGCGCCGTTTGATCACGGCTGGCATTTCTGTTTATAATGGAGCTACTTCTTCCATTTGTTACACCCAGTGTAAACAATCTCGCTTGATTGATATTTGTTATTGAAGTACATTCTGTCCTATTCTTGAACCCAGCACATGCGGTAGTAATAAAACAATGACCTTATTGCAACCGATTACAGAACCCATCATAAAAAGAAGAAAAAAATTGCATTCTGTTGAACTTATCTTGCCGGTTGACAGTTTATGCCTTAAGGAAGGGCGAGCCAGAGGGCCAACAGCTTCGTGAGGTTCGGTGTACCGAGACCTGCAAGCGTCGGTCATTAGTAACACTGATGTTCTGATACTCTCTGAAAAGCACTGAAAATATAAGGACGTACCAGTGACTGGATCCCAGCCCGCCACCGCAGTGAATCCATCAGTGCCTAGAGCATGGTACGTCAGCTTGCTTACCAAGTATAACTGAGTTCGAACGACGTACCACAGCCTTGATTTCCGCCGTGCGTGATGTCGTTGAACGCACTTGCGAAGTCGGCTGAGTAGATCTAGATAAATTATGGAAATACCAGACGCGCTTCTGTCAGTTTCCCGGACTTAAGTCCGAGATTAATCTTAGGCTTACGGTTGGGTTAATGAAACCTTGAAATCAGAGGGTAGTCAGCGCCATATCGACTCAATAACCGAAACTTTCGGTGTGGCCGCCGGGGAAGTAAGACGCTTACCGACAGGGGCCTTTCCAGCGGCGATTCGTGCGTCGTTAACTAGCGTGATGAGCGAGCCGACAACAGGTGATGAACAGGACGTCCCGAAGACGAGTTCGAACTCTCCGTCAATTCTGACAAGATCATTCTAAGAAGGAATAGTCATGAGATACGGAATATTAAGGATGTCTTACCCGATGATGTAATTCGCGCTGCGAAGTGAACGGCTTCAGCAAATATGTTTCTGATAACAGACACATCGAGACTAACCCATTCGCACTCAAGTCCGGGAATCCACGGACCTATTTCCGTCTTATCAGAAGGGAAAAGAGTCGGAGTCCGTACGTGCACTTACTGTCCCAGAGTTGTTAAATTGTGCAGATGTAAAAGGTGGCGGGAAATTTGTCAAAAAGCTTGAAACAGCTTCCTCCTGGTACGATGGCATAGCGAAGAAGTTGCTGAAGCCACCGCCACTAAAGATGACCTGCTCGCAAGCACCTTCAGGATCGTTGACAGTGTTACCAGGATCGACCTGGGTGGCTCCCACAGCAGTGATGAACGGACAGGTCACAGGGAAACCGGGGTTGAACTTTGTTCCACCCGACGTCGCCTCGTCTGGGAGAGGAAGAACATACATGAGAACCTGTCAACACCCACGATAATGGCGAACGAGCCAAGCTACTGACTCCTTGTGTTTAGGCAAAGACCGCTATTACCAGCGACGCCATCATCACCAGAACTATAAAGAACCGTGGTACCCAAAAGACCGATCTATGTTGGAAAAACATTGAGATGCGGAATGGGGACGATTTTTATGAGTTATTACCTTCCCGTACTCGTTGCATTGCCTTGTAGCGTACGCAAGAGTGACGGATGCCTCATCTTGACCATAGGAAACAGAGACGACCTGAAGTTACTCCGGTGTTAGGGATGCACATCCAGTAAACACGGGACCTTACGTTTGGAGGTGCAAGAATTCCGCAAGACTCCGCACCTGCATACGACAAAATTGTTTGTCATTTTTTAAGCCACATATTTCCGATATATATACCCTTAAATCCTCCTCGATCGGGGTCAGGGTAAATCCCATCAAATTCGGGGTTATCGCCACCTGCATTACGGTCAGTTCCAGTACATAATTCCAGACTGGAACGACAAACCATCGAATGTACAGAAGGAGCCGTCAACGGCGTCGAGCCAATTGTTAAACGATGCCCCTGTATCAATATTAGTGACCTGCCATATCAATTCTGCGTGCATATAAACCACCACCTTCGACATCATCGCCAGTTTGGAGCAATGTTATAGGCTGCGAGGCTTGTCAGTGCCGCACACTAAGAAACTCCACTATGGGGCCGGGGACTTACTTGAGGATTAGTTAACGCCATGGCATATTCGAGATCCAGATCGCTTTCTCCATTAAAGTCAAAGCTTTGCTCTGATGTCTGGTCGACACCTAACAAATTCGAAAAGAAAGTGTATTAGCTATGTAATGCGCTGCGGATAAACGTCGGACTCGCCTCCGTCGATTGCGATGAATTTAGGCGATACCCCAACAAGGCTAGGTGAGAAGTTCCCAAAGAAGAGATCTTATACCCGAAAAGAATTAGTCAGACGGCGGTCGTAAACCGATGAGAGCTTTGCTCACTCAGGTCGCCCTGGAGGAAGGCTTGCGGAGTGAACTCGACTGTATAAGGTTAGTTAATTGATCACTTTTCCATTTCGGTAGACAAACCTATTCCATAGGTGTTCTTGTCGGTTGCGACGGGAGTATAGTTAACGGAATACAGGGCTTGAAGGCATGCAGGGGTAATATTCTCGTCGCAATTCTCCAGGACAGGGGTGATCGTGACATCGGAATTCATGGGCATGGGGCCGCGTAAATGGGAGTGAATCTTCGATTTCGATCCGGCTTGGCGCTTGTGCAAAGGCGTTGATCCGGCGGCACGATGATTGAAGTGAACGGTCGGTTGTATCAAGTCAACGTGCTCCTTGACGTAGTGGGGAACATGGTACGAGTGGCAGCCTTGTCGAAAAACGTCAATGGGGGATGTGACTACCTTAGATATCTGCTTACTTATCTGCTCAGCGCCGGTCTCCACATGGGTATAGACGTGATATTCCGCGCTGAGAAGGTCCTCAACCTCTTCAGCAGTTGCATTTACGACTTCAATCCAGCTCTTGCTCTGCGACAGCTTCACTCGCTCGTCAGGAAACCCGAAGCCGGTGAGCCAATCCTTTACGGCATCGACAGTTTCTGCACTGGGCGCAAAGGTATCAATGACCCGTGCCGGTGTCCAATGCTTGCCGTAATCCGGGGATTTAGGATGCGAGACCGCCACGAGCATCTCCTCAAGTTTATCAATATTACTCTGCGCTAGCCCTATGCGTAGGGGAAGCACGACGTCAGGGTCGACACGACGCGTCTGTACCCAGTCGACCGGCTCCATCGCCCTCTTTTCGTGCAAGACATGCCCCGCACGAGGAGAGGGCACGGCGAAGGTCGACCCTGCAAGAAGAGCGAGTACGGCGAGTCCACGCATAGCAAAGGACTAGCTGGAGGATAGAAGTGCGGACCTTAGACGAGCCGCGCCTGTAGTCAGAGTGGATTATCCCCAGTTATAAGACAGTGATACGGAAATGCCTGGGCATATTCTTGCTATCCTTATGTCCGATGCCAACGCACACGACAGCGTCTATGCAAACGGGCTGCCTTGAGGGATCCTTATCGTCGCCAGATAAGTGTGTTCTTCGTATGCACTACCAAAACTATGAGAAAATATGTTCCAATTTTGGGCGGACCCATAGGGGGTAGAACCCGCGAAGATGCAAGCGTGGAGGTTTCTGAGAGATAAGTCCCGAGAACGTGAGCTAATTGAAGAACACGCAAGCTTGAAGTGTTGGTACAACACAGTACTTGATGAGCTCAGTGCAATCTAGTTGGACGATCGCAGTTGTAACTCGACTACTATAGATCGCAAGCTATAGTGGTTGACAAGGGGAGAGTCAGGATATCCGAGTTTTTTGCGTGATGGAAGCCTGCGAAGTCAGGTCAGAGTCCGTCTCGGACTCTTGCGATCTATTCATGGGAAAAGCAGATCGCATGACTGGAGAAAGGCGTGCGTGCTAGGTTGCGCAGCGTACGTTGCGTGCCCCAAGAAGCATGTCCCTTTCGTGTCCTATTATGATAGGCCGAGCTTCCTGGCGAGTGGTGAGATACGGGTGTGCATTTGATTGAACACGGGTGATGCGGGAAGACTATTCGGGGCATCACGAACAAACCGGCCCTAAGTAACAAAAGACCGACCCTAAGTAATCTTGCTCACTGACGTAATTAACGGTGGCTATACCAAAGGGGTGTCATTTTTTGAATCCAGCTTCTCTTGAACCTAGCTTCTCGTTTGAATGAACCCGCATACATGATAGAAAATGTCTGCAGCTCAGACTTTCGCGGCATCTGGGGAGGACGCTATTTCTCGGACAGTTGAAGTCACCTCTGAAAACACACCAGCATCTAGTTCAAGTCAATTTGAGGCCTACTATGAGATCAGTAGGACAGTCCAGCTTGTTGAAGAAGGCGACTACAAGCGAGTTTGTACTGAAGTTGCACCGACTTCAGCTGCTGTCCTGACTACGTGAAGATTGCTCTACAGTTCCCGGACGAACTTTTGCACGACTCCGTTCCTGTCTACTATGCTCTCCAGCAGCGACTAGGTCCAGGGAGAGACACGTACGTTCTTGCCGACACATCCTACGGAAGGTACACTCTTCACCTGTGATTGGAGATCCGATGGTGGCAAACTTATGTGGCCTCTCGAAGTTGCTGTGTGGACGAAGTTGCTGCATCGCATGTTGAAGCGGACTTGCTCGTCCATTATGGCCACGCTTGCATGAGTCAGTGAGTGCATGCCAGATTTATGCCCCGTCTAAAGCCGACGGCGCCCACGTTTCACCGCAGAACATCTCGCCTGCCGGTCATCTATGTTTTTGGGAGGAAGGAGCTCGATGTCGAGACATGCGTCGATAAAATGTCAGCCTACGTATCGTCCAAAGCGACCGAGTTGGCAGACGTTTCTGCCATCGAACTGAGGCACGACGTCGCGTTCGCACATGTGTCCGGTCGGGCTGTTTATTCGACCGTGGAGGATCCCGTTAACCGCCTCTCTCTATAGACGATCTCGTCGGGTCGCTGCGCCTCGCGTTGGGCGATCGCTTCCGCGTAGTGTACGATCCTCTCCCGATCTACACCTTCCCTGCATCGGCAAAAAAAGTAGACGAGTCTACTGCACGTTGCTCGCTTAAAACGTCTGAGGACCGCACTTCCGAACGGGAACGGGAATTAATTATTTGGGTGGGAGAAGAATCCCCGACACTAACAAAGTTATTAATGGTCTCATCGGGAACCGATGTACGCACGTTTGTGCCATCCATTCAGTTTCTGCTCAGCTGTTTTTTCTATTAGATTGTCGCCTTCTCGCCCTCGTCAGGAACGTTGGAGCCTCAATCAAAACTAACAAATAAATTATTAAAGCGTCGGTACGCTCTCCTGCAGAAAGCGAGGGACGCCGATGTATTCGGGATCTTGATAGGCACTCTGGGAGTGGGTAAGCTACTTTCGTTATTCATCGGAAATACCCAGAGATGACGATGATGTTACCGGATTAAGCATCGTACCTTCCCCTGATCGCGCATCTACGGACGCAGCTCAGGAAAGCACACAAAAAATCATACACGTTGTCCGTTGGCAAGATCAACCCTGCAAAGCTTGCAAACTTTATGGAGGTCGAGTGCTGGATATGGGTCGCCTGCAGTGAGGCAATGGTCGATTCCAAAGTGGGTGTCAATGCCTCATGATCGCTTCCCATCAAACGGCGTGTATTTACATCGGAATACGACCAGGACTATCTCCGACCAATAATCACGCCATACGAACTGGAGCTCGCACTTGAACCAGAACCGAGCTGGACTGGAAGATATGTATTGGATTTCCAAGAACTGCTTGCGAACGCGTCTTCAGTTGGTCAGCATAGCACATTTCTGGTCACCCCGGCCATCTTCGTTCCAATCTGACATGGAATTTACTCCAGAGAAGCGCGCCGGGGAAGAAGAAAGGGCCAATGTCCTCGGTGATGAACTTGATCCCGATCGACCGGCGTTCTCACTCGTTACTGGGACTTATCGACATGCTAAACGTTACGGAAACGGTAAACTGTTACAAACTAAGCTGCATCTGGCAATTGGAGAGGACAACTGACGTTAATATATATAGATCCCCCACATGCGAAAGGCGCAGCAGAGCTTACGTCGACGTCAAATGACTTGACACGCAGGATGGAGGAGAGTGCCCTTGCGAATATGAGCGACAGTGCAGCAGGTTAATTACATTTAGCAGCTGATGTTCACCGGAGCCGGCGCTAACTACATCGGTTTCTTTAGTTCAATTCTTGCACTCGCGCTCATTCCAGGGACTGGACCCACGCTTAGGTCAAGATGCGCCGGGTGTGCTTGAACAAGGTCGAAGCGGGATTGCGCGAGGGTATACGGATGATCACCGCGGCAGGTAATCAGAAGCCAATAAGATTGATATTAGGATGTCGCCGGGGGGGCAGGTGATCCGCCTGCGGTACTTCGCTTTGTACAGCGCTCGCTTCCTTGTTGGCTCGGTAGACTGTCAGCGTAACACGAATGACTACTCGTAATGAATGTTTTAGGAATCGGCAGGACATCGTGGGGGCTCATTTTGTATAAGCCCGGATATCGGGTAATCGGCGCAGGAGAGAAGTGTCACCATTTCCAGTTCCAGTTCCCTCATTTTCGGACGAACGGCAGTCCTCTTACAAAGTGAGTTGGAGGCGCCAGTCGTACCCCGAAAGTCTTTGCCGAGGGAGTGAGCGCGTATTTAAGAATTCTGTGTGCCATAGAGGAAATCTATATCGACATCCCCATCATCACTACCATATAGTGCAAGGCTCAGGCTCACCACGTTTTTTGCCCGCAACGCCGAGTCCCGACTTCCTCCAACCAAAATGATCGACCATATCCAGATGCCTTTGTGTGACGCCAAACGTCACACTGACTCACTCGAAGTTTTTCGAGAAAAGTCGACCCGCCAGCGATTCGTCTCTGAGCACTTGTCCCATACCATGCGTAATTATTCCCCCGTATCTTGTTTTCCGTGAGGCGGTAGGGCTGATGGATGTCTTGAAATAGTGAACGTAGACTCTCTGGACGGTCGATTATTATTTGCTATTCCCAAGAAGGGTATGCCCGCGTCTGCTCCTTTTGGTCCCGTTAGCTGCTGACGCCTCTTCAGGCCGTTTGCACGAAAAATGCCTTGAGCTCCTAGCAGGTTGGGATTTGTCTTATTCGTTCTTGAGAAGCCCAAGGACTCAAGTCCTCCGAAAACAGGTGCCGACATAAAGTTCAGAAGACACAACCGCTTAGATGTCTGCTTGGTTCTCAACCATCAGATCGCCCTGTATGTATGCTTTTGAACATCGTGGCACTTGCGCTCACATATCAGTTTTTGTTTTATTTTAATTCACTTGCCAGCGTCTTCTTACCCGCCTCTGACATCCCCTCCTTCGTCGGCAAGGGCAATGTCGACCTGGGCATTACCGGCCACGACGTGATTTTGGAGGGCAACATGAAAGATCACGTCTCGGAGGTGCTGAAGCTCGGCTTTGGCTCGTGCGCGCTTCAGGTTCAAGTGCCGGAAGCAGGAAACATCAGAAATGTACGGGATCTTGCAGGCAAGCGGATCGTGACGAGTTTCGAGGTTCTCGCCGCCGAGTATTTCGGCAAAATCGACGATGAGCTTGGCCTGGTCGGGGACAAGAGAACTCAGATCGAGTATGTTGGGGGCAGTGTCGAGGCGGCCTGTGCCCTCGGACTTGCGGATGGCATTGGTAAGAGTTTCCTTATGTTATGCAAGCAATTATTAACACACGACACCCGGTTGCGCAGTGGACCTAGTCGGTGGGTTTGCCGATCAATATTTTTACTCTATCCGCTCACTCTAATTTAGAGTCCGGCGATACAATGCGCGCCGCCGGCCTGCACGCTATCGCGACTGTCCTTAAGACCGAAGCAACGCTCATCAAGTCCTCAAAGCCAAAGCACGCAGCCCTGGAGCCCCTTATCGAGCTTATTACACGGCGCATCGCAGGTGTCCTCGCCTCGAATACATACGTGATCTGTCAATACAACATTCCACGCGCGAAATTGCCCGAGTGTCACGAGATCACGCCGGGGCGGCGCGCACCAACGATTAGCCCGCTCGAGGACGATGGCTGGGTCGCGGTGAGCGCGATGGTGGAGCGGAAAAACGTTGCGGATGTGATGGACAGGCTCGTAAGGGCTGGTGCGGAGGACGTGCTTATTCTGAAGCTGGACAATTGCAGGGTGTAAAAACCCTGTCGCGTTTTTGTATCTGAAGGTGTCGCCTGTTGTATTCACTCCTCGCTACGACTTGAAGGGGCTGACGAGACTTCGTAGTAATATGTTGGATAAAAAGAGGAGGGTTGACTGTACTAATAGGCTGTTCCCAACATGCATGCAAAACACTGTATTTTCACTCACAAGGCAGAGCTGCGATAATTCTTCACTGTTCATGTCCTTATCCTTTCACCTCAGCGTTCAAGATCATGCGCTAATCCGACGGAATAAGTTGAAGGCTGTGGCTAGCAGTGGAACTTCCTTAGATGCGAGTCTTTAAAACGTCAGGGCATGGGGCATAGTCAGTCATATGTCTTGCTTATTCTTGTCCTTCACCTCCGCTCTATCTCGGACAAACCTTATTGCCAACATCAGCGACATTTTCACAAGGTTCCATCTATTTCACTTACTTCAAGTTCCTTATCAAGCTCGATGATCATCAATTCCTAGTAATAGAATTCATCAAGCAGTGCAAAATGACGATTAATCAGGAATTCGCTGCTGCTCTAGGCTTGGTGAAGGCAGCAAATCTTTGGACCCCCTAATATCGTAGAAGACGTCATACTGAAACCCTAATACACCGACCCATAAACGTACTGTGCTGCACCGCCCGACTGTATAGGCCTATTGAAGCACCCAACCACCAGACATCCTCAATAACGTCGCTGCTATCTTGGCGGACTGTGCGTTACATGAACACGAACTTTAGAAACCGGGACTGTGAAGGCTTATCCTACGTTTTCCGAATACCAAGGTAGGGAAGATGCATAAATACAGTTTTTTGAACGCCCCCACTGCGACCAGAATTCGCACAGTAAAATCCGTCAACCATCGCAACATAGCTCTTACCTCCTGCAGACTTTTTGTAGTCGCTATGTCATCCTACGGTCGCGGATCCGGTTACAGTCAATCACGACGGGGCCAACCATACAGCTCTTCAGGGTCGTATTTTCGTCCCGCCAATGATCCAATGATCATGGTTGGTCTTAAGCTCCAGGCATTGAGGGAGCTGAGGGTCCCCAGTGCGGCACCCAAATACAAAAACGTTGAGCCTACAGCAGTAGAGCCAGTGGCCTCGTATAATTGGATCGAAGAGACAACACCCACGATGCTCGTCCCAGGTACGCTTTTGCCGTTTTCGTACCCGTGTGTAGTATGATGCTGTAGCTTAATGCCTGTGTCTTTAACTTAGGGTGTCCTCCAATCTGGCAGGATAGACAGCCACCATTCAGGGTGCCCCGGGACAGCGCGAAGAGCTTCGTCGACCAGAACAGACACCGCGTGCCGAAGTATCCACTCCTCCCGCTTGTCACTGCGATCGACCACCTGGATCCAGGCTTTGACTTTGCAGCGATTGACGTCGTGTCGGACCGCAATAACCTACGGAAACTCATGCGCTGGGTCGACGGCAGCATCGCGCGCGACTTCCGTATCGACCTGCAGCTTGCGGGCGCATCTACGGTCTTGTTTACGCGTTGTGATTTCCAGCCGGTCGAGCTCAATTCAAGTCGCTTTGGATACGGACGGAACTTCGAAGCGCGCACTACGAAGCCTTTTGAAGGTTGTGAAGAAAGCACCGGCCACCATAGGGTTATCACATACGTCAGTAATGTTCAAAAAATTTCCTCCGATCCGCAGTAATGGAACAATATTTCTTGCAATCCACAGACGTACGGCGGACTCAAACTTCTCGTGCGCTTCGAAGTGGACGCATGCCTGAACTTCCAACCGAATGCGCAGGATATAACGAAGCGCGTCGAACAACGACCACCCACCCGAAAGAGCGACCAGGACGACCTGTTGTCCGCCTTCAATAAAATGTCCATTAAAGCCGACGATAAAATCGACATAATCCCTGTTGGTGTGCTTGCTCCTCAGTCAAAGCTGATCGAGATGACTACTCGGGGCGTCAGGGTCATGGAAGAGGGTTTCAACTGGCAGGAAGCGTTCCCGCAGCTCTTCCTCTCCCAAACGCCGAACTCTTTCATCGGCATCCACGAGCGCGGACAATTCCGGCGCATCGAGGTCGGGACCCTGGGGGACACCGTACTCTCGAAGCAGCAGCGCGCACAGCAAGGGGCATTCGACAGGCTCTGTGTCCTGCTGGAGGACATCCGCCAGTTAGCCGTCAACGCTGGCAAGGACGCACGTCTGTCGCTTATTTACCGCGTCGAGACGAAGAAGTTGGAGATCTTCGAAAGGGAGTCGACCGCAAGCTCATTGCCGGAGTTGTGGATGGACCGCTTCGAGGCGCGCACGCTGGAGACGAAGACGGAAATCAAAAAAGATACGGCAGAGACAAAGACAGAAGTGAAAAAAGAGAAGACGGAGAAGATATAAAGGGGCGATAGTGCGACGCGGCCGCAACCCCTTTGGCAGGAAGCAGTCAATGATCGCAAGTGAATCACCGTATACTGTACAGGTTTGGCATTGAGAAATTGGATTGAGCCAGTGGAATGGTCAATAGATGTCTTCATTTTTGGTAGTGTTATACTTTGTAAGATCTGTTGTGTGGCCGATGGCCATGATCTGTGTAAACTTGTGCTTATTGTTCAACCTGACTTGGAATATGGACTAGTAACGCGAGATGTCTACGACATCTATTATGAAAAAGGTCAATTGTATTTCCAACACCAGCGATACCCTTGGAAGGTTCAATCAAGTTCGCCTGCCTCCCGGCACCTATCGAAATTCACTTTCTACTTGGGGCTTGTAAAGGCACTGCACCTTTAGAACCCTAATATCATATGAGATATCCAGCTACGAAACTTTAATACGCCAACCCTGCATAATACACCACGCCGCACCGCATAGCGATGTAGACCTATCAAAGCACCAAACTACCAGAGACGTCCCCAAATCCACGAGTATCCTTGGTAAACCGTATATCTTCGTCTTAGGAGCTGTGTCTATAATTGTTTACCCTGTGTTTTCCATCTCTAGTCCCCCAGAAGATGTAGACGTGCAGCTATAAGACGGGGACGTTGCACCCAAGATCCTCAATAACGACTACAGCCAACTACCGCAACACAGTCAGGTCCCATCTCCATACCCATTGTAAACGATATGTCCTCCTATGGTCGCGGCTCTGGTTACGGTCAACCACGATGGGGTCGGCCGTACAATTCTTCAGGAACACATCCTCGTCCCGCTACTACCATGCCAAGAATTATGACTGGCCTTAAGCTCCGGGCATTGAGGGAGCTGAGAGTCCCTGATGTAATGCCCAAGTATAAGAATGTCGAGCCTACAGAGGTAACGCCAGTGGCCTCGTATAGCTGGACTGAGGAGAAGACGCCCACTATGCTCGTCCCAGGTACGCCCTCATCTCCGTCGCACTCGTGCACGATGTTGCCCGGCCGCTCGAACTTAATACTCTTGACTTAGGGTGCCCACCGATTTGGCAGGACAGGGCACTGCCATTCGAAGTGCCGCGCGACATCATAGTGGATTCTGTTGGTCAGAATAGGCTCCATACACCGAGATACCCGCTCCTTCCACTCTTCACTGCTATTAACCACCTGGACCCGGGTTTCGACTTCGCCGCAATTGACATCGTAACGGACCGAAATCACCTGCGGAATCTCGTGCGCTGGATCGACGGCAGCATCACGCACGGCTTTCGCATTGACCTACAGCCCGCGGGTGCGAAAACAATCTTGTTTGCGAGGCAAAGTTTCCCATCATCCAAATTTGATCCGAGCTCGTCAGGTGTGGGATACGGATTCAACTTCGAGGCGTACACTACGAAGCCCTTCGAGGGTTGTGAAAAAAGCACAGGCCATTTTAGGGTTATCACATACGTTAGCACCGTTTTTAATAACTCTTCGCGGAAGTTATAGTGGCGTAACATTCTTGCGATCCACAGAAATATGGCGGGCTGAAGCTCCTCGTACGTTTTGAGTTGGACGCATGTTTAGATTTCGAGCCGACAATGCAAGGCGGGATGTCCACCCCAATGAGCGATTCCCTCGACCCGTCATCCGCAAACGGGAAATTGACGATCGAAACAGAAGACAACATCAACATCATCCCTGCCGGTGTGCTTGTCCCTCAGTCCAAGCTGATCGAGATGACTACACGGAGCGTTCGAAGCATGGAGGGCTTTGATTGGCGGGATTATCTCCCCCAACTTTTCCTCACCCAGACGCCACACTCATTCATTGGCATCCACGAGCGCGGGCAATTCCAGCGCATCGAAGCGGGGACTCTCGGAGACGTCTTCTTCTCAGAGCGGCAGCGCGAACAGCAGACGACGTTTGACAAACTCTGCATCCTGTTGGAGGATATCTACCGGATAGCTGTCAACGCGAATGCAGGCACGCGTCTGTCAATCGTCTACACCGTTGAGACTAAAAAGCTAGAAGTTTTCGAGAGGGAATCGGTGGCAGACTCGTTGCCGGATTCGTGGATGCGTCGCTTGAACGCGGAGACGGAGGCTGAATTCGGAAAAGATACCAAGAAAACGAAGGAAGATGTCGTAAAAGAATTGTCAGGGAAGGAGTCTGGCGGCGTAACACGATCGCGACAGGGAAAGAAACGTTCAGTTAAGCAGGGATAATCAATGCCTGCAACGAAGCGTAGTGTATAGCGGGAAGAGCAGTGAGGAACCGAATTGAATAAGTGGGAGAGTCAAAACACCATTATTTTTAGTAGTGCATTCCATGTAAGCCTAGCCGCGGGTTTATCTGGTTGACGGTCCCGATGAATGTATGCTCTTGTATGATCACGGTGAGATAGACGCAGAAGTGTAGGCCCAGACCCGTACATCACCCAACACGCATCATGCCGATTCAGTGCAGAACTCCGTGCCATGCGTCATGCCAGGGACAGTCCCATATCTTCGCGGGCTAGGCCTGTGCGCAAGTAGGCGTTGAAAGGCTTTGATCTTGGCAGTAGACTGTATGCGGAACCCGAAGGCCAGAAGACGAGAAGTCGGGAGCACACAATCGGAACCCGCACGTCAAGGGACATCGTCATTCATGCCGCTTTGCATTCCACATTCGAGATATACGAGGGTAGAGGCTACGTTGTAGCTTGTTTGTTCACCCGGAGAAGGCAGGTTTCCCCGAGGTTTGGATTAGGAATAGCCCATGATTGACTGAGAAATCAAGGATCGGGTGCGACCGATTACGTCCATTACGGGAGAAGTCTCGGAGAATAATGACACTCGGTTCAGTTTGGAAGAGATGTTGGAACGACAGCAAGAGCCCTGAGGAGAAAGTTGTAACATATTTTTGCATCCATTAGACAACCAAAGTGAAAGCGACTCGTAGCCACAATCCAAGTTATAACTCCTGTGATGCATTTGAAGTGGTAAACCAGAGCATCTTTAGCGCGTCTTCATGCGCTGCGATGGCGTTGGTATATTTAGGGCGAATTGATTTATCTCCGGCCACATAATGTTTGCGACCCAGGTACTAGAATGCGGAGTCGATGACAAGCGCGGAAATTCCACGGAACAGTAAATTACCCCGGTGGAGGACGCATCAAGCAATATAGGATCAGATGCAAATGTCGGTATGAGAACATAACGGTAAGATTCTCCTTGGACACGGCCGCGGTGTATGACAGAGTGCGGGGAAAGGTTTATAAGGGAGGGTAACAATACTCACCGGGAATCGACGTATCGTGGAACAGCGGAGCATCCATGGTTCGCTATTGAACTGGGCACTGTATTTTAATAGTGGAGGATTATCTGGGTCCTTCTTAGCAGAGTCCGGGATGGAAGTTCATTTCACTCGCTCGGAAATTCCATGAATTGTTCGGGTCCGGTGCCCTCGTAGTTCGCGCGGAGGAAGACAATTGAAGGACTGTCTACAGAGAAGTCTTCTATAGGATTCACACCGGGGGCTGCCAATGAATGAGCATGTCGCAAGAAATGCCGAGAAAAGGACGAAGAAAGACGGGGTCAGAAGTCTTGGCCGGAGAGCCAGATGGCGTAGTTTGGGCAAGCGAAGGCAAATATGCTTTACTTGGGATTGCTGAAACTTCGGTGCAGATCGTCGGATTCAAAGTTAATTCCCCACCCGCCGACGAAGTCAGATGCTACCGCTACCCGCCTGTTCGAAGCCTCCGGAAGCCTGGGAGCCATCGCTTCCTTAGAAGCCATCGCCTCCGACAAGAAAGCAATCGCGGGTCGGATGCATCGCGATTGAATTGCAGCTTCCGGGAAATTCGCATGTGTCAATTCAGTGGCTATCGCAGTCGATGGAAGGGCGCGTCGATGTAATGGGCTCACGGTTGCGCCCTTCGTCGGCTGGATTGTCGGTAGGACTTAAGACGTGAGACATGTGCCGCGAGCCCTAGGTCGTACCACAAGGACAGAATCGTATTATACGACTATACGTTGACTGATTGGGTTTTCGGTCTGTACGCTGCTTAACCGATTTATTGGGAATCTTTCCATCTGAGCATGTGCTGAGTTCATGGGCCGATCGTCTCGTATGGGCGAGGCTTGGGGTTCGATCTTGCATCCGCAGATATTCCTTGGGGCTCCGTCGAGCGAGGAGGATTAAGCGAAGAATATGCACACCCCAAAAGGTTTCTTGTTTCCGGGCTAGGCGACCTGTGAAGCTACGGCAAGTTGTATAGGCTGCAATCGAGGATAGAGTCGGACCTATTAGGTGCTCAATCGCCCCGACTTTTGCGGGAGAAGAGTAATTCATTCATTTTCCTAAAGCTCCGCGCAGCCGAGGGAGATACGGCTTTGAAGCACTTTGTTACTGTATAATCCATAAAGCTGTAGCAGATTGCACTATGTGCGCAGAGTCGAGTTCTATTAAGTTTCCTGGCTTGCGTGCTGCTTGGCGAGGTGGTCGGATTTTGCACGCAGGCACGTGCAGCGTTCACAAGACCTCCACACATGCCGTACGTTTCGTGCGGGCGAAGCTTCGATTTCAAACTTGCATCCGCAGATATTCCTTGCGGTTCCGGTTAAGCGAGGAAGATCAAGCGGGGAAGATACGCACGTTGAGCGTTCTTTCTCCGGGACTGTGCAATCTGCAAAGCTGTATCATGCTGCTAGAATCAAACTCGGATAGAACCTGTCAGGACTTCCAGCACATGTCGTGCATTGCAAGAAAGGGCAAGCCCATGGAGATACCTTTAACCTTATACGAGCGAGGAAGATACGGTTTTTGGAGTGATTGTTACTGAATAACTCGCAAAGTTGCAGCAGGTTGTACCATATGGATAAGACAGGGCCCGGTGTCGTACCTATCAGATTTCTTGGCTTATGTGCTGCATGTCTGATTCACCGGAAATATTTTTCACTGGACATGTGTTGCGTTCATGTGTCGGTCATCTCGTAGGGGCGAGACCCGAACTTCAATCCTGCATCCATAAATATCCCTTGGGGTTCCGGGCCGTTAACAGAAGGGGTGAAGAAGGCGCACGTCCTGGAGCGTTCCTGTTCTGGACTATGCAACCTGCAAGGACACTATGAGAACAAAATCGAACTTTGAAAGTTGAACCAATCAGAATGTCTGTCTTGTGTTGTGAGGAAGCGGTTGTTCGAAGAAAATCCATAATGCTGCGACCTGTAAAGCTGTCGCGCATCCTGATACGTACCAATTATGGGAACAGGACCAAATTTGTCGTCAGTTTTTCACCGGCTTAAGTGCCGCTTGGCTGCTTTGTCGGACAGTCTTTTGACATGCTGCGGCCTGCGCTCCTTCCGTAGGGGTTTGACTTGCACTATACCGGTAATGCATATTTTAGTCCTGCATCCGTAGGCCTTCTTTTGAGCTCCAAGTGTGCAGACTGTGGCAACTTGTTGCACCACACAAGTCCAACTTGGAGTTGGACTCAATAGGATTTTTTGGATAGCAAGTCACTTGGCCTTCGCGAGATAAACCTAGTCGGTATGCGATGTTTGTTAGTTATTTTCCAGGTTGGATACCATCAAGATTATAGTGAATAACAAAGCACGGACGGTTCTCTTCTCCTTTTCCTTGAATGGGGTTTGTCGGCAAGATGTAAGGACACCCAATTAGGAAAGCACCACTGCCACGAGTCGTGATTACGGCGGGCACCACAGACAACAAAGACAAACATCTTTTCCTCACACACCGTCGTTGCCGCAGCTGCCGTCGCCGTCGTTCTCGTTCGTCCACTTGTCGGCCTCAAGACAGAGCGAGTCTCTCCCCTAGACGCACAAGCAGGCCGCCATCTCACCTCCGATTTAAACCAAAACTCGAAGTCAATTCCAAACCCCCCACGAGCAACCACCATGCCCGCTTGGCACGCTGTCCCCCTGATCGCGCTCGTCCTTTCCTACATCTCTGTACCCGTCGTCTCGCAGGCTATCGTGTACGACAGCATACACAATGCGACAACGATACAGGGCACTTGGGCATCGGGTGCCAAAAATGTGGTCACTGGAGCTGTGAGTGCTGCAACTGGGATACGGCTTTGTCTGCGTGTGCGGCGAGCGCTGACTCCTTTCTCGTCCATCAGGGTTTCGCCAACCCGGCTAATGAGTCGTTTACATACCCTTTGACTACTGGTGTCTCCTACTCCTTGTATGTGGTCTCATAGTCCCATTGATGATTTAGGCTGAGCCTGTATTACAGTACCAATGATGGATTCTACGAGATTGCACGGTACCGGTTCACGTCGAACAACACGCAGCCGTCGTGTATCACGGGCGTAATTAACTGGTCTCACGGCACCTTCGACTTGCTCTCGAACGGTTCAATCGTTATGAACCCATTCGGGGACGGCTACCAACAAGTCCAGGACCCGTGCGCCGCGACGTCGAACTTGATTCAGAACTACAACTACACGGAGCTCTACCAGTCGTGGCGCATTTTCACGGACCCCGTTGATGGCTACAAGCTACACCTCTTCGAGTTCGACGGCACGCCCGTCGCCCCGCAGTTCCAGGTTTCCGCGGAGCCGAATATGCTCCCTACGCAGTCGCTGCGCAATGTTACAACCGCGTTCACTACGCAGAATGGGTTTGTGTCGACGGGCCAGCGCATGCGGAGGTCGGAGGCTATTACGGGCGCGGCTGCGCCCCGATTGGAGGACACCGCACGTCCATTCCTGGTGCTGTTCACGCTTGTCGGGATGGCTTTGCTAGCGTTGTAGAGGAACGGACATTCACGTTTTTGCTGTTTTTGCTGGTTGCGTCTTTTCCACCTCCCGCGGGTAGTTCGCAGTATCCATCATATATTTCCCCTACCCCGATCCTAGTGTCTGGCACGCCACCCACCACCACCTTCTTCTTTCTTCCTCCTCATTACTTGCTGCTCGGACGTTTATCCTTATACCCTACTCTGCAGAATTGCAGCCCCTTCCGCTCGTTTCCTCCGCTTCCTCACCAAGTCGTCGTGCCGCGTGTTGCTAACGATCTACCCCCGTACCGCTGCCTGGTGGGCTGAGTACGAGTGAAATCAAACGAAAGCTCCAGAACCCCCAACTGGCACCCGGTGTGCAGCTTGGCTTGGCTTGGCTTGGCTTGGCTGGTGTATTAATGTGATTGATGTGAATGACTAGTTTGTTTTATCGCTTCTCAGAGTTTCTTTTCTTTTCGTTGCGGACTTGTCAGTTGTTGAAGGTCCCTCCGCCAGCCCCGTAAAGAACTCTCGGACAGGATGAGAGACTGGTAGTGTCAAACTAGCTATTTCTCTTAGTCTTCCCTGGTATATCAACTATTGGACACCGGTGCAACCCACTGCTCCAATGTTTATATTAGACGTCTATTTCGTTATATACCGTGGAGAGGGACAAACGCCTCTATTAAACCTAACTCGATTTTACAGTTTGCAGCAGCGTTTCCACCTCGATAAATGGCCCAAAAGGCCTGGGAAACTCTGTCGAAATTATCCACAAGATTGGTACAACCCGAAACGGACCAAGTCAAGGCGCCCGGTTGAATGCGGAGAAGTAAGACCTTACGGCGTTATCCCCGCATATGGCTATAGGCCAGATCAAGCGAAAACACCCCAACGCAACGTACAGTCCAGCATCAAAACGCACAAACCTCAACAAACCACGAACACATTGCAAGTCTAGACGTGCAACAATATATATAATATTGGACCTGAATAGCTGAGAGACGCAACACATCTAGTTACATTCATTCACCAAGCAGAACGCGGAACACAGATCGGCGCAGCGAGCCAAGGCGCCTTCGTTTCGTTTTCGAGGGGGGCGAGGAAATCGCGGGGTGTTAGAACGCAAATAAGTACTAAGGAGAGTTCGAGAGGGACTAGCAACAAACGAAGAAGAAAAGTGGAGGAAAAGTGGGGCGGGGGGGAGGAAACAAAGGGAGGTGCTATAAGATAATACATGTTGATGGGGTGGGCGCCACAGCAGAGTTTGGGGGACCACTAATGTAGTACAGTGGGTTGAAGTTCAAGAGAAAAAAATTCAGCGCGAGCATCCCAGAAGGATGCGAGGATGGAGAAGAGACGTTCATGAAGCGCTGGTTATCTGCGTGGCAGCATGACGCGTGTCTCGCCTTCAAACCAGTTCTCTCCACCTTAGTACTCTCCTCCCGCCTGCCCAAAGCTCAGGGTCTCGCAGCACCCAAACCCACATTTCCACCACTTCTATTTAATCCTTCTTCAGCTCCTGTCGGACCACGAACACACGTTCGCCGTCCGCATGACTCGTCAGCTCACGCACCTCCGCGCCACGGAGCGAGTCGAGACCCTGCGGTGAGTGTCCTTTCGCAAATACGACGAACATCTCGAGGCCGTCACCGACCTGTTGTTGTTATTTGATTAACACCAAAATAATAGTCGTGCCACGCGCGCAGGAGGGTTGATAGGGTTATTGTTGATGCAGATATCGGGTTCCATTTACGAGGGATGGGAAGGCCAAGGGAAAAGAAGGGCACAAGTTGTCGGCATCAGTGAATTCGGCGGGAGACAGCGGATAGGCGGATAGTCGGATATTACAAGCGAGGGACAGCGATGTCCAAAGCATGGCATTCGGGAAAGTCGGATCGGTTTTGAGCGAGACAGCGGCGTCGTCAAGTACCGAATGGGACATAGGAGCGCCACGCCAAAGAGGACATAACGCGCGGAGTAGAAAGAAGTAACCGGTAAAGGGAAAATATCGGTAAGCTTACTCGTCTCACGGAACACAAATGTGAGATGGGACCATAAGGATGGGACGAAGGCAGGCAGGTCGTTAAGTTTTGGAGAAGGTTGTGGTGGGGAAGGGAGAAACGTTTACAGGCTAAAAATAGGGATGAAACGAACCTCGATATGCCGTTCTGTCGCACTCGTAAAACTATCCGTGACGAGCGATAGGACGCGCTCGAGAGGAAGATGAACAGGATGGCCGCCGGCTACACCAGGCGGGGGTTGCTGGTTCTTGAAGTAAATCTATCCATAACGATGAACGTCAGTGAGCTAATCTCCCAGGATGAGCAAAAAGAAGCGGAAGCAGAGATAGGCGGGACTTTGCCCCAGCGATAAAAGTAGAATTATACGGCTCTGTACTCCGCGGAGCCCTCGGTGGAAAATCGGTGAAGCATCGGAGAAGTGAGTACATGCGTTCCCCGCTTAGGTGTGCATAGGAGGGGGACAATGGAAACGGAAACGGGAGCATAAATCAAGAGATGAAAGACGAGAGGGTAGAGCAGCCGGAAAGGGACCACGAAAGAAGAACAGGGCTGTATCATATAGGGGCATAGAAGCAGATCGACGCGACACGGTATGAAAGGAATGCATCGCGGAAACCGAAAAATAGACAAGCCCCGAAAGAGATTTTTTATTGTTAAAGGGGCCGAGGGAAAGCGCAGAGGTATGTCAGAAATTGCACAATAAATTTCTTACCTGGTTATCGAGGAAGGGTTGTACTAAAGATTGAGCAGCACCGGCTGCGCGGCATGTTTCCCGCTCGTACGAACCGACTGGGTCGAAGGAGTATACCGCGCCTGTGCCTTTAGTTCGAGATTGGCGTATCGATGGGCCAGGACAGAAGGACGGAGGTCGCGTGTTCGGACACAGTTACAAAAGGGAAGGCCGACCAGACCGGGAGTTGTAGTGATTGTTTTGACACGTCCGGCGGCGATCAGCGTTTTCCACGAAATAAGGAACACGAAGACGAGCAAAGTAGATCGGCCACGGGAAAACACGAGGTGAGGATTCATGACGCGTAGATTATGGTTGGGGGCCGGAGATCGGAAATGACGGGGTGAAGATCAAGATGATAAGACACAAAGCAAAAGGTCAGTTAGTCAATTCAGTTTTACGCAATCGTGTATGGAATTAATATGCGACATGGATTTGCAGAGATCGATCTCCACTGCAGTTGGATGGACATTTGGATAGAGCAAACGGAAAATGAAGATAGCGAAGTAGACAAGAGTGATTCTGATTAAAAAAGACAATCGCGTACCGTCATCTTCGATGCCACCCAGGATATTGTATACGTAGTAAGGGAAGAATCGTTGAGCGTAAAGCATAGTCTGTATTAGGCGGGCGATGGCTCGCAACGGCATATCTTTCGCATGCGCATGACGATACCACTAGAAACGTGTATAATAGAGATGAGCATATACTGATCTCAGAGCAATGACGCGTACGCACTTCGAGCCGTTGTTTAACCTTCTTCACAAACATGTTCCCGTCTGCTGCAAATCCGTTTACTGCGAGCACGGCCTTGTCCGTCCTGCAATATTCGTGAGTGAAAAGAAAGAAAAATACCGCAGAGGTAGGAAGGAAGAAACGCGGGAGGCCAACTCACAGACGGAAGACCTTGGGCGCATATCGGGTCTGGATGTTGAAACCCTCGGTCTGACGCGTGTCACCAGCAATGACAGAGAAATCTGCACCGGCAATTGCAAGAATGGTACCGCCATTCTCGGAGTACGGATTAAACTGGCGCTGCATAGGTTGGGTACCGTATGTCTGGGGCGGGGCCATGGTCGTCGCGCCGGGCATCAGTCCTTGGGATGAGAGTGGACGTGGCGTGGGGGTCGACTGTAGTGGGTCAGAGGCAGGTGGACCGCGTCTTTGGCGAGTAGGGTGTGCGGTCGGCTAGCGGGAGATGGTGAGAGCAGGGGGAGAGGAACACGGGAGAGAGCAGAGGCCTATTTGTTTTGAGCGGGCGAGAATAGGCCGCGTCATTTGGTTAGGACGCGCGTGGGATCGTCTGCCTTATCTGGCAGGATTTGGAAGCAGGGCACTTCGCCGCTAGAGAATCAACAAGTCCATCGCTTGCTCGGTGTATCTCCTCTGTATTTCCCGACATTTCCCCCCGCGCGAAAAAAAGGCGGAACAAGTTGCGAACGGGGACAGTCCCTAAAAAAAACATACTGCGTCTCGGAATCATGCTCGGTGCGTCCCTCGGCCCGTTCTACGCCCTGTTCCGGTCGTGCTCCCTTCAGTGCATGTTATGCTATGCTCCTGCTAGATAATCCTCACGGGTGTATCCTCGGACTGTGCCTGTTACTATCTGTGGGATAATGTGGCTCTATCGGCCTGAATACACCCTCAGCGGTCTCCCATCCACGCGTCCAGAGGGTGTGGAAAAGGAAGACCTGCTTGCCTCCGACCACATTCACGCAACTGCAACACCCACCATGGACGCTCCCGAACGCAGTCCACACGGCACCACGACACTTATTCCGCCGCCCTGATCTCCCACACCACCTGTGATCCCCAACCGCGCGTCTGAACCTCCCCGGCTGTCGCTTCTCCCTTCTATTCCACCGCACATCCATTTCCCCCTGGCCAGAGCCGTTCTCGAAGTCGTCTATTTGCCTCTCCTGCTGCCGTGTATAACTCAAATTCGGTAGCAGATACCGCGTTTGAGCGGGATCTCCGAGGACTTTGTCCTCGTGACGCTACTAGACCTCCGCTCACTCGTCTGCTTGCCGTCCGTCCTTCGTACGGGGTTCTTTCATTGATCCCACACCCCTCTGCCTCAGCCTTCTCAAAGTTAATCCCTGCTATATGGTTAGTCCCCTGCACGCGTCCCCTCGTCGCCGTCTCAAAGTTCTGCCCTCACGCCGATCCGAATGCTTCTCACCATCTCCCGTTCTCTTGTCAACATCCCCTGCTCCGTGTCGGTATCAGTCCTGTGCACTTTTAGCCTCTGCATTACCCCACGCAGGACTATAACTCACACGCTATCTGCGGTACTGCGCCCGGAGCCACCCTCGAGTCTATATTCGCACAACATCGCACTAAGAAAAAGAACGTCTCGAGGCTTTGCTGGTGCGCAGAAGAAAGGTCTGCATTTCAAGACCTAGCATGTTGACCTTCGCCTACGCCACATGTCGAGCCGCCCACATGCACGACTGCACAATTGTTTACGCGTGTTGGGTACGGGTCTTTACATTAAGCACAAGCAGCTCTGCAGTAAATATTTATTTACGGGTGGTCATGGTGGTTTCGGCCGAAGGAAACGTTTCTCGTTTCAATCTCGTGCAAGAGGCGTGTGTGCCGTTTCAAAGGTATATATTGAACGCTGTGCGCGAACTTAAGCTAGCTCCTAGATTAAATGAAGATGAAGCTCCCCTCTTATGATAAGCCTTCAGTTTCCCTCGCCATAACGGTCTATTACACCGAAAGCAGACAGTAACCCGAGAAGATTAAGGCACGTTTCCGTTACCAGTCCAACACTTTACGAATGTGCGCACAAGGAAAATTGGCAACGTTCGCTCCTGGGCTTAGCACATGTAGTTACGCATGCGCTGTTCCTGGGTCGAGGGGAGACGAGAGATGCATATGTTGGATATCCGATAAATATCAAGCACCCGTCCATAGCCACACGAGACCTCGTGACTCACGCACGGCCCGCGAAGTGCGGTGGGGACGCGCGGGCATTTATTCAAACTCCGCGCCTGCAGCGTGCTACAAACGTTGTAAGTTATCGGAGCTGATCCACTGAATCCGGGTCCCAAACCAAACCAATCCCAGGTTTAAACCGGGCTGTATTACAGTACACTCATCCTCTGCTTCCGCAACTGAGTCCAATAGCTTCAGTACCGGAAGTACTTGCTACTCAGAGCCAGACCCTGCCAGCGATGTCTCTGGAATGCAACGTCAGCGGTGAGTCGTGATGGATTGTCTACATTGCGCTTGCGCGGACTAAACGCACGCGGACGGCTACGCTTAACCCGGTCTTTAGGGTTTGGAGTCGTTCAGCATGGATGAAGTTTTGCGAGCTCCAAGGCGTCTGGCGGAAAGGATATGCTCCTCCACCCCAGTTTTCTTTCTGACCTTTCCCCCGAGGAAGGCGGGTGGAGGGTGAATAGCCGAATTTTCGAGGCTATTTTTACCGCAGAGCTTTCCTGAAATAAAACAGAAACACGGACGGTACCTCGATAATAAGCACGGCAAAACTATACACGCGTACGCCTTATCTAAACAAAAAAGTACACTTCAAAGTAGACCTTACGCGAAAGGGTCATCGTAACGACCTAGGCCACGCGAGCGGTCCGCTAGTACGGTTGATGGTATCCCACAATCACAAGTCCTTTCCGACCATACTACACGGGCATATACTGCCGCCCGGGAAAGCCATTACCATAAGCCAAATCCGTCCGGAGAAGCCGAGCGCTATCTCCTCCCGATTTAGAGTTGTTAAGTAAATGTGCCGGCGAGGAAGCTCGGTCCCCTTTTGTGGAAAGGGAGAGAAAAAGCCCAGGGACACGCGGATCGGGGGTGGCCGTAACGCTAATAAGCCCGGGTTGAGAAGCCTGTAGTCTCTCTCTCTTTACGTTTGCATATCAAGCGATGCACTCTCTCGTAAGTGAGCGGGCTCTTTACGCGATATGGCGTTTGTTATTCCATTTGACAAAACCCCGGTAAGACTGTGAAGATACATCAATAGAATACACACTAGAGGCGTCTTCATTCCTGTACACGTTCGTCGCTAGACCGTGCGGTACCAGTTGGATCTTGCCACGGCGCTTCTTGGCATCAGCGCAAAGACATTCACCGATCTTGTGTGTGAAGCAAGAAGCATAGACGGCGACGAAGAACGACGGGGCCCAAGGCTCAGGTACAGACGCGCGATGGGACACGGGCGGCGTAACTATCTTGCGCGATACCCGGTAGCTTCTGGCGCCTGAAGCCTGTCCCTTGGTTGCGCGTATAGTGGTGTCAGCAATACGGTACTAGGGACTCGCATTATCCGAATCCGTGTCGCCGTTCGAACTCAGACTGAGGATCTGCCACAAGAAAAAAGCCCATATGCTGTGTGAACACTTGGCGTGGCTCATAGCGACAGAAATGCCGCAAAAGCGAAAGAACACGCACCTCATTTTCCGAATCAAGTGTCTGCTCGAACAACGCGAGCGCCTCTTCCCGTTCAATCTGGGATGGTCGGAGGAACGTTGGGTCCCCTTCTAGCACCATTGAGTCACTCCCCCAGTCACTCTCCGGATCGGGGACTGAAGACTCAGACGATGGGAACCTGTCCGAATCGCTGTACACTCCGTACTCTGGGTCACTCTCATCGGAGCATGTGCGGTCACCCCCCTCCGGGCGGATCGCAAGCAATTGACCCTCACAGTTCAGCAAGCGTACGCCATACTGGGCGAGCACACTTATCCACTTGCGCAGTTCGTCAGTAAACGCGGCAGGCAGAATATCGGGGTCGACGAGCGTGTCACGCAGGCGCGGGTCGAGCAGCACCACAGAATTGAGTGCAGGGAATGCCGTACGCCGCGCGAGTACTGCTAGATGTGGCTCTACACTTCCTGCGATGCGCGTCGAGAGCAGTTCCGGGAAAAATGTAACGACGCGCAGCGCGCTATGAGTCGGAGCTGCTGAATCTGTTGCAGGCGCGGGCAGCACGGGCACCGTGTCATACGGATACGTGAGCCTTTCGAGTTTGGGACAGAGACGGAGCACGTGCGCGAGACTGTGTGTGAATAGGGAATGGCACGGACGATTGTCAATGAGTATGGAGCGCAGATGCGCGCCATGCGCGGCGCAGAGCGATTCGATTGGCTGGAGCGAAGTTTCGTCTTGTCTTAAGGACCACGACCAAACGAGCTCGACGGCGAGGTGTTGAAGGGCCGGAAGACTCCAATGACTTGAAATGACTTTGATATCATCGTACGCGGCTCTAGTGCGGACTTCGCATTCCAGGACCTGGAGATTTGGAAGGGAGACTTTGCAAATAGTTGGAGGAACAGGGAGTGGCACGTGGCAGAGATAAGCAACCGTTAAGCGTAGCCTTGTCAGGTTGGGGAAAGACGAGAGGCCGTGAAGGTTCGAAGACTCAGCAGCTAATATCGACTCGCCTAAATCGAGATCGCGCAGGTATGGAAGACTCGTCTTGGCGTCGATTATGCGCAGTAAGTCCAGGTTTTGCGACAAAACGATATGGTCGTCCCATATCGGCCTGTGTACCAATGTTCTGACGCTCGGGCACAGTATGATTAGTCTTAACATGTTCGCACGATAGACATCCTCCCACATTTGTGGGATACAGAATTCACTTCGGATATGATCGACCCAACGCCCAAAGCCAAGCCGTGGACTTTGACGACTGGTGGACGCGCTCTCCTCGAGCGTCCTGACTAAGGCGGACAGTTGCCCTATCCGATGCAAATATATGAGGGAGTAGAGGGATGGACATGCGACGTTCCACCACGAGCGACAAACGAGCAGCAGCGTTTTCTTCGTCCGAATGTACTGAAACCACGGGCAATCGCTTCCTGCGGGCACTGATGGTTCAGACCGTCCCCAGTTGAATTCCGAGAAAATAAGTAGAAGGATTTCCGGAGGGAGGCGTGACACGGCGCTTGCATTCGGACGAGGTTCATGTACGAACATGTCGGTTTCCTTTAGGTGTCCGGGGAATGAGCATGGACACACAACTCGAAACGCGTTTTAGACTGACCTGATCTTCTGCCACGGCTGGCCGAGATTTGAGATTCAGGATTAGCTATTACTCAAACGACCCCAGAGTCGCTGGTGCCTTGAGTCTTCCAAAGGGTGCCACGGTGGTTGAGTGAAGGAGACACACGAGCACGGTTATCGCACCAAGGCACAGTAGGCCTTTGTCTGGGCCTCCCGTGTCCCGGTGTACAAAAGCGCCTCTGAACGAAAACAAGGAGAAAGTAAGTGAAGTAGATATATAATGGACTTCTGGCCGGGCTTTGTCCATAAATTTGCTATTTGCGTCGAGCTTAGTTAAACTGCTAGCTGAAGCAGTTCAAGTTGTTGATGGCAGACGCGTGTCGGCCGGCTCGGTCATAGTACCATTACCCGGGCCGGAACGCGGGACAACCAAATAAAAAGGTACGGAAAAACATACGGCATACAAAGGGCCTTGGCGAGCAAATAGGATAATCTCAGTTTTTGTATTTCTCGTTTTACATTGTTTTGAACTTCTGCGACACACTCAAAAAAGGCGGCTTCAATGCAACCGAATAGTAAGGAGATCATTTGAGCAACTCTTCAACTACCCTATCCTCGTTGATATTAGCTACATTCGCACCGCGATAATTTAGTCTTCGGAGCACGTCGATCTACCGCATCGGTCAGACTATTTGTTCTACAAAGGTGTTGTTCACGTGCTCACCACTTTACTCCTCTCGAATCCAAGACTCTCAAATTGCACTACATGCGCTTCCTCCAGTCCGGCAATGGCGACCTCGTCCCGCGGTGTTCCCACGCGTGACGGGTCCGCACTAGGTGCCTTTCCCTTTGCTGGTGCACCCGCGTATATCTGTGCCCAGTATCGTGCAGTGTCCTCGAAGCTCGTCCGACTCGTTGAGTAGTGCTTCGCGACTTCCGCGTCCTGCGGGTCACTCGGCTCAGGCGAGCAGAGCAGTGATTGCAAGCTAATGAGTGTCGATTTAAGCGTCAATACGGGCGACCACGCGTCCTTCAGGATGTCGAGACAGATCGCGCCGCTCGCGGAGGATACGTTCGGGTGATACACTTTCGTGATGAACCGCATCTTAACGGGCTGGAAGGGGTACGACTCGGGCACAACGATGTCCTGCACGCAACCGTAGGTGAGTTTGCAGGATATGGCCATCGAAGGTCTCGCAGGGCACGCTAGCTGGACTAACCACGTCATAACGGCCGCCTTCATATGGGGTACCTTCCGGACCATTGAAGGAGCCCTTGAGGTGATAAGGCGAGTTGTCTATGAGATCGAGGGTAATATTTGAAGACTTGTCATTCTTGCAGTCTGGCCCGAGGCAGAACATATCCAAAATGAGTAGTCAAAGTCGTCAGTCAGTGATCTAACTAGCTCACCGAGGATCTCCTTTTGCACGCGGCGTAACCTTGCATCCATAGTAATACAGCCCACACCGAGAAAGAGAGATTAAGGCTAAGAAAAGAGGAAGAGCGTCGATTGTGCGATGAGATGACGGCCGATTGAAAGTCCAAAAGGGCGGGCCACATTCCTGTATTCGGAATCGCACGGGTACGCGTAGCACGTGACTTTGACGCGTCCTGCGCAGCACCGCGACTTTCGAGAATCCGGAGATCGAAATCCCACGCGATCGCGGCGCAGCAACATCGCCACAGTCTCTACGCACTTTAATTGGATAGCTCGTAATGTCTAATCGATTAATACAGAGATCAGCAGTCTTCTGTATATAATTAAGCATTTATCCGCTGCAACACTAACTGCGGCTTCGCTAACAGAATCCTCTTCAAAGAATCTCACTTATGTAATCCCGACCCACTCGTTCAGGATATAGTTTCAGCGGGCTATAGTTTCAGGCTTACTCAATGCGTTATGGCAAGTACTGTACCTGATCACCTACCTTACTCTCGTCATCGTCATAAAAGCTAATGACTTGACAATGAAACTCGTTACTTCTCATCTCCACTGATTACTGCACAATCACGCGTAATACGATGGCAAGACATCTTGCAATTTCATATCTATTTACGCCGGGGTGCAAGCGGTTACATCCCACCCAGGGTGAGGGCATGGCTCCCCCACGGCATATATCACAGGAAGTATCGTTACTTATTCATTCGTGCTTCAACCAATCTTGACGGCCCACTTCCGTACCTTTGTCTAGTTTGAGTTACTACTGCTTACTCTTCAACAAGGGTCACTTTCAAGGGAAGTTGAGACTGTTTGCTTTCCAGACTTCCGACGAAGGGAGACGCCAGACCACCCATCGACCAGACGATATCCGGACCGGGGCTGAAGACGAAAACGTCGAGCAAGATCGACAGGATTAACTCTAAGTGTTAGGAGGATTGGTTGTGAGTGTAGTACCAGTGGCTCTAGCAAATCACCTACTCATTTCAATTTCGGCAAATTTAAAGCCGCTATTGCATCATGATCAGTGCGATGGTCACGTTTAGAGGGTATTCGGAAAACATACATGCAGGCTCTTCCACCTCCGAGGAACGTCATCCTGGTTGGATAATCATTAAAAGAGTTACCTTAAAAGTCCACTTACACTCACATTGACGCATAAACGCCTGGAAGATGGGCTTCCTGAACGCTCTCAGGGAGTGGTTTGAGCCAGCGCTCCGGCTTCCACTCACCCGCATCCTCGCCCCATATCACCTTGTTTCTGTTTGCCCCAATCACAGAAATTATAACGTTTGTGTTCTTCTTGAGGGGAATTTCCTTGATTTCGGATTTTCCGTCCGCAGATTTGATTGGCCAAAGGAGGGGTAGAACCACATCTTTCCTTGTACTATGTATGGTTAAGGAAGTATAATCGTCAGCAAGGAGACACAATACGCCTTAGTAATTTAAGTGATTAAAAACACGTACGTGCGACTTAGCATGCTAACGGGTGGGAATACACGCAGCGTTTCGCGGCAGACGGCATCGAGGTACGGCAGCCCCATGAGCGTGTCATAATCGAGATCGCCATGCTGCTTACGGGCCGCCTTCACCTCTCCGCGGAGTCTGGACTGCACGTCCGGATTCAGGACCAGCTGATGTAATATGCGGCAGACGGCTTTTGTCGTAGTGTCGTGTCCCGCAAATATGAAAGTACTATAAGCAAATGGATGAATTCCTTGACGCGCCGAACAATTTCAAAGATGACTGGCATACTTCATCTGTCCCAGGAGCTCCCTCTCTGGCAGACGGTCTTCCTCCTTAGCGGCCAAGTTTGCTCTTACTGAGGGCGTATAAGTGCAGCCGTGATAAAATTATTGAGCACATGCACTTACGGAGAATACTCATGATGTCCTTTCCATTTCCTACCTGTCTCTTTACGGCCTCATCGCCGTCTTCAAACGCCTTCTTTTTCTCCTTGAATATATGCTTCGATTGATCGTCCATGGTGTCCACAATTTTGATCATTTCCTTAACGAGGTCGAAGGGAATATACTCCAGGATTTTCCTGCGGAATGCAGGCGTACCAATGTTTACAAGCCAGGGCAGGAACTGCCGGTATAAAATAAGCTTGAAATTTGTCTGACTGTCGGTATCGCATTAATTTGGCTCGATTAATCCAACAAAAAAAGAAATCACCTTAAATTCTTAATTGCATCACTATATGTGTCCGTCCTTGTATCGTCAAGCGCATTGAATGAGTATCCCAAACCTCCTTGTCCGATAATCTCCAATGCTGCCCTAGATAGCCATAACTTGAAGTCAATCTCCTCTGCTCCGCCTCGGACTTGACGATCGATAACATCCCGGAGCTAAGATGAAGTTTGAAGGATTCTTCAATTGAGGACTTTCAGCTCGATTCGAGGTTACTTACCTCATACGCAATCGGGTAAAAGATAGGCGTCAGATCGCGCATGTGCTTCAGAGAGAAGACGGGATTGAGCATTTTGCGCTGCTTGCGATGATGATCTCCTATGCAAGAGAGGGATGGTCATTATCCGTATCCATTACAACATTGTAAGGACATACCCAGAGTGGACAGAAGACCTCGGCCAAAGATAAGAATATTGCTCCTAAGGAGGTAATTTTGTAAGTATCAACTGGGTCGACTCATGTAGAACACCTACGCGATAAACATGCTTGTCTCTTCATAAACATACTGTTCTTTGACGACAATATGATGTAGCGCGAGGGGATCGGTGACATAAAGTTGCTCATCCTTAAAGAAAGTTAAAGAAAATGGTAAGCAACTTGTCCGCAGTTGTGAAGATACAATGGCAGGGAGTCTCTCACTCCAAAAAGCATGGATAGCTTGGCCACGCTTCCGTATTTCTCGACTAAATTGTGATGAAACTCCCAGCCGTTTCTGTCGAAAACCTTGTGAAAGTTGCCTGCAGCAAAAACTGGTCACTAGGAAGCACCACTCCGGACTGTTGACGGAACTACCTTTCCACCAAGAATCCCTTGGGGGGCCAGGTATTTTTGCAAGAGGTGACTTTGGGACAAAGAAACGCCATAGCACATACGAGCACAGAGACAGAACTACGGTGGCAATGATGGGGCTCATGGATAGGTGTGCTGTCGAACGGGAGCAAAATCGACCGCATTATATAGTATCTCTCAAGCCAGTCAGCCGATGAGACTAGAAGACAGACTAGCAATTGGAGACATTAAAAGTTACTGTCGAGGGGAAGGAATAATTCAAGCCCTCAAAGTCACGGTCGGAGAAAGAGAAGAAATTACCTTATTGGCGGATTTTTGAGGTGAGCTTACGAGAGCACTTCTGACTGGCCGGATGGATATCCCCCGAAGGGCGGCCGTGGGCAGACCGAAGCCAGACATAATTCTTGTCGACCGTCACCGGACATAGACCCTACCTAATATATTGGAGTTCAGCATTTCGCGGTGCTGGCGAGTGCACTCCGTATCCAAGAATATCAGTAGATAATCGCGCGAGGGAAACCGACTCGGATCGCGCATACATACAGTGAAAAATCTACGAAAAAATATTTCTAACTCCGACGGATCGAGCTCGAACTTCAACATGGTACTTAGTGGTCCATTTCGAAAGTGCACATTGGTCGGCTTGTGGCTGGTTATCTCGATAAGGGACTACAACAATGGGTGCTCGCCATATGCATGGGGTTGAAGAGCGTGCAAGGCACGTGATGTCGGCGCGTCCATCCACGCTGTTCCCAGATCTCGGATTCCGGCCCCTTACAACCTGGCTCGAAAAGGACTTAACTTGACTGCTTACAATACTACGCACTTAAACTTGTCTCTATAAAATAACCCTCTACATGAAGTGTCCACCGTGGTCGGCGTACTTGGTGACGGCACAAGAAGCTCATGCACTTCCGGATGCTAAGAGCATGAGTCTCCGAGAGCATAGATTGAAAGGCTCCCTTTTCCATATGAAGAATCCTCTGAAATGATATGGCGAGCTGCTTAAGTGATCGAGGGTAATGTAAGATGATTTGTCACTCTTGGTGTTTAGTCCGAGGCGGAACACTGGCATGACCGGGGGTCCAAAATTGTATTTGGCAAAATTCGGCGCCACCGGTGTCGGAAAGTCCCCAAGACCCAATCCGCCAGCCACAGTATCAAATTCGCCGGTGGGGGTCTTACTTATGTAAGCGTGGCGTGTTCGTCCTGAGTATAATCAGCCATGGGTGGGCTGAGAACAAATCCGCCCGTTTGTCGCGCCCTCGCCAGAGATTGTACGCACTGGCACTTCTCATATCTAGACACATTTTAAGCATCACGACTCTATCAAGTTATCAACCGACGGCAAAATCTACATGCTACAAAGTCGAATTGTTTATTTACGCCAGAGTGCAAAAAGCCTCACTACATATATACAAGAGAAAGCTGAACTGCTAGTGTATGCCTATTCGTACTTCAATTGTCCTTTACAGCCTGTCCTCGCATTATCCAATTGTTTGAAACATTGTCATTTACCCTTCGACAAAGGCCACTCTCAAGGGAAGTTGTGATTGTTTGCTTTCTAAGCTCTCGACGAAGGGGGCTGCCAGACCGGCCATCGACCAGACGATGTCCGGACCAGGGCTGAAGACAAATGTCTCGAGTAGCATCGTCAAGACAAGCTCTGAGCGTTCAAGGGGTCGATTATAAGCCTGATCCCAGCGGTTCTAAAAAAGTACTTGCTCATTTCCATTTCGGCAAATTTGAAGCCACTGTTACGCCGTCATCAGTGCGATGCTCATATCTGAGGAAGAAAATAATACGCACATGCAGGCCCTTCCGCCACCAAGGAACGTCATCCTTATCCAAGAATCATAAACACAAAGGCGTATAAGAAGTTAGCGTACACTCACATTGACGCGTAAACACCTGGAAGGTGAGCTTGCCCAACGCTCTCAGGGAGTGGCTTGAGCCAGCGCTCCGGCTTCCACTCCTCCGCGTCCTCACCCCATATCTTCTTGTTCCTATTTGCCCCAATCACAGAAATAATGACGTTTGTGTTCTTTTTGAGAGGAATTTCTTTGATCTCAGATTTCCCATCCGTCGACTTGATTGGCCAGAGAAGAGGCAGAACCACATCTTTCTTTGTTCTGTATGCGATTGGATAGAGTTTGTAAGTCAGTGAGGATGAAAATTTCTTCGGTGATTCAGTGGTGAAAATACGCACGTGCGGCTGAGAATGGTGACCGGTGGGAATACGCGCAGAGTTTCACGACAGACGGCATCGAGATATGGCAGTCCCATAAGCGTGTCGTAATCGAGATCGCCGTGCTGCTTGCGAGCCGCCTTCACCTCTTCGCGGAGTTTGGACTGCACATCTGGATTCAGGACCAGCTGGTGCAATATGCGGCTGAGGGCTTGCGTTGTCGTGTCATGTCCAGCAAATATGAAAGTGCTGCAGTCGACGTGTTGAACTCTTAGAGGCGCGTAGATAGGGTTCAATGGGCTGACTTACTTCATCTGTCCTATGAGCTCTGCCTCTGGCAAGCGGTCTTCCTCCTTAGCAGCCAAATTGGCCCTGACTAAACGCCGCGTCAATGTATATCCAAAGCAAAATTATGGAAACAACAAGACTTACGAAGGACACTCATGATGTCCTTTCCCCCGCCGACCTGTCTTTGAACTGCCTTGTCGCCATCTCCAAGAGCTTTCTTCTTTTTCATGAAGATTTGTCTCGATTGATCGTCCATGGTGTCCACGATTCTGATCATCTCCTTGACAAGACCAGAAGGGATATACTCCAACACCTTCCTACGAAATTCGGGCGAGCCAAAGTCCACAACCCAAGGCAGGAATTGCCTGTGCAAGAGCAACTTGAAATTCGTCGGACTATCAGAGTAGGCGTTAGTCGTTAGTACGACTCAAATGATAAGGAGATGATCACATTAAGTTTTTAAGCGCATCGCTATATGTGCTTGTCTTTGTATCATCAAGCGCATTGAACGAGTATCCCAGGCCTCCCTGCCCGATGAGTTCCAGGGCTGCTCTGGACAGCCATCGTTTGATGTCAATCTCCTTGGCCCCGCTTCGGACTTGTCGGGTGATAACATCTCGCAACTAGAAGGGTCAAAAATAGCCTTAGCTAAGGAGTATCAGGTAAACTGTGGGTTACCTGCCTCATACGCGACCGGGTAAAAGATGGGAATGAGGTCGCGCATGTGCTTCAAGGAGAAGACAGGATTAAGCAATTTGCGCTGCTTGCGATGGTGGTCCCCTAATCCGAGGGGGATCGTCACCGATGGTACCCTCGACAATAAGGCTGAGGACATACCTAAAGTGGACAGAAGACCTCCACCGAAAACAACAGAGTTGCTCCTAAGGAGATATGCTTAGAAATACCACGGTGAGTTAATTAGTGCAAAGCACCTACGCGATAAACACGGTTGTCTCTTCATAAGTATATTGTTCCTTGACGACAATGTGATGTAGCGCGAGAGGATCAGTAACATAAAGTTGCTCATCCTAGATGCTGGTAAGCGTATAGCTCTATGGAAGCACTGCTACTTTAGTGGGAAACCACTCACCCCAAACAGCATGAACAGCTTGACCGCACTCCCATATTTCTCGACGAGGTCATGGTGGAACTGCCAACCGTCCTTATTGAAAACCTTGTGGAAGTTGCCTACAAGTACGTTCGTCACCGAAAGAAAGGGCAATCCGGAATACAGAGGACCTGACCTCTCCACCAAGAGTCCCTCGGGGGACCCGGTATGTTTGCAAGGGGGGACTTCACGATAAAGAGACGCCATAATGCGTACGAGCACAGGGACAGAGCCAGAAACTCAGTGATAGGAGGCATGAGCGAGTGTATTTTGGAGCCGGGACGATAGCGACCGCGTTATATATATACGCTTTCAAAAGCCAGCCAATTCGTGAGAATTTGAGTACAGAATCCCAGTCGAAGGGAATTCTGAGCCTAAATCTGAAAGTCATCGGCGGAAAAGGGGTAGACTTATGAAAGCACTTTTGACAATTTTGTCCCGAGATTTCCGGGTAGCCTAGCCGCCTGGGGTCGTGGCAAACGAAGCATGAGGATTCTCGCCAACCGGATCCACTGCAGACTGGCGTCGCCTATTACTGACGGTACCACCACTTGTAAGTAGTAGTAGTTACGCGCCGTTCCAGACGTCTGAGATGTATGCCCGTGATGCCAGTATGAGGGAATATACACTTGGGTTTGCCTTGGTGACTTTTCTTGGGTGCCCGGACTCAAGCGTCATGCAGGTTTAATAGAAGCTTGTGAGTCTACTACCGCCGGCAAAGTGCCCTATATAATCCATATTAGGTAAGGATGTGATTTGAATTAGCGCAAACCACGTGAAGTTGCCGCGTCACGCGCGGTAGTTATCACCTGCATCGGGCTGTTGTTGAACCCGGAGTACACTTTATCTTCGCCTCAGCTTTCTTTAAACAGAGCATTGATGAACTACTTAAAATCTTTTGTATATAGTCCCCTGTATGACAACTTCTTGCGCTTACATACTCGAATAGCTACCGCTCGGTATTTGCTCGGCAGAAGAAGCTTGCAGACTTTTCGGATACCGGGTATCTCCGGAGCGTTCGTTCAAAAAGCTTCCATATATAAACCCCATGACATCCTGGAATCCTGGAGCAAAGTAAATGTTCTGATATGATATCTGTGTTTGTAACGTCAGTAGCCTTTGATCGGGTATCTCGAAATCCGAGGACGAGATTCTAATGTACATTCATATACTAAATATACTTACAAAAATTGGGCCGTTTCGGGAGATGCCGAGGTGACCGCCATTAACTTACGACTGTAGCGCGATTTGAGCCGGTAGTGGTAACCACAGCGAGGAGTCGTACTGTAGAGGATGATTGCGAGGAGTTCGGTGAGAAGGGGACGTGGCGGTTTGACTGCGGTAGGTCGAAGTCGAACACGGACGGATTTTACAGTATATGTTGTCATTCAACATATCCAGCGGCAGAAAATCAAAACCGACTACACTATTTTCGTCCTCTGCGATGCACATCATTCCGAAGTAGTTATATCCTCGTTCTTACGTAGACTGCAGATGTATACATACTTCTATAACTGGGGACTGGCCACGAGTACGACCACCATGGTCACGTTGTATTTATTGTCTTTAAATTGAGTGAGGCCAGGAAGCGTACGACTCGGGCGCGCCGACCGAACTTTGATTCAAGAAATCTCGCTTGCTTTGTGGCCACTTTAAGTTTCTCAGCTCTACTACGTATGGCGACACGCGCTTATGGTTTAAGTTGAAGCACCCGAGTCGGCATAACCTTGGGAAAGCTTTTTGCAAGTTTAAAAATAAATATCCGGCCCGGACCCCCGGACCCCTGTCCCCCCTCTTCACTTATCCGAGACGATCGCACGAGTTCTCTTCCTCCTCAGTCCCTTTGCTTTGAACTTGTAAAAACCTTTCTTGGTCATGCGGGATAGTTCAGCTTTTTCTATTATCGGTGGGAGGCACTGATAGGTAGTATGCGGCACCATCAATTGGGGCGTCTCCCGGTCCCGGAGGTCCTCGTAGTAGATTGTATACTGATCTCGTCCTGTCTGCAAAAAATACGCTCTCCAATGGCGAGAACGTCAGATAATTTTTTGGTGAGAAACTATGCGGCGCGATTGGAGGCGCCCAGTCAATCCCTCCACCTCGGAGTCGACCGTGACGCTCAGCGAAAAACCCTCGTCTTCTTCATACATAACTGACACTTGTCTTTTCCACCTCTTTATCCATCTTTTTTCTTCTTCTTTCGTCATCTTTTTTTCTCCTTCATGTCTCTTCGGGCTGCACTGCTTCCGCCTCTCCTCCTGGGAATCTCGCTCACAAGTCTGCCGCGAACTCGCAGCGGCACAAGTAGGGGCCCCGGGCCACGTTTTCCCCCTCAGGTATGTATCTTCCCGTCGTTTTTGCATTACACGCTGTATTCGCATCGTCCCTTGTCTCGCTTGAGGAGCCCGTGACGGTGCGTGCGGGCATGTTGTCCTCCTTTTCCTCCTTGCCCAGTCTCAGTGGCCACGAGAGCGCTAGCGGCATCTGCGTCATGCGCTGCTAAAAACTATCTATATCATCTTGTTCATTCAGTACTCTATGAAAAAGTGGTTGCGCTGCCATCTCGCGGCATGCCCAAAGCACACAGCCGTCCGGAATTGAGTTCTCAAACCTTCGCCGGTGAGCAGCGCGCTCGTCGCCTTACTTCAGCAAGTTGGACACAGCCTGAACTCGATCTCCATCCACCTCACCGCCGCAAAGAGGCGATACTGTTCCGCAACTGTATTGTCTTGACAAACACATAGTAAGGGTGTGCGCGCCTGATTGGGTCTGGACCTGTCGGTGCGAAGCTGAAGCCTGAGCCCGCTGAGTTCGAGCCGCCTGACGACTTGGCGTTTCGCATACCCGTGCGGACACAAGACACAATCAGTCTTCCCACCCTCAACCACGTCTCGAGATCTTGTTCTGAAATTGAGGCACTCGGACTGAATGGTTCAATTGCGGCCTTACGATACTATAGGGTTTCAGAGTGATACTATTGTAGTGACATCGTGCCGCCCGCCTGGGTCGAATCCGAGTCTGAGAACGCGTTTCTTGAATACTTTTTGAAGAAGGCGAGAGTTCCGCGGCGTTTACATTTCTTCCCCGGTCTCGCTGAAAAAGCGCAGTGGGGAAGTGGGGTAAAAGTGGGGGGTGGACCCGGGGCACGCCGCCGGACACTGCCGCGGCACATGTCAGTGTGTACTACGCGGCGCGCGGCTTGCCCAGGAAATTCCTTCAAGTTCTCATTGAGAAGGTTTCGAGTAGCAAACTCGAGGCTCGGACTCGTAAGTGCAGTGGCATTTGGCCCAAATTTGACTTTAAAATTCTGGAGATCCTGAGGTATTATCCGCAGTATCCGCCGCATCTTTACGTCCGTTGAGACCTTACCCCCGGAATCTGATACTTTAATTGTATACGCTTACTTTGGGAATAATCGCAGACTCTATGACCAGCCTGAGTGCGCCACCGTGGCGATGCCGTCGCATTCAATCATGCCAGTGCAACATGGATACCAGGGGAGACAGGGGTTTGCTGAAAAAAAGCCTGAGACTGGACACTGCGGCGCGTCGGAGCTCGAGGGGACCTTCATGTCCAATCTTCTTCTCAGTTCATTTCGGCTACAGGCATACGTAGTCGCCGATTGTGAGTCCACCAGGGACTTGGCAGGGTAAATGAGTCATCAGGGAGGCAGACGCGGAAGCATTTATGGGGACCCTTGTTTTCAGAAAGAAGAAAAAGCTGCTTAACACTACAGTACATAGGGGCTTGATCGGATGTGCGGTACGACTTAGCATACCGTACCGTAGAGAGAAAGAATCGAGTGACTTGGAACATGAAACATGAGAGGTACGTGGGTAATTTAATACGGTGGAGCAGTTCGGTACACAATATTAGAATTATCGCAGAGTAAAAACGTGAAAGGGGATAGATAGCAAAGCGTGGAGTACGCGACGGACGCGAATATGGGGTGGGAGAATTCCGTAGAGGCACGGCCCCAGGCGTCGTGCGGTATGGGATGTCCAGTAGTATCGATCCGAAAGCGGTGGCTGTCTTAGTGAAACAAAACATTGTGATGCAAGGGACGAGAGAGATAGATGGGATGTATGGTACTGTCAGCGGGAGAGGTTCGAAAATGCACGTGTACACGGTCAAGCGCCGGGCAGGTCTTCAAGACCCACGTGGCAAAAAGTATGAATAAACAGTGATAAAAAGCACAGCCCACGAAGGTGAAGGACAAACGAAAGGGGCCGCGCCATCTCGCCATAAGTAAAAGGGTTGGGGTCATCATCGTCGCCAGCTCCCGGTCTGGTCGAGAGTTTGTGAAAAGGATAGGGGTCGGGAAGGCGGCATCAGGGTCCAGGAGAAAGAGGCGCCTGCCGAGGAAGGTCTGGCACTAAAATAGAAAACGGCCTGACACAGCAGTACACGAGCTTTCTTCTACATCAAATGGAAATTCGCGTGTGAGGAGAGGGTGCAGCAGACGCCGGCCTGCAGTGCGTCGCTGTGTAGGGGGGGCGCGGTAGGGGAAGGTAGGTGATAGTCGTGTTAAGAAGGGTGCTTTGATCGTAGGTAAAGGGCGCTGGAATATAAGTAGCGCGCAGGGTGCACGCTGCCTATCCGTGTCGTGTCCAGTGCAAGTCCGGAGGTGCGTTGAGAGATAAACAAAGAGAGAAGAAACCAGAGGGCGAGTGTGAAGGTTGGCAAAAAATCAATCAAACAAGTGTCGTAAGGATGTCGTAAACGGGGGCTCGGGCCGTGATGCGGCTTATCAAGCAAGTACCGCATTGGTTTATGCTTGGATGCCTGCAGGCACAGCACACGCGTGAGCAGGTATAGCAGCATCCGGCGCTCCGATAGTCCAGTAGGGAGGAGGGGGCTGCGCGTACGCCATTGCACCGCCTGGGATGATGTCCGACCAAGCAGCAGTCGATCCATTACTTTCGAAGCTGCCAGTGGTACGCGTGTGCGCGAATGCCGGGGATCCAAAGAGACGCGAGGCTGAGCCCGCACTGCCGTAGCCGTAAGGGAGGACAGCTGTGCGGGGGCGTTGCGACGGTCGCGGGAGGTAGAACGGTGCATTGCGCAGAGCAGGCGCGAGGACTTGTTGCGATGCTGCACGCGCGAGCCTTGGGACTTGAGCTGAGAGAATTGCTAGAGAGCGCGGTCCGGGGAAACTAGCTGTCGGGAAGCTGCGCGTCCGGCGATGAGCAAGAGTGCTCGGGCGCGAGAATAAAAAGAGCGAAAGGATCGTTAACGTGAAGATCGCTTCAAAGGTTGTTCGCGACGCGATTTGGGGCAGAAAGGGAGGGCGCAGGGTGTCGAGCAGGGATGCAGGAGAGAAAGAGCGACCATGAGCACCGATAGTACGAGACATTAGAACAGAGAGCCAACCTATGCCGAGGACGATCAGGACAACAGTCTTGGTTGCCATTGAATCGTCCCCCACCACTTCGCCGCCATCCGCCGCGGCGTCCTCCGCTGGAGGACTTGTCGGTGACGCTAAGGATGCGAAGCCGTATGTCGACGAACCCAATGTCGAGACGCCAAGAGAGAGCGATGAGGGGAGGACGGCTTGGGGAGCCATTCCTACAATGGAGGCAGCGTGTGGGGGATGGAAAAAGTTGGTGTAGAACTGATATCTGGACGGGAAACAGAGAAGTAGGGATTGTCGATAGGCGTTGCACTAGCACTCTTTATAGCTGCGACGTGACCGGGTGACCAGTACTGGTAACAGAGCTGGGGAGAGCCAGTGCTGCGCCCGAGAGAGTAGTAAGCAGAGGGGTTCGAGGATGTAGACTCAAAATAAGTCTTGACGTTGTGGATGGGCTACTAGTAACCCAACAAGCATTACCCATCCCTGGTCCAGAGAGGCGGTGCACACGGTACCGTATATGACTCGGACTCCGAGTGCGCACCGCCTTGACGAAAGTCGCAAGTAGCACAGCCGAGTAGCCCGCCCTCGGTGAGAAAGCAGCAAATAGCAAAGACTCCTAGTACCGTAGCCAGTTAGATTCCGCAGCTTTGCCCATGTGTAGGAGTAGAACCTATTAGAGCGGAACAAGGCGGAACACTTCGGGAGTAATGCAGTTAATGGACCGCAGTAACAGTTGAGTCCGAGTAGCTTCTTGGTGAAAGAGACCGCCAACGTGACCCAGCGCAAAAAAGCCTGCAGTTTACCTTGTTATGTAGACCTGGCCAAGGAAGGCAGTACCCAGTAGCGTCGGGAGATCAATTCGGCAGGTTCTCGGCGGGCGGAGCCGAATGCGCCGGAGGAGATGAGAGAGGCTTTTTGGCCTGCCGCCTTGATATCCCTCCGGCAACCGCTCGGCGCTGTCGGCTGCAGGGCTGGGTTAGACGATGGGATCACAATTGATCTGTGGGGTGATACTAGTACCACAGTCTTGGGCGATATCATCGTGTGGATATTAGTAGCATCAATTTCAATTGCGCATGCGCTCGGCGCCTCTCATAGCCACCCAGCTCAATCCATTAGTTATCACCGACGTACTCCTGCCGCTGCTAACCGACCATCCGACACAACTGGCAAAAAAGACGCTTTGTACACTTCCATACCTCGGGAGTAGTCTCTACTGATGTATCTGTTTCGCTAACGAACCGGATTTTCTCACCCGGTCTGACAGCTCAAGAAGACCTCCTCGTGTAGTGGATCGAAGCGGACTTGCCATATATCCGAGCGTCGTCGGTCTATTGCCTGCCATATATGATGATTATGATGCTGTAGCAAGATCACACCTTCTAAGACACTGCCACTGTACTTCAGTTTCATAGCGACACTTTATATCTCGTTCTAGCCTAGCCTCTACAACACTCAAATTTCATCAACGCGAAAAGAAGCTTAGGAATAAGTAAAAGCGCTCGTCTTTGACTGTCGGATCATCTTCCGGAGTAGAGTTCAAGTTTTGGAGACAGCGATACCCAAAGACTGATTTACGGAACTTTCCAGGAGGCCAACGTCGGTTTTTAACATGTACTAATTTGTTGTCCTGTGATAAGGAAAGATATGGAGAAGGTATCAGACGCTGGTACATTGTTCAATACTGGTCTTTGGCTCGCACAAAACGTATAGGAAATTAGGTGGTGGATCAGTGAATAGAAATCCGGTGATCTGATTCTCGCCGAATTGCCCAAGGCTGATAAGGTGGAAAAGACTCGGGTGACGTGTTTATGTAAATACAGATGTTCAAAATGTGTATAATTTATTGTAATTAGTACTAGAAAGAATGTACATACAATACTAGTACCTCAGGACTAAAAACTGGTCTAAATAAAATGAATCAGGGAGGGGTCTGGATCGCGAAATTCTACCCCGCTTGACTTCCTCATCTCTCCACTGTGACCTCGTTCACTTGGCTTCCAAGATGATTGCTGAATGGACGCACCCAGTGAACCTTTTACACTATGATTGCCGGACTGATTTGACTTTTGAAAGATGGGCTGTCGGAAGAGCGAGTGGTTTCAGTATATGTAATTAGTGGCGTTATCTGTCACTATCATGATCATGATGTATTTGTTGGGAGGGATCAAACCCCTGTGAGGCTAGCTAATACCTGCTTTGGGATTTTTGTATGAGGAATGTTGAGGCGTGCTGTCACAGCATGGGTCGGTCCTTCGTTGATCAGGATTTCCTCGTGACCGATTCCGACCAAGAGTATACATGCAGGCAGCTGTAACTAAAACTTCGCATGGCAGACACCTTCAAGCTGAACGGAGTTTTCGCATGTCAGTGAAAATTTTCGTTTTTCATTCCCGGCTGTCCCGGGCACTGCCAGAGGGGGCATGAAGCATTTGTAATGTCCCTTTGCAGGTCGTACCTGGCTCGAAAACACCATCATCGCCCTGACGTGAACGGTCTTCCAGCACGTTTAAAGTGTTTCCTCCCTTTATATCGCAAGGGAAAACCGGGAACGCGAGAAGCGCGAACGGAAACGACGAACTCGTGGGACAATCGTTAATACAGTGACCTCGTTAATACCGTCGGGAGTCGGGACAGTCCATTGGATCATCTTTAGAGACATAGGTTCTCCCGGCTATATCAATTACCGTTAACCTCCTCAGGAGCTAGCCGATCAAGACTTTTCCGAGCTATAATTTCCGATCGCTATTGAATTAAGATAATTTTCGCTACGAAACAAAGCGAGGCGTGGGGAATAGCACGGATTTGGGTGACGTTAATGGGTCCTTAAAAGGAAATAAGGCATACACTGTACTGTATATGCTTGTTTGGTGTAACGTTACTTGTGTGTCGAGGCATCTGGATCGTTGAAAAAGCTTGCGTAGGAAGAAGCGGCAAAGCAGGCTTATGCTGTCGCAGGTCTAAAATTTGTAGCATGGCCGTGCCAAGCGAACCCTACTAGGAGTCCTAGTTGCTGTGAGGAGCGAGGCGTACAATACTTCGCTATCAATACCATCGTTAGTATTCAATGCTTTGCTATTGACCATCCCCTCGGGGCAGTTCCGCCCCCTTGTATCAAGCCGTGTAAATGCGGAAGGAACGACATGACGTTGCGTACCCACCGACTCGGACCTCATCCTTGTGCTAGGAATCAAGAGTCGTCTGGTGCTTGCGTATAAGGACGCAGCCTGAGGAACGGGCAGGGAAGGCACAAGACGTAATAAAACTTGGCGAAACCCTAGGAGGGAGGGGAACGTTTGCAACGCCTACATCATACGGCGAATTGGCTGCTTGGCATTCACTGCGCCTTCCGCCGCGATACACCCATATCAGGCAAATCCCGAAGAACATGAGGGTATGGGCCACATCAAAGCACGTGGCTAGTTAATAGTGCCATTGCATCCGCGCCGCGCTGCGGCCTAAATGAAATCGTTTAAATCCTGTGCTGCGGGTCCAAGTGCAAGAATGCTACCAGGGTTTCCTGAATCAGAAGCGCTTCAAATTAACGCAACACGATACGTCGGTTAACTAAGGAGAAGGCAGCTTATATTAGCATACGACACGAAATGTCATGAATTAACGTCCAATATTGAAAGCGAATGTTTGACAGGATCCAACGACTTCGCAACAACGTAGACGTCGGGTCCCATCTTACACCGATAAATAAGCTTGAGAAACACATAGGAGGGACTTCTGTGACTTTACGGTTTGTGCGCTATTAATGGACGGAATGCGAGAACCTCGGAGGAGCGGATTCGGCGAACGTCCGGGATCCCGATGCGGGCTTCGGAAGTTCTTCTTGATTTCCGTTCGGCGAGACGGGCAAGAGCTCGAACTGAAGCGCGGGGGGCCAAGCGATCATTACTATCCGCAGCTGCACACATGCTCATAATATGTGGATATCTTTTTTTTGTCGTCTGCGTAGCCTAATCATCAAACCAAATATCTCCTGTCTGACTTGGTGAAACTGAGTCACTAGGCTATTTCGACTAGAGCGCAAGGTCCCCGTATCCAGAGCCATGAGCCGAAACCGTGTTCCAGGTCGTCGCCCGTTTTGTTGGGTATGTATATGTGGGGCCCAAGTACAAGGGCAGAGCCAAGTAGCCGATGGCAAATGGGGCGCATCGAGCACGCGCCGCGCGGATGAAAACGGAAAGGGTGTGGCGGAGAACCTAAACCAGTATTAATACTTCCGTCCACGGTCCACGGTGCTGATGTAATCTATGCTAGACGCCCACCTTGAGCGCTTAAAGGGCATGCATGGCAATGCAGCAAGTGATGGCAACACCGTCTGTCACATTATGCATGTGTCTTGGTATTCGCCAAGAACCATAGACAACAGTTATAAGGGCTCGTGTGTGTAGTGCGCGCTTTCCTCTAGCTCTCCGCAGCCCAGTCTCACTCGTTCCTCCACTCGGCTTCACTATGCCCACCCTCACTGGCAAAGATGCTGCACACATCCTCGCGCAACGGGCGGCGCAGCTCGAGACCAGAAATGCGAGTGGTGACGGAGGCCTGAAGGAGAACACGAAGATCGGGATCGCCTTGGGTTTGAGTGAGCATATATTTGGAGACCGACGTGGCACGCACAGTTACTGACTCACCGATTAGTCTGCTTCTTCGCGCTATTGCTCAGCTTCTACGCAATCTCAAACTGGCGCAAGCAGCGCCCACCACCCACAGCTGACGATGTACGGAACAAGGCAACGCTCGATCGCTGGATGGACAATATGACCCACACGCCCGCAGCGCGGCACGACAGAAGAGGGTCCACACGTCAGGAGTCAGCGAGCACCTTTTCGACGTTGACGAGTCAGAAGGACCTTAGACAACGCGACGAGCACGACCTCTCGCGTCCTCCGCTCGCATACATGGGAGGAGCGCGTCGATAGCGTGAACCTCCGTCGCCACTGTTATTTCCGAGGCCCCTGCTTATGACTTGGTAGAGCCATGTTCCCGCACGCTGCTCCGCAGTATTCACCCCACGCGCATCGCTTTCATGTATCGCTTTTCCCCTTGTCTTGGTTTTTAACATCGCTGTCTAGGACTATTCTGTTTTGCATCGTCTGTACATTAATGAATTGTTGGTTTTGTGTTGTTCTGTCCGTTATAATTTGCACCTGTGTTCCCTGAACGTCATCAATGTTCGTTGCAAGTGGTGTAGTATTGCCTATCCCGCTGCATTTTTTCACGCACGCCCGAAACCCGATCGTTGATAAGCCGACTGGTCTCGAAAGGAAAGAAAGCAATAGCAAGACACGAGAACACACGCATGCCAGAAGGTGACTGACCACTGAAGGCGTACCGATCCGGTATGTCTTTCTCACACTGGCGTTGCAGGCACCCGCCGCCCGTCGGGTGAGGATGCAGGCTACAGGACTCTTGCCGCCACTCTCACGTCTAAGGGGCAACTACCATTATGTCTGGTTCAAATGTCTTCACGAAGAAAGTTGCGGTTGAGGGTGAGCCGCTTCTGCATAATGCTGTGCATGGCGATAGCTGATCCCTTTATAGTTGCGATGCTCATCGCAGGTCAAGTGAGAATAGCCGTCATGTTTTCTTGTATCCGGTATTCTGACAACATCTACCCGCAAGGTAGCGGCGTACTACACACTCAGAGTAGGTGGATATTGCATAAGCTGAACGTTGTACTGACCTTCTCGAAGTGGCTTTTGGACTCTATGGGTCCCAGCGGCGAACGGAAGTCGGCCAGAGCGAAGAGCGGTGAAATTTTGAAACGTCTCGGACACAAGGACTTGAAATTGAATGAATACGAAGGTACGTCTGCTCAGTGAACAGATGTCTGGCCATGTCTGACCATTCACAGAGGCCATAGCGTCGGAAGTCATACATCCAGACGACATAGACGTTCGCTTCGATGGTGCGTCCAGCGTTTGATTGATTGTTATGGTCTAGAATTTACCCATCTCCTTCAGATATTGGTGGTCTGGACTCCATAGTTGCCTCACTGCGAGAATCCGTCATCTACCCTCTCGTCTATCCCAACCTCTTCTCTTCTTCATCATCACTCCTGAGTCCGCCTAAGGGCGTACTCCTTTACGGTCCACCGGGCTGTGGCAAGACTATGCTTGCGCGCGCGCTTGCGAAGGAGAGTGGTGCAACATTCATTAATATCGCTGTTTCGGCGCTTGCGAACAAGTGGTACGGCGAGTCGAACAAACTCATCGCTGGCCTCTTCGGACTTGCACGTAAGGTGCAGCCGAGTATAATCTTCATTGACGAGATAGACTCGTTCCTACGCGAACGTAGCAAGGGCGACCATGAGGTGACCGCGATGATGAAGGCGGAGTTCATGACGTGCGTCATTGTTTTTGTCCATATACTTGCCCAACCTGACTTAGGAACTGCAGTCTTTGGGATGGTCTCATGTCGGCCTCGGATCGCATTATTGTGTTAGGCGCGACTAACCGCCCGACGGACATTGACTCTGCGATTCTGAGGCGAATGCCCAAACGATACCCCGTTGGCCTGCCCAACAAACACCAACGTCTTAGGATTCTAACGCTCGTGCGTTTGATTATAGTCATGATGGATCCCGAGCTGCGGTGATAACGGGTTATTCATACAGATGCTCAAGGGTACAGAGCTCGGGCCAAATTTTTCAATGGATTTGCTCGCCGAGCAGACGCAGGGTCTCTCAGGTTCGGACCTTAAGGAGATATGCCGTAACGCAGCGATGGTCCCCGTTCGTGAGTTCCTCAAAAAAGCGGGCGGCGACCGTGAGGTACTTGGGCAGAGTCACGAAGAGGTGAAGTCACTATATATCTAAATTGCCGACTGCGCTGAAATCACCGATCTAATCAAACACCGTGTACTTTATAAATAGGGCTTCAAATATCGGCCTTTAGAACTGGCTGATTTCTCGGGAGAAGACTTGAGCGCCTCGTTGCCTGTACCCGGACTCGGACACATGCCACGACCAGACGATGTTCTCGACCCTCCAGGCCTGGATTAGCGGTGTGAACTCCTGGAAGGTAGTTGCAGGGCGCCCATGTTATTTATCGTTCGTGTTGAGCGCTAGTTTCACACCTCCTTTGCTGTCCTAATAACCAAACAGCGAACTAGTCGCATTTGTGCGACGCCGCTTGTTTGGAAAGTCATATCCGCAGTTCAAGCGAGTGAGTCGCCTCGCTGTTTTCTTTGGGATAGAGCGTCCTCCTGAGTTGTTTGAGTACCCTATTTTACATGTATTACTCTGATTAGACTATAATTATGATATACGCTTTGTGTTCCTGATTCCTTCACGAAGATCGAGCAAATCGAGCAAAGAGTGGACGTTGCTACGTCTAGCAGAAATACTGCGTAAAGTATTATTACGGTTTTAAGAACGGCCCGGCCGGCTGGCCAGACATGGATACCGCCGGAAGAGCAAAGTCACGCCGTTGTGAGGGCACAAGACCTACTATGGAAACTCTATGTGACACAGATTTAAATTAGTCATCCGTGACGCGGAGGATTGCGAAGAGCGCTGGTCCCCTTTGCTCCGAGTCCTCCCTACAAGTTGCGCCCACCACTGACAACGCCGGCAACGTCGACAAGGAGTTTCCATCGCCCTTTGGTCTTTTTGGCCCAATAAAACACTGTGGAAAGGATGTCGCAGTCCTACTTGCCGATTCGTCAGAAGACGGTTTCAACCCCGCCCACACCGGTTTTGCAGCAGGCTGAGAAACAGTTCAACGCGGAGGACGTGCAGGAGGCGTTTATCTCCAACAAAAATCGGTGAGCGTGTATAATGGACGCGTATTCGATTTCTTGCTGACGTACCGCAGACTTGTCCAGGCCATTGACCAGACAAAGTCGATATTAACCGACTTGCGCGAGTTCAACAAGGATCTGTGGGTTGTCCGGTACCCCCACTTCGATGAAGCCCCGTCATCGTCTCCGTCTCCGGCGAAGCGTCCGTCCAGCTTCCGTCGCTCTATGACGTTCTTGGATGATCCGCAGAACGGGACTGAGGTTTTCTTGACGAAGCGTACCCGAAAGGGTCAGCCTCGCTCGTTCTCACTGTCCTCCGCCAGGGATGATATGGATGAAGAAGTAGACAGCAATGGGGAAGTAACGGACGGTGCACGCCTTGTCCCGTCGAAGACGGATCTTGACTTCCAGGTACTGCGCCTTGACCTCAAGATGGGGCCACATGGTTCGTCAGCAACCGCCTCCTCGCTTGTCTCGCAGCTCGAGAAGTCATCTATTGCGAACTTGCTCGACGATCGCATCTCTGCGTCGCTGAAGCACGTCGACAAACTGCGCACACGTGTCGAGGATACGTCGTCGAAGGTGCTCGTCACCGGCGACCTTAACGCGGGAAAATCGACCCTCGTCAATGCACTCTTGCGGCGCGAGATTATGCCTGTTGACCAGCAACCGTGTACTACCGCATTCTGTGAGGTGCATGATGCTGCGGAGAACGATGGCAAGGAGGAGGTTCATGTTCTTACGGTTACCGATGCGAGCAGTTACTCTGCCAAGGACGAGTCTACGTTCAAGCGTACTAGCATCGAAGACCTTGAAGAGCTTATCTCAGAAAATGAGGATAGTCAGCAGATGGTCAAGGTATATATCAATGACCCGCGCGCTTCCGCTGACTCTTTCCTTAATAATGGCATTGCCGACATCTCGCTCATTGACGCACCTGGGCTCAATCGCGACAGCGTCAAGACCACTGCACTGTTCGCACGCCAGGAGGAGATCGACGTAGTCGTTTTTGTCGTCTCTGCTGAGAATCACTTCACGCTCTCCGCGAGGGAATTTTTGGAAACGGCTAGCCGCGAGAAGGCATACGTCTTCATTGTCGTCAACAAGTTTGAAGGCATCCGAAACAAGGATAAATGCAGACGTCTTGTACTTGAGCAGGTCAAGCAGCTCAGTCCAAGAACATACGAGGATGCTGCGGACCTTGTGCACTTTGTTGACTCGTCCGCAGTGCTGGGCGTGCAGCCTACGAGTTCGGCGTTTGAATCACTTGAGTCTTCTTTGCGTTCGTTCGTACTGCTCAAGCGCTCGAAATTGAAGTTGCATCCGGCTGCGACGTATCTCTCTCATCTGCTGGCCGATGTTGATCTCCTTACCGGGTCGAATGCTATTCTCGCTAGGGCCGAGCTCGAGAGAGCGAAGGAGGACCTCAACCGGGCACGCCCAGTGCTCGAGAAAATGCAGAACAGCCGTAACGGGCTCGAAGAGAGTCTTCTGCAGGTTGAAGAAGATGGTACATTGGGAGCACGCCGTAATACGAAGGATCTGCTTAACCAAGCTCTTGAACGCGTCGGTGCCGGAGAGCTCGCTGTCGAGCACCCTTTCGTCCCCATGCCGTCTTACCCGGGTATTTTACGCATCTGGGATTACATTTCCGACGTGCGTAGGGCATTACTTGCGAGTCTAGACGCGGCGGTGAAGATTGTCGAGGATGATGCGCGTGTGTCAACCACGAATAACGTTAAGGACATTCAGGCTCTTGGTGAGCGCTTTATGCCTGAGGGCGTTGAGCGTTCGCGTCGCGTGTTTATGCCCGAGGCGATGTTCGCGCGCCACCGAGGCAGGTACGGCAGATCACGACACGGTGCCATTGTTGCTGGCGGCTTATACGGACTGGGAATCGGTCTTGCGCGACGTGAAGACATGCTCGAGCCTTCGTTCTATGACGTCTTTGACGTTTTCCATCATTATAACACGTACTTCGGAAATGAGGACAGCGATAAGGTTTCTGCAGCGGAGGAAGAAGAACATTTCCCATCTGCGCTCGGCGTTGCTTCTGTTGGTGTTGGCGCGCTCACTATGTTCAGCGGCAAGGCACTTGGCGTCGGGAGCATCATTGAAGGTGTTTCGCGTATCACGGACCTCATCGGAAACGAGACTGCACGCAAATGGGCCGCACCCGTACTGGGTGCAGTTACGATCGGACTTTCGGTATATCTTGTGTATGAACTGCCCCACACTATCCCGCGTACTGTTGGACGTCGCGTGCGTGCGGAATTACTACGCGTAGAAGACGGCAGCACGAACACGGATACAGAAACGACGTTCGTGGGTGCGCAAGCGGAGCGTGTTGCACGCGAAGTTCGCAAGGTGTTGCGCATCGCGTCGTATGAACAGCGTGAGCGTTTCCGCGGCGCGATGGAAGCGCGCTCGAAGGAAGTCGAGAGTGCGGAGGGTGTAAAACGCCAAGCGGAAAAGGCGCTCGTCTGGTTTAGTGACGTTCAAGGTCGAACGAGCGACGTGCGGTCGTACGTGTGTGCTGCCGGCGATCTCTGAAATGGTGAAATCCTGTGCCCTTATCCGTATACTCTCAAGTTTTTGAGATAGGGTAGGGATTTACTTGTTGTCCCCTTTGCTTTCTTTCAATCAAGACTTGGCGTCGCTTGACAAGATTAGATTTCGCCTGTTCCTTTTATGAAGAGCTTCGGGAAGAGAATAAACCCTCAGTCCGACATGCTCCATTTTTGTTACTTTATTTCTCTATTTCTTCCCATACATAAACGACTAATTCAGACGGCATTTACATGCAACCCAGCGGCTGTTTCTGTATTTGCAGAAACCCCAAACGGAAACTTCACATTCTACAGTAGCCACTCTTCACCCCCGAAGCACCTACTGGTCGGTTTAAACCAGAGATGTGACACCCTTTTTGACGCATCTCGAGCTGGCCCACTGTCCATTTACAGGGTTGTAGGTAGCGGGATGCGTCTTCTCTTGTGTTTATATTTTTTAAATCGACGAATTCCACTCTCCCTGTCTTCGTTTCCCCCTTTCGTAGTCCAAGATAAAAGTCGTCGCATCGTAGGGTGCGCTCGGCTCATGGCCTGTAATGATCTGTACCGGATGAATATATGAGGGCAAAGAACCCCCATAAAACTTTTATTGTGCCTCTGATTAGGGAAAATTGTACAAAATCACCGCACTTCTTCCTTTCCCCGAGTCATAGAAAACAGTATCAAAGATCAGATACACGCGCTCATCGCAAAAATTTGAGAATAATAACAAACTAAAAGAGGTCAACAGCTCCCTTTCTGGGGGAGATCACGCCAACGATCTTGCCTTCGAAGTCAAACATATCACCCCCTTCTGTAGCGACGAGATCAGCAAGTTCTGCTTTCACGTCGAGGCCAAGGAGTTTCTCGAGATTTGATGAGACTAGCGCTAGCGCCTGCGTTTTCGTAATGTCGCCGTCGGCCTCCAGAGCAGCCTGTCGGAGCAGCGCGACAATATACAAACAGGACATTAGCAAGCACTTTACAGAAAAGTCGGGTAGAACACTTACCCACGCCGCGTCAAAACGGGTACTCCGCGCGCTCCAGGCTTCTTCGATGCCGATGCCGACTGTCACATTATGCGCAAGCAGCAGTGAAATCGCGCTGTCCTTTGTCACAGGCGGACCAGGCAGTCTGCGGAGCCGGCACAACCCAGGCCAAGTCAGTTTATAACGATCGAAGTGGACAAGTATGAGCCACTTACATCCGACGCTGCTCCCATTTGGATGGATAGGGACGTGAGGGTACGACTATGACCCCAACGTCTGCGGACGCGAGCTCCTTAGCAATAAGGTGTGCCTCCGCGCCGCCGGAAACTGTCAGCTTCATGGCTACGCCGGTCTTCCCCTCCACCTCTTTCTTCAACTGCAGGAGTGTCGAGATCACGTCTGCACTCTCCGCTTCGACGACGAGCGTCACCTTTCCCTGAATTAAAGAAATCAACGAAACATTCGGCAGGAATACAGATGGAAGACCTACATTTGCCACATCCTTGAAAGACGCGCCGAGGTCGCCCAAGCCACCGGCGAGTAGCAGGTGACGGAGCGCTGCTATTTGTGTGCTTACACTCGCGAAAGAGGCGGAATGACCGACAGCGACGTGCATGGCGGCAGTCTCCTGTACAACTGCTCCGGCCTCTAACTTGTGCGCAGCTCCAAGCCCAAAGGCTGTACTAAGTCCACTCAAGAAACCAGAGCGAATCGGTGCCGTAACTCCGACGGTCACACCAGCACGATACGCCAGACTGATGATTGTTCCCAGGAGAAAAAGAAGTCAGCAATGCGCTTGTGAAGGTTCCGCGACCCTGACAAAAGGGTACCCACTAGGCATTACGGGTCGCAAACTGCAATCCGTCTGCAGCACGGATCAGTGCACCGTCGCCACCCACGATACTCGGTGCACTCTTTTCCAGAGGATCAGGTATGGCTCCATCGCGCGTCGACGCCTCACCCTGGATCTCCTCGAGGCCCAACGGAGAACCATACGACACGAGACTGGGAGAGATCGAGCCCCCTCTGAGGTCGACGATCTCGGCATCCGGCGCCGCGAGGAACGACGCACAGGCACTCTGCATACCAACACACACGACCTTTCCGTCTAGGACCACGAACACGCCAAGCTCGCTATCGCCCTGGGCCTCGAAAGCATTGACGACGCTCTTGCCTGTGGCGGAGCGGACTGTCACACTCCTGACGTTCGTGAACACGACTGTCCCAGTGACGGACTTCCGCGGCTCGAGAGGCTGGAGACCTTCGTACTTCACCGCGTCCGCAGACTCCTTAGTGAAGTCCGGCGTCTTCGGAACTTTCTGAAAACTCGCAGGCTTTTGCGCCGTGTACGGCGCGTCTAATTGCGCGATGCCGTCGATGAAAACCTGCTTGGGAGTCGCGCCGAGCGCAAGGGGGTGTGAGTCCCAGATGACAAGGTCTGTGATGTATTAGCTTCGTGTTCTACGCTTATATCAGGTGAAAAGATTCTGCACCGGCGTCGTAATTCTCTTTGATAAAGCCAATACGGTGGTCCATACCCATGACCTGCACAGGGGTCGTTGTTACCGAAGCTAAAGCGATGTTATCCGGCAGGCCATAATAGTAAGCCTGCTGCGCCTCGTAAAGAAGGAAGCGCGAATTAAGGACAGGGTCTATGATGATATCTGTATCATGTTCTCGGAGAATACGAGGTTATGGAGCAGACATACGATCACTCTAAAAACGTAGATTGAATATCATTCCTTTGGGGCTTATTAATGGTTTACCTTCATAACTACCTGAATCCCATGCTCTGCGAGAATCTTGGACGCAAACTCGGAGCCGCGGTAGGCTTCGCGTTTATACCGCGCATTCGTTGCGAACATCGCGGACGCAGGTGTATGACCTGCGGAGGAATAACATTAGTAGACTTATTGTCCGAAATGTTTTATGCGACCTACCATACGCCTGTTTGAGAAGGTCTGGGACAAGGTATGTCTCGTGCGCATGGTGGAACGCGGCGATAGGGAATTTAAACTCGTTTGTGAGCTGACATTGGAATGTTTGGGGCTATCAGAGTCCCTTAATGGCAAGGGTGAATGCATACAACATACGCGAACAATATCATCCAGGTCGACTGTCTCGTAGCAATGAACTTGAACCTTGACTCGTCCTCTCAGAACATCGACCAGCGCCTCCCACTGAAGCTCTTCAGGGAATGCGCCGAGACCGGCCCATTCGCCATCAAGTGCCTTTTCGCAATATGCATCTTGCTTTTCCTTTATTTGACGTGCCTTGTCATACACCTCGCGGAATGCCCATATATTATCCATGCGTGAGTTTCCGTATACACGGCGCGGATTTTCACCACACGCGTGTCTATGCAAAAACTCAGCCCACATCGCGAAGAGAAAGCGATGGAATGTACTTCATCTGCCTCCACCGGGGCGGAAGGGAAAGGTCAATGGTATCCGAGCTGTTAAGCGTGAAAGGCGGTTCAAGAAGCTTGGATGTTGGTGTGCGCTCGGCAGTATCACGTAGTTTAATGACAAATGCTTGACCACCGATATCGTTTGCTGATCCGGGAAGTACAAGAGAGGTCGTCACACCGCCTGAGATGGAAAGGTGGTACGCATCATCGTGCGTGTTGATCCCGTCAAGGGAACGCAACCAGGGCTGGGCGATACCCTTGCGCGAGTTACCATCGTTGGCACCACTAAGCCCCGGTGCGGATTCCACGCCAATGTGTGAGTGTAGATCAACGATGCTGCGATACCTTTAAGAACTTCTTGTACCAAATGAAGCACAAATAAGGACGTACCCGGGAGTAAGCCATGCACCATTTGCGTCGACAGTTATTAAGTCGTCGTAGAGGGAAACATCAACGACGTGACCAATAGACTTTATGAGGCCATTAGCAAGCAAGACATCTCCTTTGATCACCTCCAATCCGTCGATTCTTCCCGTCCAGATCGTGGCGTTCTTGATCAGTGTTGGCTTCGTCCCGAAGACGAATCTATCCGAGCTTGTGCGATCTTTAAACGTCGGCGGTGGCCCCGGCTCGAGTTTGAGGTTTTCACAGCGTGCAGTTATCTGTGCAGCATTCGCTGGGATACGCACGGTGCGCGAAATGCCCGTGCGATTAAGATGAATGTGGGTTCCGAGAACAGAGAACGAAAGGAGAACGAAGAACAGGATTGGCCATGGACGGCGTCGGCGCGTTTTCTGGCGCACTGCCAAAATTGCGGTGTCCTGCTCTATGTCGAGTGCTGCTTTTCTGTCCATCGCAGTCGTGGTCTGCGATAGCTCTGTGGACGAGGAACCATTTGAGCGTGGACGGATTTCGCACAAGACCTCATGGTTCAGCGGGAAGATAAGCGCGGCGCGGACAAGAAAATCCGTCTGCCGATCATCATCTGTTTTGCCGATTTGCAATGATGTGTTAAAAATATACACTACGCGGACTACCCCGGTAAAGCTCAGAATTAATGGCTTTGATCTGCAAGAGGAGCATTTGATAAATCTTCACATTCACCTCAGTGGCACTATGGCAGAACGAAATCCTCGTATTTGTGTACTTGAACTATATAACAGGGGACGCGAAAGATCTGCTCACATCTGTACAAATGCTCAATGTTCATTAATCATAAATCATTATACAAGTCCGGCCGTGTGCAAAGCTCTTAGTTATGAGAGACCCGTAGAATCTATTCAACCCTTTGGTCTGAGACGAGTTTGGTCTTTCCGTTTCGTATTTCCCAGGCTGTGAGATTACGAAGGTGACCTCGCTTTTGATAGGTCTTGGTAGCGTCCCTCGTAATATGGCCTCCTGAAACCTGGTGAGGGGCATTCGTAGAAGAGGGAAAAGAGTCGTCACAGAAATTGGCCGGCTTTTCACCGAATAGCTCCGGGTTTGAAAACACGAGCCAATGGGATAAAGAGACAATTCATCTATGATCAAGCTAGCCGAACGGTGATGATACAATAGGTACGTATATTTGACAAGCTCCATAATACTACCCTGGCCGAGACATGAACGTCGTACTGCATGATAATACTGGAAAATCTCGATGTACACGGATGACCACAGTAGCAGCATCAATACCGGAGGCGCCGGCCAATTTAGAGACATTGGCTGTACTGTATGAAGTGTTAATTTCGTTTTAATGTCGGGTTTATTAAATTTCTCACATATTCGTTCAGGGCCTGGCAGGTGAATGGAGACACACATGTGGTCGGGCCGGTGAAACTGATAAAAAGACATTCCGTAAGTGACCGAAGAATAGAATGGAATTGTTTACGAACCCTGTTCCACCGCATTGTGCATACTCGGCAGCAGCTCCGCTTGTAGCGGTCGTAGACGGAGCAGCGGGGGTCGAGACCGTAGTCGGCGCGGACGAGGCCGAGGTCGTCGGGGATGGTGCGGGTGCTGAGCTCGGCGTACTGCCTGTTGAGCCACTGCAGCTAAAAACGTCCGGGCCTGTACGCATAAAATAACGTTTTTAATACAACACCTTTGCGTCTGTTTTGACGTGGTCCCACGTACCTGGGATAGTGTAGCTTTCGAGAGTCTGGTAGATGTCAATTGTGATGCCTGTATTATACGAACATTGTCAGAAAAAGCAGGCTTCCCATGGCAGCCATAACGGAACTTACCTGGGTCGGATCCGCTGTATGCACCGGGGAAACTGACAGTAGCGGGTTGAGTGCTTCCACCACCTGTAATTTGAAGTTGTGCGCATTCCATCTGTTCCGTACCTCAGGTTAGCATTTACATGTACAAGTAGAAGAAAAAAAACCCACGTAGAATTGCGCTCCGGGGTAGCTTGTCGCAGCGTGTAAGGCTTTCCAGTACGTATTAAACGACATTTTCAATCATCGGTTAACTATGAAAGGACTCACCGATCACCTCGTGGCGCAGAAGGTATTGGCCCTCAGGAATACACGACGGAATGCTGAAGGTGACCTTGCCCTTGTTCGCAATCATGCGGTCGACACCCCATGACTGGTCAGACACGTCCAGTCCGTCTTCGTAGATTTTGAACCACTTGAGACCGGTGACAGAAGTTTGAGTTGCATCGGGGATCTGCGCACTGGAAAATATTAATTTAGTTTCCGCATCCTTTGACAGAAGAAAAAAGAATTACAGGTAGGAGATGACCGGTCCTTTTGAAATCAGCGCGTCAGTTCCCCGCCACTTCAGTTTTCCGGGGCAAAAATAAGCACGTACCTTTGTGACTGGGGTCGATAGGGTCAGCAGGATCGCTTGGATCAGCTCCTGCGAGCGTGTGATGCCATTCCGCCGTTACTGACGCGCCGGCGGGGACGGTTATGACGGCCTGAGACACAGGTTGCTGGTACGGATTAATACCGCCGTTGCAGATGAGGTCGTTCGAAGTAACATCGGTGATCGGCTATTCAAGCAAAGGAATAGAGGAAGGTGGGGTTCAGTTCTGTAAGTTCGATACTGGGGATGTTTTAACACAAGACAAGTAACTGGTACATACGCCGTCGTAAGTGGGCACGCGAATACCGACTTCGTGGCCTTGATCAACACCGTTCACGTACATTTCCTGCGGAGTGGGTTAGCACTAAGTATAACGAAAGACAGACAGAAAAAGGACTAGCCTGGAAGATGGTGTGCGCCGAAGCCGACAGCATTAGCACGGGGGCTAACGCAAGACTGTAAAGCATGGCGGATAGACAACTGTGGAGAAGTGTGTATGGTGTTGAAGGAACAAAGCACGTAGAGCAAAGACAAATTCTCGGCATTATATACTAATCGTACTGAACAACCAGAATCTGGAGCGGCACTTTCATTCTAGCGTACAGCGCGTTGCACACGCGTCAACGTCGGCGGACCCAAGCTTCATTATTGAAAAGATCATAGTTTCACCCGAGCAATAGCAAGCAGTGTGTGTCTAATACTAGCCCAGCTGCAGTAGAAGGTAGCTACAACCTGGGGCGGGCCTCGAGATTCTAGCAATGCTTTTCCGAGAGAACCTATGGCTGCATCGCGATGATTCACAAACCTAGACCTAGAAGCCAGGAATGCGGGGAAATTGACAGTAGCGATTCTCCGTGAATAGATCACAAGGTACGGCAAATAGTTCTTGGGGTTCTGTCGGTGATGGCGCATCGGAATCTTAGCAAAGGTCGCCCCTTATACAGAAAAGAGAATATTTTCCCCAGATCCGAGGTTGTTTCTTCTGCGGCCGTTCCGAAAATTAAAGACGGTAGCTGATGCATACATATACTAAAAATACAAACAAGTGCCTAGTGAAATACAATATAGACATTGCAAATCTAAGTGTATGGCGCAGCCTTCGATAGACACGAAAATAAAACGCACCTGCCGGCCCTCGATCTATTCATCACGCCAATCGACTTTTCCCGCAGTCCATCGGTCGCCCCACATAACCCGTTTGTGATAAGTCTTCCTCGATTCCTTGAACTCCTTCACAAATGCGTCCACATATTTTCCGTTAGACTCTGCTTGACCGGGCGGTGGAGTTGACGATGATTGGATGAATGCGGACGCAAGTGCTTCAGAAGCGTCATCTTGTGCCGTCGTCGCGTGCCGGAGACGCATGAGCAGGAATTGCGGGGAAAACCGCTTTTCGTAGGATCAGGTTCTTGCCAGCAGCAAATGAAGTATCACATAAAGAAAGAAGGCGTACCTGATAAACTTCTCTCTGCTCCTTCTCAATTTCCCGCCATCGTGTCTCCATCGCCCTAGCTTGGTCAAACGCGTCCTTTGTCTCGGCCCGTAATTGATATAGTTGCTCCTGCATAGCGAGATTGCTTCCTATGGCCCTCATTAAAAACAATTCTTCCACAGCGGGAACTTGAGTGCTTGAAAAATGAGGCGACACTTACTCGCAAGCTCTTCATTGGCCATGCCCAACTCAACTTGGGTCTGAAGCATAGTCTTCACCTGCGGCAACGAGTGAAATATAGCCTGGAAGTACTGGGGATCATTTAACATGTCCTCCAGGTCCTCTCGCCTTGATAAGTAGTTCAGATAGGGGTGTTCAAAACTCGTCCAAGTGGATCTTGCTCTTTGCAGAAACTCACGAGAGTTTAGCTAGTTCTGGAAACTCCGCAAAAAGAGGAGAATCGAACGACATAACAAGGATTATAAGCCTTCTGGCACTTAAATTGGTATTTGGGACTTGTGGATATCAGAACGAGAGGTCGATAGCCGCCGCTGGCAATGGCCACTGTCAGTGAATCAGACCCAATGAAGTTCAGTTGGGTGTATGAAATCATGTATCACGTGACTGCACGTGGTTTCGAACCTGCGTTAAAATATTTCTCACCTTTCTCCTTGCCTGCGATCTCTTGACCTCCCAATCCTAAATGATCTGGATCTACTAAAGCAGCAAGCAGGACTTATGTAACTTATCCTATTTAAAGGCGTCTCTTGCGGGCGGTCACTCGTGTCGCCTACCGTGAGGGTTCCGGTACGCCTTCCAGACTGACACGTCCCGGCAGTGTTTCTCTACTGGCTTGGCTATATTCTGGTTTTTCTGGGCGGTGGCTATATGCACTCTTCTGATAACTTATGTGGGATAGCACCCGTGCGCCTGCGATGGATGGAATACAACCCCCGTTGTGTATTTCCGGGAGACAGCTATGCAGGTGACCACGAACTATGATTGCACCGCGTCAACCAACGATGCAGGTATTAAACGAGGACAGTCTAGGGTGGAATTTGAGGCGCATACGGACGTGCTTTCATAAATTTCGCGACTTATACAAGTACTACCGACCATGCTTCTCTACTCGTTCGTCCCCCTGCTGCGTCATCCGATTTTCAGGAAGACGTTCACAGAACCACGGGCCCGGCGGGTGCATGCGTACTACAGTGCAGTGCTTGCATCTGGAAAAATATCCTTGTGAACAAGCGAACCTGTATCGAGCGACGGAACACTGGGCTTGCCGATTCAGATTTGCTTAATAAAAGGCTTCTTCGGATAATAGGGAGACCATAGGCTACCGCACGCTAGGTCTCCAGCTACGAGTATCCAAGGGTCCCTGGATGCAATATTGTCGGTCATTCGAAGTCGGGTCTGAGTAAGCCCACATTCGATTGGTACTGGTGCGTGCTATTTACCTCCCCCACTCTCACCCCCCGGGAGCCGACTCGCAGTACATCTTTTCACGCCAATGCATTTACATGATACGTACCACATCAGGTGATGCGCCGCTAGGCATTCCGGGTCCCCTCTCTCCTTCGTTGTCTCCGGACTTGTAGGAAAAGACTACCGGAAAATGATGAGAAACGGAGTGTACGGCTACGAGCGTTTGTTTCATACTCTCGCATCTACGTAGCGGCGCCGGTTTGCACATGGACTATTGTCATGCAGTGTCGACTTTCGAATACCATCACCATCCTTCCGGACAGTCGCGGGTATTCGCAGTCATGTCTGCTCCGCCTAGAATGTTGCTGCGCACGTCTGCAGATTTTTGTGCAAATTCCCATCTCTTTCATGTCAAGACAATTGCCAGAAGAAGTCAGGAAATTTTTCCTTACGGCAACCTCCGGACAATCTTCGCCGGTTGCCCAAGAATTCTCAGAGGAGATGAAACTATCTCCATAGTCATTCACGCGAACGAATAACGACTTTACGTCTAAATGGGAAGGATGAGGAACAACCTCGCCGTGAGATTCGGACCGAAAATATCACCGACATGATTTGTGAAGTTACTATTTATGCGAAACGGCTGTTTTCAAAATGGGCATACACTTTCGTCTTCGCTAAACGGCAAACTTCAGGAGCTAGGTTTGAGCAAGACATTACTGAACAAAGTTCGTTGCATACGAAACCCGGCGGACGCGAAACTGCGATAGAAAAAGAAAACCGGATCTCCGGAAAGAATGTTGTATGTAGTAGTTATGCGGTCTGACGATTTGATCCCTTCTTTTTTCTCTGGAAGAAGCAAACGGGGGATTTATTTGTTCACTTGCGTTGATTCGTGGACGTTCGGGCCCATTTTGATCTTTCGACACTTCCTTTTACGGATTCCGGAAGATCCATGACAGCTCGTGGCACAGGTGGCAGACGCCGATCTACTGAACTTCAATCCACCATCATTTGTCGACACAAAACATGTTGCTCAAAGTTGCATTTGAACCTCTTCATGGAAAATGATTATCCTGCCAAGGTCTGAAACTATCGTTAGTAAGTCTTTAATCAAAGGAAGTACGACTACCGATAAACGCCGACTCGGACTTGTTTTCCTGGTTGGAAGCAGAGTTCTCTCCTTCGGAAGTTCGGAGGGAAGGAGAAAAGGGGAGTATCTTTTCTTGGAAGTACTCGCCTCGTGCCCCCGGCTCTCTCAAATTTTCGCTCACAGGCCGAGACTCACACGGACGCCCATTAGGGTGCCGCCGCCTCATGATGAACCTACGAAAAAAGATCTTGGGTATCAGGCTCCCTAGAAACTACTTGTTCAGAAGTGATGATGGAAATTATAACACGGTGCACCGTCCCGCTGATAGGGAGTATAGAGCGTTTTATTCTCCCGCCTAAAATTAGTACTCAATGATGGATCCCGCGCCGCTTGCGGCGCCTGTGTTTGAATCCCGTTGCAGCTTTACAGGACTCACGTCACTCGGCCGTCCGCTATTCGATTGCCGCTGGAACCATCGGGAACTGGTCCGCGGATTACTGTCAAAGCAATTAATGCCGTGATGGGTCGCAGCGTCGCGCCACGGGTTACCTCTGGAAAGGGGCACCGGCGAACCAACGCCATAAATATTCAGCTATTTTTGAAAGGCAAAATCAAAATCAAAAAACAAACACAGCCTAGACAAAAATAATACAGGTACTTCTGGTCGCGTGCCGGCTGCACATACAGTAGGTGCTCGTATTGGTGCTTTCCGGTCGGACTACCCGACAAGGCCATGTGCGGACGACATACTCCATGGGATCGCGAAGACACAATAAGCCCTCGCCAGAGAATCCGTAACGGGGCGATACTTGAAATAATAGCGTGGGCGAGCCTGGGTATTCCGTCGGTCAGAAAAATTGATGGACGTGTACAGAGGATTTTGCTCATCCCGTACTTACCTCGATTGCAGATACGTTTGCGCAGACAGCCGCCCCTCCTCCCTATATCGAGATCCGTAGATGACGCTGCTCAAATCTATTCCCCATCAGTTTACGACAACCCCGTTTGGAGAACACAGGAGGCCTTTAAACTTGTCCTCAGTGCCTGTGGCGCATCGAGGCTATCAGATCCATCAAGTTGAGTCGACGCTCCAATCAATGTGGCCTAGCCCGTAATGCCCGAAGTCAGGGAAACTAGCAAGCCATCGTACTACATTTGCCTTGCCAACTGGCAGTAAGCACAGAAGACCGAAGGGCCGACGCCAGGGCCACACGACTCAGAAATCCTCCAGCCAGATCAAACCTACCCTTCAAATACGAAGGGAAATCTATCCGTATTTCGCGGAACACATACATGCATGTTTTCCCAGCTCTCTTCGTCGCATCGCTTGCACAATGGCCAGAGTGGCGTTCCTAGATCCTGATTACCTGTCTCCAGGTCGTAATTCGCATACATCGACAGCAACAACGACAACGCCGAGCTTTTTCGCCCGACAGCGAAAGCGGAGACGGATAAGAAACACACGAACCTGCGACGCGGCAACACTCCGCGCGCGCTACATTCGCTAGCGAACGTGCTCGGGCTCGTTCTGGCGACACGCCGATCAACGACGCCCCGGCTGTTGGGAGCGCGGGCGCGCGGGAGGCGCGCAGGGGCGTAAGCTCGCGGATGCGTCAAGGGCGCCAAAATCATGTATATGATACTCGCGCTCGCCTTGCCTTGAAATCAACGCCCCGCGGCCTCCGAGTGGGCGCCCGACTCTACAGGTGGGGACGGTTTTTTGGGACAAAAGGTGGAGACGGGCGCGAATTCCAGTTCTACTTACACCGCGTTCCCCAACCCGTCACTCGTGTGCCTTTTCGACCCATCCCGGGAGCCAGAAAAGAAAATGTCCTTACGCGAGCGATAACTTGAACAACGACGAAACCAAACGACGAACGCGCGCACTGACACTGGCACTCCGAGTCGGAGTGGGAGTCGCTACTGGGCGGTCCCGTCTTTCGGTTTCTGACTCGGATGTCCCTTTCTTCCCCTCGGCCCTTCTCCTTATTCTATACTGTATATTTCTTCTATTTCTTTTTCTGCATTGTTCTTTTCTCTTGTCCTCCCTTGGACGCAGGGGAGAAGGGAGAAGGGGAGCAACCAGTCTACACTACAACCTCCCAAGAAGAAAAAAAAAACAGAAAGGAAGAAAATCGGAATCGGAATCGGAATCGGAGCAGTCCTATATACACTAACATCGATACCGTGCTTTTCTCGCGCAAGTTCGTTCGTCAAACAGCACCAGTCGAGTCCTTGAGAGTCGGAGTTGTGATTAATATTACTACTGTAGCTGTAGCCGTAGTAATTAATTAATAAATAATTATGTTGGGCCCGGGCCAGCCACAAAATATGCACAAATAAGTTATAAGTTATCAGTACTAGTAGTATCGGTATCAGTATCGGTATCAGGATCACCGCCACCTGGGTGATTCCAATTCGCCACCGATTCTGTCGGGTAACCAACCGTGTTACCATCTATTCCGCAGAAAAAAGGAAAGAAAAAGAAAAAGTTGAAGTTGCTGTGGTCAATGTCTTTCTCTCGCGCTACGATGTGCGGTGTTATAAAAAGTGACAAGGACACTCGCTATTAATATTCTCTTTTCGTCTCCGTCTAGTACATCTACGTTGAAAATCGAAAGAAAATGCCCAAAGTCCAACGCTCTCCGAGTCTCGCTAGTCTCCACAGAACTTCACAAGTTCAAGTTATCACAAGTACTAGTACCCCCTCAAGTCCCACACCAAAAGAAATAGAAAGAAAAAACATTTATTTGGTTCCGAGCTTTACTTTGTGCGCATGCGTATCCTTTACTTTGTGCGCGTGCCTATGTATGTATGTATGTATGTATGTATGGTAATATGTACGTATGACAAGTCCATCTCTTCGGTTTAGTTTGGATTAGTTTCAGTCCGTCAGAACGTCCCGTCCCAGAGGCAGAGGAGCACAGTATAGTACGAAAAATACAGAAAGGGAGGAAACGGGGACGGACGGGCGATGGGTTCGATAGCGAAGCGAAGCGAGAATGCAGAGTCGAAATAGCGAAAACGAAAAACGAAATTGGGGAAGGGAGAAAGAGTAATCAAGAAAAATCAGGCAGATAGGTAGACGAGAGGGAGAGAGAGAGAGAGAGGAGGACGTGAGGGAGAAAGAAGAACAAAAAGCAACCAGAACCAGAACCAACTCTAGCAGGGTCTAGCAAGTCGTACAGTCTACCCCATACCCACCACCCACACCCATCACCTTTCTACGCCGCAAGGTCGCGCGCAAAGTGGAAAAAGTCAACACTCGAGCCGTTCACTCCATACTTATATATCTGAACGCACAAAAACAAAAAAAGTCAACAACTCCCGAACAAAACAACAACAGCCGAACAAAAGAGGGGGAAAACAGCAAAAAAAAAAGAGAGCACTCACGAAATGCGATGCGACCCAACTCGCAAACAACGCACGCTGATACGGCTCAGGCAGCCTCTCCATCAACGCCTCCAGCCCCGCCCGCTCCACAAGCGTGCGCGGGATCGCGCGGCCCAACACCCCCCGCCTACTCGGCGCGTCGTCGAACAAGTCCGAAGCCTCCAGCTCCGCCTGCAGCCGATTAAGCGTGCGCGACAGCTCGTCCGATACCAATGTACGCGCCGTCGCCGTCGCCCCGCCCGCACCCGACGCACCCGCCTTCGCATGCGCGCGCCAAATGCAGGCAAACTCCATGGCGGCGTTCTCGGTGATGATCTGCTGAATATCGCGTACGTATTTCTCGTAGAACGGGGATGGCCGGCCGTCCTTGAAGACCATCAGCTCGAGGTAATCCTCGTTTGACAGGCCGAGCCCTGCGAGGACCTCTAATGAGGAGCTCGTCACGCCGCCTGAAAGGTTCCGTGGGAGTGGAAGTGGGGTTGGGAGAGACGGCGGTGGTGGGAAGAAGGTAGTAGTCAATCAGCATGCGTACGCGGACATCAATGATAGAAGCGCCAAGAAAGGGGGAAGGGAGGGAAGGGAAGGACCCAAATAAAAGGGGGATTAAGCCCGGGACGCCCGGCAAAGAAAAAGGCGAACGTACCTTTATTCGCGGAACTATCCTTAAACAGAACAACACCCCTCTTCTCAAGGTACAACCTCGCCTGCTGCGTCAAAAACAAGTTCGCACCCTCGACAATATACTTGAAGTGCGGCTTGCCCTCGCTATCGATCAAGGACGCGACGTTTGAGATGTTCACTGCTTCCGGCCTGTTTCACAGTACGCCCGAAAGACGGATTTTAAGAAAAAGCAACCGACAATATATCAGAAAGGATCCAATCAGCGAGAAGCACGAGAAGCGCGTGCGCGGAGTGGGTAAATGGATACGGGTACTCACCGACCGCCGCACGGTACGAACAAATCGGCCTTGAAGCGCATATGCGCGCTATTCCGGAAATCAGTCCCATCCACAACCACCTCGCCCGCTATCCGTTCAACCGTCGTCAGTTTCAAGTAACCAAAAAAAAAAAAAAAAAAGAAACACCCACAAGGAAGCCTAAAGTCCTGATCCTCAACAAGAACAAGATACCCATCCTTGCCCAACTTCTTCCTATCGAAATTCGACACCGGCACGCGCAGCTTGGCGAGTCGCACGAGCTCCTGACGGTCCAGACCAGCCGGGTCAGCGAGCACGCCGCTACCGTCGATCACTGCAACAGTCTTGTCGCTGCTCAGGAGAATCTCGTCTATATATGCGTGCAAAAAAAAAATCGTCAACAAAAACGGAAAACCCCCAACCTCCAGAGCGAAACTCACTAGAACCAAGGTCCCCATCCGGACCCCCCGTCTGCACCTTCGTAATCTCCTTCTCCCTCAACCCCAACTTCGCATAAATCCCAACAACATACTGTCTCACAGACAACGACGTCATCCCGTACTTGTCATGCGGTACACCACCCAGCCGCTCCGCGCTCTTACCAGTCGTGAACGACTTCCACCACGTCTCTGCTCCGCGGCTGCGTGCATGCACTAGACGATCGATGTGTGCGTCAGGAAAGTCTTCAGTAAGCAAAAAAAAGAAAAGACGTACGAGCAGCCCAGTCCATCATGTCCGCCGTCCCCTCTATCAATAGACAACGCACAACACGCTCAGTAACAAAGCTATAAAAAAAAGGTATACAGGGCCTCAGCGTACCATCAGGACCAAAGAACAAAATCTCAGCCTTCCCATACAAGTCGACCAGCCTCTCTTTAATACCAGGACTCTGGCCAGGGATGATAAGGTCGATAACCGCCTACAAGCACGTGATCAGAACGCCAAACGAACCAACGAACAAAAAGAAGTACGTACATCGACATATTTCTCGAACGCTGTACGCGGGTTCGCACCGAGGCTAGGCAGAATCGTGCCCTTCGCGCCTCCCTCGGGAATATCCTTGTTCTTAAGAGACTGCGTCGACGCAAGCGCGTAGTTTTCGTCAAACCTTTGTAAACACCGTTCAATAAACCAGATCCAAGATAGACGGAAAAAAGCAACACGCACAGCTGGCGCTGATTAATCGAGTAATTCCTGTGTACCGCATCAAATCAACGACAGCTTCCCAAAAGAGGAAAAGAAAAGAAAACCGTACTCTTTATTGCGCGAGCGCACGATACGTATCCCGCCGCGCGCAACGTCCCGGAAGCGAATATGGAATCCGCGGAACTCGGCACCAACGACGAAGAACATGCCAAACGGCTTGATCGGGTACTCAACCTCGGGCAAAAAGTCAGGCGCGAGTCGGAAAGACAGCGCGACCTTTGTCGGTTGGTAGAAGTTCGTCTTCAAGACCGCCCTGCGCAGATAGCACGTTTAGGAGCTGGATATGAAGGGGAGATGGAATGAAGATGGAAACGTCACTTGTTGAATATGAGGAAGCTCTCGAGCACCTGCAGCGCGTGCTTGTTCGCGGCCGTGCGCCGGATCTTCGCGTGCAGCTCTGCGTCCGTGAGCGGCTGGACGAGTGTCAAGCGCTGGAAGGAAATCGTCGGGCTGTGTACATGCGCATAAGCCGACCCATCATTTCCACAAAAGATGGGGGTAAACATACACGAGCTCCTGGCTAGACGAGTTCGGATAATGCGTCATCGCAAAGTTGACATACAACAACCGGATCTGCACATTGTTTGTTCAACGGGCCGTAGACGATGGGGAAAGTACTCACGAGCTCGGGGTGCGCCGAGATGACCTGTGCGATACTCTCGCGCGTGAAGGTCTCTTCACGGAAGCGGCGCTTGATCGCACCGAGGACCTCTGCCTGTGCAGGGTCGCGCTCGTCGAGCAGGCCACGTAGGGAGAGGTACGCCGCGCCGAGACGGTTACAAAAGTGTTGCGCAAAGATCCAGCCGCAGTCTACCGGCGCGATTTCAGTAATTCGAGTAACAAAAGAATAAGTGAACACACGTACAGGCATAAGTCGCCTCTTGGACGGCGTGGCCCGGTCCCTCAATAGGCTCTACGTCGCCCGGTTGGGTGTCATCGGCATCGGCGCTGCGTCCACCACGGCGGAAGAAGGGGTTATCAGGGAGACAGAAGAGTAAGGAGGCCTCCTTGGTGACCTGTGTGATTGCATGCTCGATGAGTGGTGCGCCGGCCGGACGACGCGCGGGGGGCAGAGGAATGAGGTAGAGCGAGACGATAGTGACGCCGCCAGCGAAATGCTCGACGTACTTGCGCGACGCATACAGCGCGTAAAAGTGGTACAAGTGGGAGAGCGCGCTTGCGAAAGAGAAATTACGTCAGCCAGACGAAAGGGGGGGAGGCTGGGCCGAATTGAGACGCGAACCTGAAGAAACCGGTGGTGCCGCCCATGCGGTAACCGATGACGACGCGTTTCTCGTTGGAGCCCTCGACGTCGAAGATCTCGATGACAGGGCCGAAGCGGCGTTCGACACTCGACAGGACGTCCTGATAGATGTCCAGCGTGTTCTGCGACACCTTGCTCAGGAACACCGGGTCCGATACCGCCCGGATGTCTGTCGTCCCGTCGTCCCGGACCCGCTTCGTCGTCGTCGTCGTCGTCGTCGTCGCGTCGGCGGGGAAGGAGCACCGCGAGATAAAGTAGCATCGGAGTTGCTGTGGCGCGCCCGACGCGACTGCCCCGCCTGACCGGTACGTCTCGAGGCGGAAACAGTTCTCCGGTGTCGACTTGTCGAGGAACAGCGCGTCGATTCTGGATACACAATCAGCGTAAACACGAGATCACTTTTGCTTGCACGCGCACACCTCCTCTCACACGTCGCGCCCGGACCCGAGTTCGCCGTAACCCCCGGCTCACTCGTATGGATAAACGTCGCGCCCGACCCGTCCGTATTAATCTTCTCCAGCTCCACATTCAGCGCATTCGGATCGTGTTTCGTAAACGCCAAAATCTTCGCTCCAAACAGCGCAAGCACATGGTCCGCCACGCCCTTGGGCGACTCGGCCGCAAAGTACGTGTCGTCGATGCCGAGGTGCTCGTAGAACCAGGCGACCTCCGAGGAGACGAGTGCGGTGGGGATGAAGCCGCCTGCGCGGAGCAGGTCCTCGACTGCGCGTCGCTGGGCGGCTTTGCCTGTGAAGACCGGGGTGGTGTACCCTGGAGCGTTCTTGACAACGTGGCCGGGGTGAATGGATGACATGACTGTATGGAGAGAACACTACTTGCACGCTACCTGGGGGTTATATAGTGGCCCACGGACTACAGCTGACCATTCGGACCATACCCCCGTTTCTTTATTATACTCTCGTTAATTGCGAGCATTTGCGTGCTCATGTCGGCAAGAAAGGCCAGTACGTTTCGTGGCCGACCCGGTGACCGGTGCAAACCGAGCAGTGCCCCCCAGTTCCACCGCCCAGACGGGTCTCGCCCGTGCAGAACACATAATACACTTCCCCCAACTAATACAAGATCCGGCTTCGGATCTTCTTCTGCCTAGCTACACCTACACATTCCTACCCCATCCTCGTCCTCGTCCCGACACACCCGCACGCGCCCACCGCGCCGTATCCTCCGTCGCATTCAGCAGCACATCCAGCCGCGGCAACACCCAGCTCGCCCTCGCCTCTGCCTCCATGTCCCCGTCCCCGCCCCCGCCCGACTTGTGAGGCGGGTACAGCGCCAGCGCAGCCAACGCAAGATACGTATGGTACGGATCCGCATGTACGTCCTGCCCCTTCCCAATCCCCCCAATCCTACTCTGACACCCCGCCAAAAACCGCGTATGCGCTCCCCGCTCAACCACCCCGTCCGCTCCCAAAATCTAAAAGCAATCACCAATTAGACGCACGTTTCACTTAGACGTAGAGGACGCACATTCATCCCCCCCCCACACCAAAAACTATAACACGCGTCCGCACCCTTCTCCGTCCTCCCCGCGAACCCTCCCTCTCTCGCACTCTGCATATGCGCAAGCCACCTCAACGTCCGCCTCCGCTCCCCACGCCCCAGCGCAGCTGCCTCCGCGTACGCCGCCGGCGCGAGCGCGAGCGTCGCCAGCGCGCAGTACGTCGGGCCACCTGTGCAATTTCAATGTCGTCACTATTTAGATGATCGACGGAAGACCCCCATCATCATCATCGCCATCGTTATCATCATGGGCGATAACGATGGCGATGCCAAAATGCTTATTCCTTATCCTTCGTAAAGGCTATCTAGCCCCCAGCGAGAGAACAAACGCGCAGAAAAGGGTCGAAAGGGGTGAACGGAAAAAGCGGCCGCGCGGAACCAGACGGAAAGGGGGACACAGATAGATAAGGATGGGAGGGGGGGCGCGATAAGGACCTCGCCAAAAAAGAAAAGTCGATGGGAAAACCAGATTCGGGACGCGGAGACTCACCTTGCGCTTCATTCCCTGGTGCCTGTCCAAACCCGCCTTCGTACGTCTGGAAAATAGGATATAATTAAAGTTTAACTGCGACCAGCGGAGGGTAGACACGTACGATACACCGTTTGACGAAGCCCAGCGCACGCGGGACGTCTACACCGCGCCAGTCGTCCAACATCGAGCAGATCGCAAACGCCGTATACACCATCCGGATATCCGCCTCGCCGTGTCCCGGAATCGCTGTAAAGCTGGCGGGGCGTCAGTCAGTGCTCCAGACTTGAAGCAAAAAGAGAACAAAACGCACCTCCCGTCCGCCTGCTGCGTCGCGCGCAACAGCCCAACGAGCCCACCGCGGTCGAGTCGCGTAAAGTCGTCCCGGAGGATGGCGAGTGAGAGTAGCGCGGTGTACGTCATGATCAGGTGCGGCGGGTCTGCTGCGTCCGTGTCCCCTGCTCCCGGCTTGGGTTTTGGGTAAGCAGGCCGTCAGCGAAAAGGAAAGTCAGGAAAAGGGGCGCGGGTATAACGTACCCTGTCTGTATGCGTATGCATGAACGGACCCGGGCGGAAACCCCCGACATGCTCATCGTCCAGACCCCCTGCCTCGCTCACACCCGCCGGTCCCGCCGAACCTGCGCTTCAGCCGACCCCACCACGCAACGTACACCCAAATCAGCATCCAACATCCCCCAAAAACCACTGCGCACGCGCGTACGCAACTCACTCACCCCATGCCTGCGTCTGCTCCCATTCCCATTCCCATACGGACGCCGTCGCCGTTGCGCCGCCGCACGACCTGCTGCTCCCAGATCCACGCGCGCCACGCCGTGCGGTCTGCGCTCTTCGCCTTTGCGTCGAGCAGCCCGAGCAGGTCCAGCGCACCGAGGCAGTAGAAGCCCACCGCGACGCTTTTTTGTTTCCCCCGAGTACAGGTAGCGTAGGATGTGGGTGCGTTAATGCATGAGGGCGTAAGACGTAGTTCGTAATAGTCCGTTGTACATTCCATATAGACGGCGCGTAAGAGAGAGTGCGTTAGAACGTGGTAATAACCCAGTAAGTAACCCAAACGAAAGGCGTTCGCGTCAGCACTGTCGACTTTGGGCGAGTCCCAGTGTGAGTTACACGACCGACCCCACGGTCAGCTAGCTATATGCGCACACACCGCACACGCACGCGCGCGAGCAAAAGTCGATCGTAGAGACGAAACCGAAACTATCCCGAACGAAACTATCCCGAACGAACCGAAACGAAATGAAACGAAGCAACTCACCGCGACGAGTCCGCCTCTGCCATGGAAGACGGCAGACCGTACAGACAGCGCATGCAGAAGTTGGCGTGCCCGACTCTGTTGAGCACCAGATCTGAGTCCCCATCCCTATCCCTATCCCTATCCCTCAGGTCCCCGGGCCCGTCCGTCATACTAGTACTGTATCCCAGTGTGTGTATCCGAGTCTGTTTGAGGTTTACGTCGCGTTGCGTTTGCGTTCGTGCTGCGTCCGTGCTGTACTGCGTTGTACTGCGTTCGAAAAGATCGAGAGATAGAGATACAAAGGTAAAGGTACAACCCCTTCTCGGTTCAGTGGGGTTGGCGACTCGGACTCGAATATGCCGATACAGCCTAGGATCCTGAGATCCTGAGATACTACCTACCTATCCTATCCTACGATCATAGGAGGCGCCGCGCCGCTTCCTAATACGGCATGTACCTCGCACGCATGCTAATACTAGTACTGCATGCATGCATGTTTTCAAAACAGATTCAATACTGTATTAATGGTACGAACTTGAACTTGAACTTGAGCTTGAGCTTTGAAGGCAACTTACTAGCCCGAACAGTGCAGATGAGACAGCGATGCAGATAGAACGATTCCTCTCATTGATTAATTTAACTATTATTTATATCACTTTCGTCTTGGAAACCTCTATCCATCCATCCATCCTCCGAAACATTCCTATTATACACGTACGTACATATCCGACAAACGTTATCGGGCATCTCGCAAGCGCAATTGCCGACCGGAAAAAAAAAACGAAATACGAAAATTACAACCAATGTCAACCAACGACCCGATACGGCCTCTGAATCCTACCCTACAGCCCGTCGTCGTACAGCTTCCGCGACAGCGCAATGTAGAACCGCTCCAGATCGAATCGTAAACGCGGGTCCTTCGCCTCGCGCTCCTTGCTCGCCTTCGTCCTCGCCGCGTCAGCCTCCTTCTCGATACAGGACACCCCCGGAGACCTCTTCAGTGGAACCTGTTCAGCGACCCAGTCGAACACAGCCGATAGTTTGTCCGTAGACGACTTGAGCACCGCGTCTTCAGACTCGGACCTCGTGGCTACATGACTGGCACGTATGCGACCCTCCTTCCTCTCCAGCTCACGCTCGTTCTCCTGCCGACGTTCTTCCTCCTTACGCCACAGCCCAATCAACCGGCCCCACTCCCGCCAGTTCGCGTTCAAATGCGACAGAGGGTCCGAGAGCGAACTGCGCACTACGCTCGAGATGTCGACATGCCACTCGCCGTCGCCACCCACACCGCTGCGTGCACCGCGCACATCCCAGTGATCACAGCCCTCGAGCGTGCCAAGGAACTCCCCCCACTGCGCGCTCCGCACGCTCACCAGACCGTCGTTCCCCCAACCATCAGGAGGCACCAATGCCGCAATTTTTTGTGTCTCACGCTCCCGTGCCTCAACGCCATCGAGCACCATCTTCGGCAGCCATAACGGGTGCCAGACGCTTATGTTTGCCGTACGGGCTGCAACGCTGTAGTAACGCACACGAGGATCGTTGGGCGTAGCGGGGTTAAAAACATTCTCGAGGTAGTGTGTGCTGAGATTTGCATATGCGGGTGAATCCAGGACCGAGAGCAAGAGCGTAGTTAGCGAGGATGGAAAGCTGGCAAGCGAAAACGCTGATAGCGGATTTGTGACGTCAGGAACATCTCGCCCGTCTCGCTTTGCCTGATCCTGGAGTTTCCCGATGCCGATGTTGTTCTACAAACAAACGTCAGGACCGTCATTAATATTACGATGTGATAAAGTCGCTTGCCGTGCACCAATCCATGAATGGGCTCCCACGATGAGGTGTGCAAATAGTCGTCAGTGATGCCGGGCGGTAGTCCCCTGGCTTGACATGGCTTATCAAATGTCGGCAATCGAGGCCGCCCATCGAATGGGCTATGAAATTCACGTCCTGCCCACGCGCCTTTTCCCGCAGAAAGCTATCCATACATTCAGCACGGGACTCAATTGAGCCCGTCCTGCATAAATGCCATCAATATCAGGCACGAGTTCGTCGTCAATCAATGAATTTTTACCCAGGCACTCCCGTGACTATGACCTCTGCGCCAATTTTCTTTTTGACGACCTTCATCACATTCGACCAGTAGTGAATCTGGAGCATGGGGAAAGACGAGGGCCCTCTGACGTCATAACCGTACAAGCCTTCGGCCACCAGAATCAGACCGCAGTTTCTGCACTGCCGAGGATTATAAAACGCGTACCGTGGCAGAGCACGATGGGAAAGCGGGGTCTTCGAACAGGGTCGAACAGGGTCGGGTTTAGCATAAGCGCATGCAATGGGGACATTGGCAGCTCCCAGAGTTTGTGCCGGGTAGTCGAGGGTTAGTCGGTGGGGTAGACGGCGCTGATGGCGAAGGCTGTTCGCTTGGGGATGCATCACTCTTATTTTCCTCGTTGGGCGGAGGTGAGCGCGTCTGTTGGGAGGGCGGAGGCTGTCTCAAAGGCGATCTCCACGGCCTTAGATGGCTCCAGTCGGCGTATGAGGGTGCATCGGTACCATCGCGATTATTCGCTGTATAGCCATCAGCAAACATTCATCTCGCAGATATGAGTCAAATTACACGGATGTTGAGCGCCTTCCGACCTTTGCTCCGCCGTCAACTCTTCAGAGCGCGCATCTGCCTTCTCGCAGTACTGCTTCGGGGCATCCTGTCTCGCAGAGTTCTCTCTTCCAGCTTCCAAGTCAGTCTTTTGCAGCAAAAAGTATTGATTCGAGATCGTGAGCGACGAGATGACGTTGAACAAGCGCCGCAGGAATTGAGCAACTGGAATGGGCAGCGAAAGCGAGTACATTGCAGGATGTCAAGAAACCATTTAGATCTCAGACATAGCCAAGGAGGCTGGAGAAACGAGGTGGACGCTCTAGGACTACGGTGTGTCTCCAACGTTTGAGGGTCGGCAGTACCTTGTGGCGGGGGTCGCAAAACGTTGGGGGAATGACAGCGGCGGGTTCGAGCACGTGCTTCGGGTATTCCCGAATGACCAGATAAAGAGGACAAATCAGAATCTAGAGCCTGGACTCGAGTCCCTAGTCGAGCTTCAGTGTATATTCCGTCACAATACATCAGCAAACGTACGCCAAAACGAATGAGCGACCCGGTAATTTTATCAAGCGTGTAAAAAGTCAGGACCAACGACGAGCTCGAGCCCAGGTCAATCTGATTGTCGATCGCCTCAGACAAGGGTGGGACTCTTCAGGTCGGTCGTGAGTAGTATTCAGGACGCGAACTTCGAAGGCCGTGGATTGACCGGATAGAGGCGATTTACAAAAAGAAACCCCTTCCAAACTCTGGACGTTAATCAGACTTAGGTACCCCCGCCAGGCGGGATAGATTAATGACCCGTCCGCCGGTAGCTGCTGTTCCTTGACCCCTTTCTTATTATATTCGTTTAAGGTGTAGCGCTTCACATGCATTATTTACAAAGGAAGCCTTTCCAACTTGCTACATTGCATGGACGCGTCGGTACTTCTCACTACCGATGGCGCGGGCCAGTCTACACCACTTCCGCAATGATCTTCCCGCTAAAAATAAAAATAAAAATAGACCGGGGCGGTCAGTACGCGGGCAACTCCCTCCGTGAAACAGTTCCTTACATATTCTTATCTGCCTCCATTTCGCGATGGGCCTCTTGGATCTCCGTCCATGGATAGACCTAGAGCCTGCCTTGAGCGTTCTGATGCTGGGAACGGAACTGAGAGGGACACTGAAGTAATTCACCTTATGGATGTAAGTCTTCAATCTTCCATCAGTAAGGCCTCCTAGGATGTCGTCCTTGAATCTTTGGATTTAGCAATGCACATCATTAGTTCTCCTCGTTTCAGCAGCTACAGCTATCCCTTACTGCGATATCAACTCGGTCTGATAGGCCACAGACCGAGATCGAAGCGTCGACCCCTCGATGTGCAGACGCTTGTACAGCAAAGGAGAGAGATTGAAGTTGGCCACTTCCGCGCCTGGAGAAAAAAATTCTCAGCGTCAGTTGCAAGAAGTGTCGTAAGTTATCAGGCCGTATAGAAACGGGGGATGGTCGTGGAACCATCAAGTACTACCGGGGCGACGGCCTCCCATGTAGAAAAAAAAGTTCGCTTACCACTCAGGAAAGCGAGCATCGTCATGTGCCCATCGACGGCCAGGGAATCGATATTCTTCTGCCAGTGGCTCTGGCCGACAAAGTCGACGATTACGTCTACGCCCTTGCCATCGGTCACCTTCTTGACCTCCGCAGAAAAGTCCTGTGTCTTGTAATTCACAGCATGCGTCGCGCTCAACCCCCCGTCAGGAAGCGCAAGCAGAAAATCTAGCTTCTCCTTCGTTGAAGCGGTGGTAGTGACTGTTTTTCTATAAATAGAACATTTTCATAAGTGCTGTGTTTGCTTGATGAGTTAAAAAAAAAGCTATTATATCCGTAAACTTACGCGCCGTAAAACCGCGCGAGCTGATTTGCGGCCAATCCGACACCCGACGCGCCCGCGTGCACGAGGACGTTATCCCCAGCCTTCACTTTCCCTATTTTGACAAGGGCTTGATACGCTGCGAGGACGGAGAACAAAAATCAGCTAGAGTTCAGATTCAGATGCGTATAAATAGAGCGTCTGTTGCTGTCCTCGCCCGCCAGTGCCGATCAAATGCTTCTAAGGTGGGCCCTTTGCCACGCGCACATCAAGGCACAGCCCATTGTTCAATTCTTATACATACCAGTTAACCAGTTTTCTGGAATGCTAGCGGCATCTACCCAAGAGAGATGCGAGGGCTTCCGAATGACATGAGTATCTGGAACTGTTATGAACTCTGCATAGGCGCCCTGTGGAGTAAATGCTATTGTTCAACATTGATACGAGCAGATAAGGGCTATTCTTTCACATACCCCAGCAGCAAGACCGAAGACTTCGTCATTTATATTCCACTGCGTTACGTCGGTGCCGATCTCAGCGACGTGACCGGAGAACTCGACGCCAAGAACCTGTGATGCACCCGGAGGGACTGGGTAGGCTCCTTTACGCTGATAAATATCCATGCGATTTAACCCGAACGCCTTAATCTGCAGGATCAAATAAAAAGGTTTAGCCCGTTTTAGCATAGGGTTACAGAATGGTGAGGCGGTATTCCTAGCAATGGGTTCAATGCTACTGTGCCTTGGCTTCTCCATATACGAACATTACGGAGAAGTTTCAAGTCCAACTATCCGAGCCTCCACAGACGAGCGCTCACCTTGACCAAAATTTCTCTCGCTGATGGTTTCGGCCGCGCCGTGTTGCCAAAGAAAAGATCCTCCACGCCTCCTGCACCGTTCTTTACGAGTATTGCTCTCATCTGAGCCATTATTACCGTTCTTTGGGGCTGGAGATTGGTGAGGGATTGCTTGGATTGCTGAGTCCTTTTTGTGCTCGCTGCTGACTGATGCCTGTGGCTAGACAGGTCCGCTCGGTGCCAAAAAAGGGTGGCGTGGATTACGGATAGAGATCGACGTGGGCCCGGAGCTACCGAAAACGGGTCTTAAAATCACCAACGCCGGCCTGCAGCGGGAAAGACCAAAATAAGTGATTAGTTACTATCACGGACTAAAACATATGTGCTCACGTATGCGCAGCGCTTTGTCTTGCAGGGGCAGACGGCGAACATGTCTGTTGGCAACATAACAACTCGGACGATGACTCCTCTGCGCATGATTGTTCTGCCTCCCGCGCCCAGGCATTTCCTTTCGCAACGTAGTATTCGCCGATATCCTAATAAAGAAACAACTTTACCACCGCCTCGTCCCGAAATGAAATACCCCGGCATTTTTTTTCTATTCGCCTTTCCACCCTGGCTTCTTATAGTTTCAAATTCCCCGAAATATCCTCGCGTCATTGCATATACACACATGCGGCACTGCAAATAACTGAATGCTAGTAGAGTCTAGTACTATTCCGATCCGCTCTGGTCATTGACACGAGGCGGGCCCCAACCTTGAGTCGGGACTGTGTCGGCGACGGTACTGCACCGACTCGCTGGGCGCGCACCAGCGCCGCTACGAAGCCGTTTCGTCCTACTTCTGTCCCCGCTTAGAGCTACATATCTGGACTAAACTTCCCGCACGTACGATTGAAAACGGAAATACAACTTTCTTTTTTGCAACTACTGTACACAGGACAGGGAGCGCCGTGATCTCGCGATCCCTCCGAGACAACTTCTGCAGATCGCATGGAATTCGTGGGAAGGGTCGCGAAAACTGGCTCGGCGTTACGGTCGTTTGGACCTAGTGCAGGGCTGGACGCCGACTCGACCACGTTTTGCGTGATTGTGTGGAGGGACACCACTGATGTTGGTGAAGCAACGCAACAGCGCTGGTATGAGGACCATGTGCAGCGTAGTTCGACGCCACCGCGCGTTTCGACATCACTGCACAGATGCGCGGGCATGAAACGGTCGCCCGCCGCGGCGCATTGAAGTCAGTCTCGTGTCATATTGTAAGCTTTAGACTGTGGGCGCTGGTAGCCAAAGAATTAAAGGAGCCAGCGGCAGTGCAAAAAGGCCCGCTAATCGTGACTGTGCTTTTCCATCGGTCATAAGCCGTTTATTCACCGTCCTGCATTACGAGACAGAAGAGTGAGTTTAGCCATGACTGTGCTGACAACGTACCGGCAATAGGTGGATACTGTTATCTTGTGCGATCTTACAAAGCCGCATCTGTAATCCCGATCCCGATGTCAGGCATGAAACGGATGGCCAGCGATACGGGCGATCGCATGGCTGGACGAGAATCCTTTGCCCGGCGTAAGTGCGAAGATGAGCACACTGCAGCAAGTGGCCGGGTACTGCTTCGCGCTTACCTAACAGATAGTAACTGCTCGCCACACAAGTTTCGTCTCGCTGGCTAGAAGCCTAGCTCGGTGGCATTGGAAAAAAGAATGAAAAAAGGTCGCGATGGTCGGACCCGAAGTCCGAAGGGAATCAGCACTCAAGGTCAGAAAGGTCAAGTTCATTTATCTGAACCTAACTCGGGCGAAATTAAATCATAAAGAACGAGAAGCAGATATGTACCAGTATGCAGGCGTATTGGTAGCGAGTTCATCCCGTAAGCGAGGGCTTGATGCGTATCGGGAAATACCGCTACGGTGTCGTAAATGTGTCGGCTTATTTGATAAAAAGACGACGACTGCTATGCGGTGATAGGGTTGATGCTTTAGTCGAAAACCTTCGTTTCGCGGTTTCAGGGGCCAATAAGAGCACCCAGCTTCTGAAGCTGACGGGAACACCGCTTGGGAGAATCTAGCTAGGCGGCGTCTGTAACCGATACCTGTTGAATTGGCCGAGAAAGCCCTGAATCAAAATATCACCAAGGCTAAAGCAGCTTCGAAAGCAATTCGTGCTGTCTACAAAGATATATGAAATTTCGAGGGTCTCCGGGAGGTTGGAATAAGGCACAGGCGAGCTCTCTGCACCCGCCGGTGGCATATGAGGTCGCACAGTCCTCAAGATCGGCACACCCGGCACACGGATAGATCATCTGTAATCGACTCCGGGGGCTTGCTGATTTAAGTCCGTGTACCTGCGCGCGTAGGTACACAAGAGATGCGATGATCCACCAGTCAGAACATTAAGGGCAAGGGTCGCTTCACAGCGCACCGCAAAGCACGAGTCAAGGACACGAGCGTTAGTCAGGACATCTTGGGAGGGAAACACAAAGTACGAGGAATGGATCGAGTCATGGCAAAAACCCTATACTGCAGTAGCTCAGGATCAGTGTATTAGGATTCTTAGTTCATACATCGGGAAAGACGTCGGTTGAAGCAGACTTCCGGGTGAGCGCCATGGACGCGTACGCAGTTGACTCGAGTGATTTGTTGATGAATAATGCAGGCCGCTGATCAATGAAAGATACGTCCAAGATACGTCTTGAATACATATAATTTTACGCAGTACACGTCAGTTTTGGCTGGCGTCAAAAACCCCGTTAGTCAAGCTTCACGCTGTGCACCGCAGCAACGCGGAATGGCAACCAGTGGCTGGACACAGGCGTGAGGCGCCGGCCGGATGGGCGCTCACAGAGGTCGTAATCGCAAACAATATTCTCAAAAAAAATGCCCAAGCGAACTGCGCCCCAGGACCGCCGCACTGCCCAGTGTGTTGAATGGGGGCAAAGGAGCTGCCCCGTGTAGCCTGTGCGAGCTACGACGCTGATAATGCTTACGTGACTTCCGATAGATTGTGCTCGCACCATGTTTGCAAAACGGCACCGCTATCGATTGTGGTTACTGCGAATATTTCAGTGGATTCTTGCCAATTTTTTTGTCCGAGAAGGACGGCAGGGTGCTGTGTAAAATCCGCTGCCTCGAGGTGGAAGCAGAAACAAGAGAGTTGGCTAAGCATCCCAGAAAGGTAGTCGTTGTACACTCCGCGCTTACGGCCTGATTTCCTCTTCGCAGGATCTCTGGCAGCGAAGACGTCCCTGATCTTCAAGGAGGGGCAGAAAAAAATCTAGGGGCTTTTTAAATACTTTAATTACTTCTATAGATGGGTTGTATCTTCAGACCAGTGCCGTGAGCGCGAGAAGCACCCAGCGTTCAAGACGAGTGGTCGATGAGGCACGCATGTCGAACTCGCCTCAGACGCGCCCACTCCGTTTTCGGCGCAGTGAAACCTAAGCAGAAAAAAAAGTATACGCAATCGCCATCACAATGGGGCGCATCGGCATTGGTGTGTAACTTCGAATCCGGTAACTTGCATCAATGCCCGAGCGAAATCCTGATGCGTTTCCTGAACCTATCCGTGGGACAACGGACCTGCACCCTGATCCGCAAGTCGACCTGACGTGTGTGTAGCGTCGCAAACTCAGCAAATCTTGAGACCGTATATTGGCTATGGCGTGGCGGTTCCGTCTCCGCTGATGTCGTTTGAGTCAGAATGGAAGGAAGCCCGAGCCCATCTCTATTATCCCTTTCCGGTCATCTTTAGCCTGGGCTATGTTCGTAGCAGTATAAGAGCGCGCAGCTTTCGCCTCGGTCACTCACTATTCATCCCTCGCAAATCCTCTCCTCACCGCCCGCTCTCATCCGCCTCTTCTCGACAAGTCGGTCCCCATCCTTCAGACCATACCAGCAACCCGCCCTATCCACTTGCCATGCCTCGCTTTAACTCTCCCGCCGCCTCCCGCGTCGCATCCATTGAGCAGAGCGCAGTCCCCGTTAACCAGTCTGGCAAAGGCACCAAGGGCTCGTCGAAAGACACCATCAAGAGTGCGGCACAGTCAAATGGCCCCGTCTTCCTCTGAGCGCGACGCCGCTCGGCATTGCAGCCATATTCATACTATCTCCGGACAGCTGTATCATTACGACCATTGTGGCCTATTGTGAGTACCTTACGGAACAGATCTGCGGAAACTCCGAGCTCACAAACACGCGGATAGATTTGCCTTTCGCTTTCGCACATCACTTATCCGCGCGGGCTGGACATTTTCACGCCCGATAACCTACTTCAACCATTAATCAGACCTGGATGCAGAGCTGGAAAGAACAGACGGACCATTATCATAGATGTATACGGGACAGATCTCAACCATTAATTCTTACCCACCCGCAAGACCCTTTGTTTATTGTTCACATCAATCCCGCATTTTACCTCTAATCTCGTTTCGCAACTCTTGACCTTGCGGCCCTGTCCAGTTTTATTTATATCATTAGCTATTATTCGCACCATTCCCAGCATTACTGTAGCTTACCCCTTTCAGCTCCACCTGTTGCAATTTATCTTGTCTCGATTACCGATGCACAACATGTTGGATGAATCACCATATGCTTGTTCAGAGCAAAGCGGCCGTACTCGAAGCAATCTGGACGGCGGCAGTCAAGACATCAACGGCCAATCAATGCATGACGGAAGGGGTAACCGGCTCAACAACTCGCCATATTTAACATGTCGTATACACCTCGGACTGACACTTTTGAGAGACCCCTGACCGCAGTATCTGGGCACCACGACAACCGGTCACACGAAATCTCACATACCGCATAAATAGAATATGAGCATTCGTGCCTGCGAGGAGCAAAACATTCGCCGCGAGACGAAATGTGTTGGTGACGGAATTGACCGGACCTCCGCTGGCGAACAACACTGAATTGGATTGGTGGTGTAATACAGGACTGATGGGACTGCAATACAGAGCAGAGGCACACACCGTAGCCGCCGTAGTCGTATCATGGTTCACCTCGGGGGAGATCTGACGCTCCCACCGATACATCTTTGACGTTGGTCAAAAGGGGGTTCAGCGCGGCGATGGTTGAGTGCGAGCGTCGGAACCCCAGATGACGTGTAAGTGCATCACGAAGCCTCTTCGGCAGTGATACATTCAAGATTCCAATGGCCATCCAGAACAGCTCGGATAAGTTAAATTTGTTCGCGGTGACCCTTGAATGATAGTCTCAGTTCGAAATCCCAGCGATCAAGAGAGTGCCAGCCTCAGCCTGAGCCCAAAACAAAAGCGGAAGCAAATATATTTCACCTATCACTAGTTGCCGGATTGGGACAATCCGTGACCTTTGTCACAACAGGCCATGTCCTCTCGACAAGTTTCTACTCGTTTCTCGTCTCTCCGAGTCGCACGTTCACCGAACTTGTTAACGTTAACATTGTGTTCAACATCCCGCTCTTTCAAAGCACCCGTCTCTTCTATAAAATCGTGCTGATAGGTCGGCATAGGCACTCCCCAAAATGGGCAAAAACCCAGCGCGATCTGCGACCCACAGGATCAACGAAGCACGGTCATCGTCTTACCCACTCCGGAGTCTGGACGCACCCTCATCCAAAGGGCCTAAGCCCTTTAAGCCCACTACTCCGTGGCAAACGGATGCATGCATCCCCCTTTCACTTTCCTTCCCCCTCTTTATATAGCCATTATAAGTTCCAGCACAGGGCACTATGCGGGCACGTACTTCCCGGAGCGCAATTTTCGACAGTCTAGACGTGTTTCTTGCGCTGGCTTTCTCACCAGCTATGAAGACGTTCGGAACTTCAAGTTACGCGCCTCTATTGGCTTCATGCGTGAGCTATATGCATCTAGTCTATCAGTTGACCTGCATCGATCGGGCCGCGACTTTGAGTCGAAACGCAGTCTGTATTCATTTAGGCTGAATCTGGGTCGAATCAATTTGGATCTGTTCTTTCAAGGAGCCAGGGTTTGTCGTGTATAACTTTATTCCGCTCCTTTCGGCTTGATCTACACGGACTAGTATCCTTGGAGCCAGTTCGCCGTCTCTTCTCCCTTTTTCGTGACTGATCCTCAAAAGGCTCCCTGGAGTAACTATCGCATTTATCACGAGAACCGGCCATATAAGACGCTCGCGTGCACCTACGGCGTTTATCTCAATAGCCACATCCGTCTGAAATAGGCTGAAATAGTATCAATGGGGCCGAAAGAGAAGAGACTAGAAGACTGTTGACTGTTAAGCGGAATACGGCAACCCCGTCTGTATCACTTGGCCTGAAACCGAAACTCTCCCTATTCGGTGTGGCAATCTGCCCAAGAACTTGCGAAGTAGAAGTGTTCGACTTCCAAGGATTCGGGACTCGTCACGTACGACGATGCTGGGCTCGAGATGTTTCGTTTCAACTCCGCGGTCGCACTTTTGGGCGCCTTTAGGTTGAGTTTGACCGATCAATATTCCTTCTGTGCACAGATTCTGATGATGTTCTGCTGTGACCATCGGCGTCCTAGTTTTCGAAGCTGCCGCGATTACCCGACTTTGATTAATCTGTGCTATTCTCTTCTGATATTCGTCCTCGCCGTCATCGCTGTAAGGAAAACTCCGCGTCAATCTTGAGTGCGGCGAGGATAGGTGCTATTCGGCATACGCAATGTGACACGCTTGCATTCGAGTTTCCCTCAAATGACATTCTGCGGAGACATGGGGTTAATATTGCTCGAATTAGGCGCACAAGATAAGCGCGGCGAGAAGGCGTCCGAATCACCATAGGTTGTGTACTCTAATCCTAACATTCCACCGACGCACACGGATCCTCCCCTCGCTTCCACACTTCTGCACACCGTAGTCCGACAACGCGCCCTGTCTGCTTGTCTGCATTAACAAGAATCTAACCGGACTTACCTAAACAGGTGGACTACTTCGCATCATTCCCTTTCAGCGACAAACCCGCTGATTTTAAAATCTTTCCTGCCATCTTCGCGATGCAGCTCGTTCTCCCTTTTTTCGTTCCCCTAATACCTTCTCGAGGCTTGTGATTCTATCTGGGGACTGTTCCTGTGCAAGGGGATCCGGACTTCGGATCGACCACGCAACCCAATACGGCCACTGATTGATGAGTGATGAGTAAGAGGCGGAGGAGGTGCCAAAGGGAAGGACCCATTGGATACGATTCTGTGATTGCAGTTGAGAATCCCTGTCTCCTCTTCCCCTGAAGCTGGAGAAAGGAGGAAGTCGTCCATCATTTTTTTGCGTCTTCCCGGTTCTCGTAGTCCGTGTATAGCGTGCTTTCAAGTTATTAGTGTTTGCATCGGCGAGGCAGATTTCTTCTGCTCAGTCCGACCGGAGATGTTGCTAGTTTTTGATTGCAGAAGACGCCAGCTTAGAGCTAGCTTAAGAGTGCATAAAGTTTAATCACAGCCCTTGAGGGCTATTCCCGGACTAGGCACCCGTACGTTTGCGTACACACAAATGCGTACACCCCGAGTTGGACGTCGGCGAAGGTGCCCTAGCCGTGCGGGCGCAACTCGTGGGCGTCGCCGGAGGAAACAGTTCCGAAGCTCAGCGACGGCTATTGTGAAGCCGGTGTGGCAATGAAATCGATCCGCATATAGCATGGGATAAGCTTTATATATTTTACTATCCTAAGATCCTAAATTGCATCTCACCGAGTACATTGAATCATTCCCAACAGAAAGGGAAAAAGCAAAGAGAACAATAAAAAAGGTCCTTCATCTCCGTCATGATTGTGATTTTGTGCACACTGCCGTCCCACCCGAAACAGCATCGAGATACACGGACGACAGTGCAGATGGAAGAGGTCTCAATGGTCCCTGTAAAGTAAAAAAAGATTCATATACGCATCCCCATCCTCGCAAACAACACAACTCCTTCGGCGTCCTGGATCTAGGCGGTGCGCGGGCAATACATCAGGCTTCCCACCTGTCCTCATCACACGAGTGCGGCAAGGGCGCTCCCCACAAGTAGCCCGGCGAGTGCTGCGCCGCGTGTAAACGCGGGCGGTTGGATACGGAACGCAGAGCTCGAGCTGGGTGAGTTGGCATCAGACCCCGTTATGTTGGCCTCGACCAAAAGTGACGGGCAGGATGGGCCGTTAAGGACATCCCCGTACTTCGAGGCGATCCACAAGACGACACCGTTCGTCCACCCAAAGCCCGCTTGCACGGTATACTCCCCCCGCTTCCCGACGAGTCGACGTCCGTCATCGAAAACTTCTCGAACATCTGCAAAGCCGAGGTGCAGTGAATTAGCGTTTAAGGAACGGAAGCCTACATGTGCGGGCGCACGTACGTTACCAGTATTGTTGACACTTTGTGTTACGTTCAGCTCCGCATCCGACAGACGATTGAGCACGCCGGGGATAGAACCGCCCGTCGCGAGCCTGTGCGCCCAGACCAAACGGAATCTTGTTAGCGTTAGAACTTAAGACGGAAGGGGAGGGGGATTGGTAATTCTCCCAGCGCCGGAATGATGCAGCGCCGGCACAGGATAGCGAGATAACTTACCAGCTGCAAAGCGCACTTGTTATATACCTGTTTGCCATCTCGCGCTGGAGAGTCACCGCCCATGTTTCATTCGCGGTTGCGTTTCCACCGTTCAAGACTGTGCCGTCCAGTGCACTCACATCGGAACCGACAGATGCATTCACGCCGTGAGCAATAGGCTGGCCGGGCAGTGCATTTTCCTCAATGCCGAGCTGGCCTGCAGGGATGAGCGCAAATGTGCTTTGGCCCGATGGAGGCTTCGGCACCGGTGTAGTAGTGACGTTTACAGGTAAGTTCGCGAGCGCCGAGAGCGCTATGAACTGATGCGGGGGCCACGCGTTGGGTGCATCCCATTGCTGCCCGGTCGCGATGTACGTCGTCGGAAGTGTCCCGTTGAACTTGTTCATTACCATGTTGATGGACGAAAAGGCGCCAAATGCGGCAGTTTCGTTCGTCAGCAGTTCATCAGGGAAAATCCCACTCCACATCGGATAGAAGTGCGCCGCGGTGAAGATGGAGTTGCGGGTGTTGGAGGTGAGATTGAAGTCATAAAACGCAAGCTTGCTAGAGTCCCAGAAAAGGTCAAGAATGGCAGAGCGCAGGTTCTCAGCAGTAGCATTGTGTGATTCGGCGAGCCCTTGTGCAGTCGTGTTTTTAGAGCCGGAAGACGGCGATGAGTAGAGCTGAGAGAGAATGACATGCGCTTTGTCTACACGAAAAATGCTCCGTTAGAACTGTACTGGGGTGCGCGATCGAATAACGTTTCCAAACAAAATCGACACTCACAGAGGATACTGTTCAGACAAATCGGAATTGTGCTTCGAACGTTGAGTGTCCTTAATCCTGGTTCCGTATTATTCGTGCCCCCGGCAAGAGGTTCCTTGAAAAACCGGGACGTGTAATCCCAGCCTGTCTCGGCACCAGAGGCGAGCTCAGCATAAAGATCTGCCTTCTCAGTGTCGTTCAAGGGAGTCGTAATATCGTCGCCATTGACGGTATTGTAGTCTTTGCAATATATCAACATCAGACTGCGTCACACACTAGCACAACAACGCGACATACCTGTCAAGTAGGATTCAGGCCTTGGTGCCGTATTGTTCACTGCGTATCGTGAGACTTGATACGTCTTATTGGTGAATGGACTCGTGACGTTGAGTGTGCGGTTGGTGTGCCAAAACTCCAGCTCACGCTCAGCGAGAGGAAGGGCACGTGCAAGGATAGAAGTATCATTTGAGGCATTCACATAGTCAGCGAGCATCTGAAAGGAGGTTAATGCAACTTTAATTTACACTAGACTGAGTTAAGTAAGATCAAGCTTACCTGAATAAAAAGAGGGGGTTGAGAGCGATTGAGATCTAAAAATATCAAATTTAGACTGAAAAACAAATGAAGGAGTTCGCGGTATACAAACAATACAATCGTCCGCCATTCGGAATGAAACCAAACTTCTCTATTTCGTCCATAAAGTTCTGTAGAGTTGCGTTGACGACATTAAGAAGCTGAGACTCAATGAGACCTTGGATAATCCAATAGCTATCCCAATAGTCTGGTTTACAAGGCAGAAAAATAGGGTAACATTGAGCGGGTGATAGGGTAGTATACGAAGGAGAGAAAATTTGCTTACATTGCTCTCGGAACCGACCTCCCGGAACCACGAATGTATGGTTAAGTGGAATGAGTGTACTTTCGCAGCTTCCGCCATTTGTGCCCTCCCCGCACAGCGTCGATTGGTTTGTACCACGAATAAGTTGCGTCCAAAACCCATTCACAGTTTGCGTCCACGCTTTCACCAGCGGGTCTGCCACTTTGGCCAGAAACGGAGGATTATCATTGAAATTCGGAAGCGCGAGTGCCTCTAACTCGAGACCCTCGCCGGCAAAATTGGCATCAACGAAGTCCACAATTTGCTGCTCAGTAATATTAGACGTCGAGTTCCCCGCGGAAGAGACGAGGGCGTTGAATGTCGAAAGGACAGCCGCGGAAGAGAAACTGGTTGGCTTGTCGACGAATGTTTTGGGGTCGGAGTATATGGATGCAACATTTACTGTTTGGAGAAGCTAAAACAAATATCATCAACATCATTAAGGGCCGAGGAAATATAAAACGGGAGACCCTTGAGTGCAAGAGAAAGCAGGTGGGATAGAAACGGTAGCAACGAGAGAATGGGGCATATTACTTACCGAACCCGCACAGAATATCTCACTGGGACACCAAGCCTGAACCGGAGGTAACGCCACTTGACTTGGCAGGTCGTTAGTCAGAGGAACGGTTGGCGACGCGACTGTTGTCGAGATCGTTATTGACGGTACAGTCGTACCCGAATCAACCGAAGAGACGGTGCTTGAACCCGAGGCCAACTGAGGTAGGCAAGAAACCCCGGATCCCAGTGCAACCGCAACAGCGGCAGTGAGGGCGTCCTAAAAGTACGCATGCTTGGTGGGCTTGAGAGCGCAGTGGGAATTCGCCCTGGTGAGCGTCCGGAACCTAAGAGCGTCCGGGCTGCATGCCCGCATTTTATGAAGTTCGGCTGGCGCAGTTAGGACGGACCTCATCTTCGCGCCTCCATAGAGCGTCATATGACCTTTAGGCGGCTATGCGGGTCAACGAACGAGGGCTGGCATCAGAAAAGCATGTGGGTACTTTCAAATTCCATTGATGCCCCATAGCTAAAAACACCTCGCCCCGGTGCTTACGTACGACATCTGGTCAACAATTTCCACTTCAACAGTCCAAATCACCCCAGGTCGCCTCGCCAGTGGCCAGTGCTGCTGCGAGGTGACGGGTGCACGCGTGTCAAAACTTGTTGGACCGGAGACCCTTCCGGGGATCCAGTAATAAGTTCCGGTCAGTGTGCCCCGTCGATACCGAGGCTTCCACAGCACAGTAGTGGCCTCAAGTGTATGCTCCTAGTGGAGAGTATTCCGAAAAAGAAAGCCGAGCAGGGATTCGGGAGCGCGGAAAAAACAAACAATCGCGATACCCGGGCGTAGTGTCGAAGAGAAAGGTACAAGTTCGCAAGTTACAGCGAGAAATGAAAGAGCTCCACTAGAAATGAAAAACTACTAGCACAACACTGGGAGTTTAATTCGATGCCGATATGGTTTTGTTATCTAAATCAGGGAATGAATCCCACGTTTTTTTAACTTACGTACGTCAGCCATGATGACGTTATTAATATGTCTCTCGGGCCTCCATTCCTACATCTCGGCCCCAGTCTTGACCAGCATCAAATTTCCAGGTAACCAGCATCAAATCTCCAGCTCATTACCTGATTCCAAGTGGTCTAGGATGCTTCACTGGTCCCTTGTGTTCTCCCAAAGAAGCTCCGTTTCCTCCCACAATGTCCATCGATGAGGAATTTTCGAGCCCAATGGACAACTCCATCTATTCTCTCAAAAATTTGCCAGACGACGTGATTGTGATCCTTTTTCAATACTTGTCTCTCGGATCGCTCTACGGACTCTGTCTGACATGCAACCATCTTCACAACTTAGTGAGTGTGTTTGTCTGTCGAGGATAGAGCAGGACTAAATTCCGTAGGTAACGAAATTCGGATGGGCGGCGTACTTGCGAGCAAATCAACGCGTTTCGTACAGTCTATCTTGTGTCGAGACTCTCTGGACACCTTTTGAACGTTTACGATATAACGCGATCGTTGAACGTAACTGGGTTGGCAGAAATTTCGTCGCCCGTCCGCTTTCTTCGCCTTGGCGCGGAAAGCTGTTACCTGCACTAGCCATATCACGCACACGACTCGTCGTCGCGGCGGGCAGTACTTTAAATGTCTACCGCTTTGCTTGTGCGCCCAGCAGGATGGACTCGCCTGTCGTCCGCCTCGAGGCAACGTTCTCTGTTGGCAGGTCCGATGCGGAGCCGCAAGCGCGTCATGATATTACAGGCATCGCGTTCGTTCCAGACGGCGGCGACGACCGCACACTTCTTGCTGGATTTGCGGATGGATACGTCATGCATGTCTTCTTGCCTGAAATGGATCTCAGCAGGTCTGCCTTGCCGGAGCTCGAAACTCTTTACACCAGTGGGGATATTATCGAAAGCCTATGTCTGTCCAATGACCTCTCTTTTACTCTTTCGGGTTCGGGGAAGGGCGTGCTTCGCAACATCCTCTTTGAAACGACGTCCGAGATACACATCAGCGGACGGAGCTGGTCGTCGCACATCTCAGCTGTTGGCACGCCATACGTTGCAATCGGTACGAGCTCCGCAACGCCACTAGCCATCCACCCTGTTTTTGAGTCCGGTTTGAGCCCGGACCCATCTTTCTTTCTCAGCAGCATTCGTACTCCGAACAGAGGAGCATCCGCTGCGCGTGAGTCATCCGCCGTGTACGGCATCACTGGACCACCACCTTCATTTCCAGGGCACCCGGGTCAGATCGTCGTCTCGGGCTGGTTTGATGGACGCGTTCGGCTTTACGATATGCGCGTACGCCCAAGCTCATCTTATACTGCTCGCGGTCATGCGTCGTCGACTTCTGTCCTCTCCCCCATTCTCACATTTTCTGACCCGTGGGCCACTGAGAGCATATATGCCGTCGCCGTGGGTGGCGGAACGGGACATACTGTTGCCGCCGGCACGGCACGGCATAGCGTCGTCGCCTTTTGGGACGTGCGCGCACCGCGCGACGGGTGGAGTGTATATGCACCGGGAAACGACCCTTCTCCCGTGTACGCGCTTGCACTAGAGAGTGCACGCGTCTTTGGTGCAACGCAAAGCCGCCCATTTGTGTGCGACTTTGGTGAGGGGATCCACGCAGAGACGTACCCGCCATTGCCTCTGCCCGGGACTGCCGCGCCTCGAGGCAGGGGAAGAGTTGATGATTCTCTGAGGACGGTGGATGGCATACATTTCGATGTAACGAAGTACCTTCACAGGAAGCCTATGGCGGTCGATTGAATTTAGGCGTTAGAGCAGCTATGGCACCATGTCGTAAGGTGGTAGGATACGTGTGTAAATCGATGTTTCCGTAGGAAGACGGGTATCTCAGACGTAGCCGGAAAAGTGTTATTTTAAAACGTAGCTTTGCGGGTTGTTCAGCGTTTCCTGGAACCCGTTTCCTGCCGCGGTGGGGTGGTTGCCAGACCTCAGTTCTGTTTCATCTACGATTTTTCATATTGACTACGCTTCGTCAGGCTCATCAGTATAGCCCGCTGCCACAATGGGTTCTGTCCGTCTCAATAACTTATCGTCTCTCACTAAACTCCCTTCTCTCGCTCTGTGTATCGGCATCAAGAGTGAAGCTTTTCATATACTTAGGGTATTGAATTGGTTTGGAAGCAGGATTCGGAGATATCTAATTGCCGATGTTTGCCTCTACGAGAGTACCGGCGGTCCTCAGACTACCGCATAGATTGGTGCACGGGGGAGCGAATGGTCTGGCCAGAGACGTGTCCCTTTTTACTTAATGTCCAAGCGCAAGGAATAATGTGCATTATTTGAGCCCGGGAGTTGAGAGTGACATACCATAAACGGCAAGACGATCGAACCCGTTTATAGCAGTCGGATGTGGTCTAGTTCGTCTCGTCCCAATTCGGACTCTACCCCGAGCTGCTGCCGCTCATCGTCTCCTCAACAACGCCAAGCACGTCTTCCAAGTACGACCCAACGTCCGACGCGCAACATTTGCCGCAGGTGTAGCTGTTGATCTCTAGGGCGCAGGCCGCACTGTGAGGAGGTTGTCACGGAGCGCATTTTTGCGGCGTGTTCTCTGCCGCGACGCGACGCGACTTGACGGGGTCAGATCTGGCCTCGGAAGCCTTGAGCGAATAGGCCTTCCATCTGTTGGCGGCGAGCGCGGGGTTGATTTCCACACGTTGTGCAGAGCTCTAGTCTGGTGCGTTATCAATTGCTGCTCTCACGGGCTGTGTATCCGCTAACGTATAGCTCGGCTCTCTCATGTTCGTAAAGCTCTCCTGCCGCGTCTTGGTATTCGCGAGCGGTGCTAACTGGCAACTATTCGCGCACATTGTGCTTTCTCGAGATATCACAGTTATCTTACTCGGGTTCTACTTTTTTTCTTACTCGGTGCAGCATACTTAAGAAGCTCCCCCTTTTCGTTCTTCGTCTCTTCGCTTCAACAGCGGCGCTTCGCTCTTTCCTGCCGGTATCGTCGCCTCGCGACATTGCGGTTAATACTTTTGCACATTTGATAACCCTCCCGAAATGGGCCCACCAACTATCAACACGTCCATCGCACGGGCAATGTACTCTGCTTCGTCCAGGCCAGTGAATAACTCCTATTTGAATACCCAAGAACCGCGTACACGCAGCTTATCCACAGCGTCTACGTCATCTACTATATCCCTAGTTACTCCCGCACCTTCTTCGGGAAATCCTTCGTCTTCGTCTCTGGACCTTCCAACATCCTCTGACCAAACGACGTGCCCTTCAACGTCGTCTTCCGCTAGTGAGGAGGGTACTTCCTTCTCTGACGAAGATCAGCCACCGGACGAGTACGTGCTAGCTTTGCACGATTTCGTACCTCAACAACAAAACGCAACGTGTCTTGCCTTTCGTGCGGGCGATACGATCCGGGTACTCAATCGTGACCCGAGCGGATGGTGGGACGGGGAGATCGATGGTCGTAGAGGTTGGTTTCCGAGCAACTACGTTAATGCGGAAGTCAGCGCTTTAACGGGCGACGAACTGCCTACCGCTCGCCTTCATAAAGGCCATGGTCGCTCTAAATCGGATTCGTCCTTTGTGTCAGGCGCCAGCACGGCGAGTCCTCCGGTGGTGCAGCCCCGACCATCGCACGATTCTAGCAGAGGGGATCTACCATTCCCTGCAAGTCCGAGTCATACACCTCCACTGATGATACCGCTATTGCATGGTTTGCAGCTCCTCCAAAATACGACACATGCGCGGCGCATTAGCCATTATCAACCCGCTGTGGCATGCATCATACAATGTATTCGTGCACTACTGCAGCAGACTGAATGCCTCGCACGTGGTGCGCCACTACTTCTCCGCTTTCCCGCGCTGGCTCAGGAACGTAAACGCGTGCTTGCGGAGCTCGCTCTGCTCGTGACACAGAGCAAGAAGGCATCATCATCGGAGTACGAGAACGAAGATGACCGTGAACCGGATGAAGAGCACATGTTACGCCTCGCGGGCCAAGTATTTGCACGCGTAAGGCGTTTTCTTGCTGTTGCCGTACAGTGTGGCGTCGAATTGCCTGAACGCAGCTTCAGCGCTGCCGTGGCGGATACAACGGCCTCGGATACAATTTATGAAGCGACAAATAGGACCGAAGATGCCGATGCTGCCCAAAGTCAATATGGTTTCAATACTGATGACGAGGTGTATTACCCAATCCCGGCGTCGCACAGGACGGGTAGTGTGGCGGAGACGCGTTACCCAGTGGATGAATCATACCGTTCATCTTTTGATTCAACAACGCCACTGCTTCCGAATGCGCAGGGTATACGGGCATCAGTCGCGGGTCCAACAGCGTTGGGGAGAGTGGCGCGTCACCGGTATCATGGACGACATATGTCATTTAGCAGTTCCTCAAGCTTTTCGTCCTTTTCATCGCTTGATTCTCCGGGCACGCCTCCCACGCCACCTTTTCCAGAGGGATTATGCTCGGCGGCACAGGTACAGCAAACTCTGCGGGCAACGCACGATAGCTTACTTTCAACAATCGCTGCATTTATTGGCCATGTACACGCGCACTCCCGTGCTGCGCATGCATCGAGCACGGGCCACCTCTTCGCACTTGTGCGCCAGATCGTTGATATCGTATGCAAGCTGCTTACAATCGTCGACGCGGTGATGGGCGTGAACGGGGTCCCTTCTATGAAGCGTGCTACATTGGAGAACGCCAAAGAACACCTCTATCAAATGGCGTGCGTTCTTGCGGATGCAGTTCGAGATATGGCGTCTGGCACTGGGGCGCCACCCCCAGAGGAAGAGGAGGAACGTGGACATCTGCTGAAGGTAGCGACCGACGCTCTAAAGGCTGGTTCGGACTGCGTATCGGCGGTGAAGACTTGCCTTGCTCGTCCGCTGAATGCCCCGCCGTTTATAATTATGTTGCCACCAATGTCGGATAATTCCACACCACCACCAGATAGGCCTGCAGTCATGAACGATGAACCCGAAAGTGAACTCAAATTTCAAAGACGAACTCAGGACTATGATGTGGAACGAGGTCGTGGACACGCCATTAGACGTGCTTCGGCAGCGAGCGGCGCAACCGTCCTGCCTGAGACTTTGGATGAACTGCACGAACAGGTTCAAATGGGATACGCAACGACGACAGCCGACTATGAGTTCCATAACGAAGATGTTACTGTCCAAGTCAAATTACGCACATCGGATGAGTCGCATATACCCATGGAGGACCAATCAGATGATGATGACAGCGCTGAAATGCCATCGGGTTTCATGTCCGAGAATGACCGTCCTTCGTATGCTGTTTCTGCCTCGAATCTTCCTAGTACCCTCATTGAAGAGGAGGAGGAGGAGGAGGAGGAAGAAGAAGATCACCCTTCACCTACGTCTCAAGCCCTAAAGGACGCGTATCCCATCGACGATGCGACGACTTGGGAAGGTAGTCAGCGGCACAATAACTTGGAAAATAAGATAATCAATGGCGATTTACCATTATTACCTCAGACAAACTCGGAAGATGGTATCCCCCTTGCTTGGGCGCTCTCGCACGACTATGCCGCGCAAGATGTCGCTTACAACTCCGAGGGACATCTGGTCGGGGCAACGTTCGAGGCTTTAGTAGAGAAGATGACCCCGCATGATCAAATTGTGGATGCCGCATTCTCCGCCGTTTTCTTCCACACTTTCCGTCTTTTTGCCTCCCCCACTGACCTTGCAGGAGCACTGGCAGCGCGGTTCAACTTAGTACAGCCAAACGGCTTGTCTGAGTCTGATGTAGTGCTTTGGCAACAAAGAAAACTTGTACCTGTCCGTTTGCGGGTGTTAAATTTTTTGAGGCTTTGGCTTGAAGCATACTGGCGCGCAGGGGCTGATGATGAGGCACTCCCCGTGCTGAATGCTCTCATTCGCGGTCCAATGGTAGAAGTCTTCGCCGTGCACGCACAACGGCTTGAGGACTTAATCAACACCCGCCAATCAACTCCTGCTTCACAGCCGAACAGCCCCGTTTCCGAGCGGCAGCGGCTTGGCGATCGATTACGCGACACAGTAATGCCAGTTAATCCGTCGCTCGTTGGAGCGCCTCCTTCAGAGATACCAAGAGTTGCAATGACGAAGACGCTACTCGGTGCGTTGCGAGCGGGTAGTTTTGTGTTGATTGCAGTCACAGATTTCGATGCGCTGGAACTGGCGCGTCAGATGACTCTTTTAGAGTGCTCTTTGTATTGTGCTATCTCTGCTGAAGAAATGCTCGAGATAGGTATGCCTGGAGCGTCCCCGGCGGTAAATGTAAAGGCAGTTAGTGCTTTGAGCACAGCAATTACCGGTTGGGTGTCGGAGTCAATTCTAGGGGAACAAGACGTAAAGCGGCGCATTGTCCTTGTAAAATTCTTTATTAAGGTCGCTGATGTAGGTCCATCACGTACTTTATATGATTCATTTGCTGACACATTCTTAAGCGCTGTACGACATTAAACAACTTCAGTACGCCTCGATCGATCCTTGCTGCTCTGGATTCGTCAACTATCTCCCGCTTGCACCAAACGTGGGCGGTAAGCACGCTACTTCACCATCACTTGAAAGACATTCCTCACGCGTTACCTTCAGGGTCTTGCTCAAAAGAGTAAAGTTCAACTCGAGGCACTGAGGAGACTAGCTGACCATGCACGGAACTACCACGAGTATCGGCTGCGGCTCCGAAACACGGCTCCCCCTGCAGTCCCTTTCCTCGGTAGGCGCTCCGAGTATCTTTAATTCTGCTCCATCTGATAAACGTTTAATTACAGGCTTATATTTGACAGATCTTACATTCTGTCGCGAAGGCAATCCGTCACACCGGGCCTCCCCGTTGGCTCCAGAGAAGAAGCTGTTGAATTTCAATAAGTATCAAAAGCTCGCAAGGATCGTTCAAGACATGCAGCGCTTCCAAGTCCCGTATCATCTGAAAGATATCCCGGAGGCACAGAGTTATTTGCAATTCTGTCTTGACAGAGCGAAGAAGGAACACGGCGACTTAGAAGATCTTTATCGACGAAGGCACGTACTTCTCCCATTGCTGACGAGTCTCCCTAACTGATACAAATATTAGTCAACTGTTGGAGCCGAAGCAGGCGGCAGAGACGCCTACTGGCGAGCTGAAAACGTCTCTTTTCAGTTGGGGCGGCCGTTCGCAAGCGTCGTCTTCGCAGACGACGCTCGCATAAAAACACTTTTCTATCTTCTTTCTAAAACAAAACGGTCGGCTGGTTATTAACAAGTTTCGAACGTACTGTATTTTTACACTGGAGCACTTGAGTCATTATCATCGTTATGTTGTTTTTGTGGACCTGAACGCCTTTTGTTATGTTGAGTTCGTCCTCCTTCTGTCTATCATTCTTGACCTTTTCCCTTCATCTTCTATCGTGATTGTTAACGTCCTCAGCCGCAGCTTTGTTGCTATCTTATTTAAATCTTTCCGTCTAGGATGTCTGCAGCTGTCGCCGCTTGGTATTTCTGAAGTTCCTTCCTTCTCTCTTCGCATTTTCCGTATAATACGCACTCCGTTTCTCACTACTCCTTCTCTCTTTTCTTTTCTAGCTGTTTAGCCATCATGATCATGCACTATTTCGCTCTGTATACGTCCCACATCATAGCCCTTGTTTATTGCACGAGTAATCTAATATTTTGTCTCACGACTTTTTCCAGTCTTGTCGAGCGCTGAAGGCTCCTCAATTTGATCTTTCGCCCCAAAGTCTCAACTTCGAGAAAATATAGGGGAGTGGGGGGGCTGAGCACGAGAATCCAGTGTCCCCATTCTACGAGGACAACGCCTCGCCTGACGGGCATGTTCTCTCATCGATCATATTTATGTACGGCCTATACACACTCTTTCACACATAGTTCAGTCATGTCGTAACTGCTTTAACGGCTTCCCGGAGTAAAGAGTGTTGCGTTTGGTTCGACCCAATTACGCATGTGGCTACGGACGCGCTTGCAGTTCTGAAGGAACAATTCTTTCACGCGACGACGGACTTCCGGTGAGCGTCGTGGATGCCAACGGAAGCAGATGCGTATTGAATCAAATTCACTTTTTGGCATCGCACCGGCTCACTTATGACCTCGGGCCTATCAAGTTGACGCATGGTAGGAGAATACCGTGACGCAGATGTTAGTGCCAAATCAGCGCCCACGAATTGGGGGACTGACCTTTGGTCTGCTCGGTCGATTATATGCGTACCGGATTTTCCCTATCATAGACAAGAGTGGATCTTTCAACTCTCTCTGTAAACATGTTTTATGATATCAAAACACACGCTTGCTTGAATACTGCAATTCTGCTGAGGTTCAAGTTCTTGAGCATGTCAATATCCTTTTCGGCACATGCGTGTTATCGTGCGCTCCACAGTTCTTACCACCCCCCCTCTTATGTGTTTAACAACCGGTATACCCGCGTTAGATGTATGTATTTACGACATTGAACATTAGCTTGTGGTAAAGTAGCTTGCTGCTTGAGAGAAAAAGTTATTTTAGTACGAGATTAGCGGACTTGAAGGGGACTTTTTTGTGAGGTTGCTTGGTGTTGCCACTAGATTACTAACAGAACACGTTGTACAAGAATGAGGGGGCCGCCTCTTTGAGCACATTTGAATTTTGCAAGGAAGAGCAATCGCTCGTTGAACGCGGTTTTGAACAAGGTTCAAGACCAAAATCATCATTACTTTAAGGTTCAGCTACCCGATGTAGGTGATCGTCGTGGGCATTCCTATGCCGCGGAAGCTTGCCGAGAGCGCTTTACGTACTTTGTCCACTGGCGTAGTATGTCTCGATCAAAATATCACTTCTGCAATATCCTTGGTACTCCACACATTTACAACGGGCGTATAAACTGCTCATCGTGTATGCTACCAGGATTCTCAAGATCATCTTCTTGCGCCCATCCATTCGAATCGAGGACGTCTTAACCACAGCTCCCGAATAGTAAGGGGTCACATGCAAAAACCATTACCGTAGTAATCTGAAGGATGCTCGACTCTGACGTCTAGGAAGTCGTTCAGCTCTCAGACCGCTAACTCGTGATTACAGGCCACTCTGAAGTCGCTAGGACCCGCGTATCGATAGGCAACGAAGCTGGACGGTCTTACGGCGACACCTATAGGCCTATTTTGTCGGTCGGATGTTCTTTCCGACATGTGTTCTTTCCGACTCGAGTGCTTTCCGAATTGAGTACTTTCAACAAGTGTGTAGCTTCCCCCTTTTTGCTTATTGTCTTGTATCCACGTTTTTTCCACACATATTTCTGTTAGGGAACACAAGCTGCCGTGTTTCCGGACAGCGAAAACTGCGAGCTAGTGGTGCTGTATCTTGTCCTAGTGTGAAAATGCCCTCGTAAACTGCGGACAAACCAGAGCTGGCTTTTTCTAGGGATCTTCCCGATCAGTCTGGATTAGAACTTTCCTTCAGTACTGAAGCGGATCCACAAATATTTGCCCAGCCAGCCCATATAAACCCAGCCAAGGTCCGTAGTAGCCCAGTATCCAGCCTCCCCCACCTCCCCTCCTTGTACTACTATGTCTTACGGTTACTCTGCGAAAGATTCCATCCAAAAGACGGAGGGTGCTTCTAGCACAAGTCAAAGCGTCATAACCAGACAAGAAAACGCACAGCCAGAGCAAGATGGTGCGGAACAGATCACAATGTATCCCAATCGCTGGTCAAAGCTGCGGTACGCGACGATGCTCTTGGCCTTCACGGTTGTCGCTCATACGATCTGACCAGGTATACGATCCGAGAGCCCGCCGCAGAGTTCCTTGGGACTATGATTCTTGTCATTTTCGGCACGGCGGGGAACGCGCAAGGCGTACTGTTCGACAGCATTAATGTGTCTACTTCGTCCGCAGGGGTAAGTTTTCGTTGACGTTTTAGTTAGCAACCGTATTCAAATTCGCTTGTGTAGGGCTGGTTGTCTGTCGCTCTTGGTTGGGGCCTGGGTCGGTCCATTTCATTTCATTCTTCTATCGCACGCGATTTACGTTCTTTTTTTAATTGAAGGCGTCGGCTTTGGTGTATTGGTCGCCGGTGGTACAAGTGGCGGTCATATAAATCCAGCGGTCAGCGGACGTGTTTCAGTCTTCCCTTGACGTAAATAACTCTATCGCTTTCATAGATTACGATTGCCCTTGCTACCTTCCGTGATTTCCCATGGCGTAAGGTCCCAGTTTTTATTCTTTCGCAGCTTTTAGGCGGGATTGCTGGTGCCGCGATTACCTACGCGAATTACTTCCACGCGATTGACAAATTTGAGGGCGGAGCAGGCGTGCGCACAATTCCTGGATCGGCCTCGCTCTTCGGTACATACGCGGTTTCATATTTGTCCAATGGTAAGCTATTCAATTCCACGTTTTCTGCTGAAAAATGAGCTGACAGTCGCCTAATCACAGTATCGGCTTTCTGGGATGAGGTAAGCTTTGGCAGGAAGCACGTATCCTCGGACAAGCTAACTCGTTGACAGTTCCTGGGGACGTTTATTCTCCTCATCGTCTTGCTCGCTGTAACCGACAAGCGCAACGGGCCCGCACCGCCAGGGCTAATTCCGTTTGCGCTTTTCCTCGTCGTGTTCGGCATTGGTATGGTGTTTGGCGCTCAGACAGGTTTCGCTGTTAACCCCGCACGCGATCTGGGCCCGCGCATCTTCACTGCAATGGCCGGATACGGACGGGGTGTCTTTACCTTCCGAAATCAATACTGGCTCTGGTGCGGCGTCCTCGCACCGATCCTTGGTGCTCTTGTCGCCACCTTCGTCTACGACGCGTTTATGTATACGGGTAACGAGAGCATATTCAACCACCCGTGAGTCGTCGTTTCCTCCCTTCAGGCAGTATCCAAGTTTCAACCGCTTAACGCTCTTTGCAGGAACGCGACCGCACGTGAGAACCACATGCGAGCACCCAATCAAGAGCGCCAAAAAATGCCTGCCGGAGCAGGAACCGAAATCGAGCCAGGAGTCGTGTAGAGTCTCGGCCCTCGATCCGTCGAGTGACCGCATACTAGCCGACCGCTTCTGCTCTCTTTTTCTTCTCTTCTTCTTTTATATGGGATGTTACGAAATGGGGAATTGGTTTCTCGAAACTTTCTTGACCGGCTTTTCTTACTGGGTTTCTGTTGTATCTGCTTTTCGGCCTTTTCTTCTCATCCGCCACAAAAGTTGTATAACGTATCTCGTTCGGTTTTTTCTTTTACCGTTCCATCTCGACCCCTTATCATTCCTTTTCCCTTGATGAACGCATTGCTATCTGCTATTTGATGGCATGGAGATATACGGCTTATTTTAATGACCTCACGAACGAATAAAATTTTCTTCACTGAATGGAAAGGCGTATTGATTAAATGTCCTAGTCACATGCATCGTGAACCACGGAACTGAATTGGGCCTCCGCAAATTCTTTTGTTTGAGCCCTTAGTTCGTTAGGTGAGGGCATTTCATTTCCGCTTCTTTAAATCCGTAAGACACTCCCATCCATTCGCCCTCGAATCCCCTTTCTTTGCCTTAGCATTTTAGTGATTCCAAGCACAGCTGCGATGTACTTTTGTCACTGAGATCAAGCTAGGAAGAAAATCTTGAAAACCAGAAAGCAAGCATGACCATGCGTGGAAAGTGGTTTGGAATGTCCGATGAGACATGGGAGGATATGTCCTCAACTTTGTAATTTCAGATTAGCATTGATGGTACATAGTTTGAAGTTGAGCACAGCGGCTGCAAGTCCAGTTCAAGCTGCAAGTTCGGGAAGGGCGTATAGAACAACGGATACATCCTGTGCAGGGACCCAAGGAATTTCAGCATCCCCTGTTTCAAAGTTCCATTTCGCAGTTAAGTGAAATTGTCAGTTGCGGACTCCCAGACATTTACACCCCTTCGGACTGTGTCCGAATCGCTAGCGAGTTCGGATTAACATTGTCAAGTGCAGGGACCGAGCATCAAGAACCACTCTAGCGACTGTTGCCACGTCTTAAAAATAAGCAGGTAACATGAAAGGACAAAATCCCCAGCCAGCCAAATGGAAGAACCCAATTGCGTGCACCAGACGGAGCTCTTTTCAAGTTGATCCTTCAAGGGCGAACTCGGTCGTGCCACACCCGATCTTTGCCGGTTCGCTCCAGTACCCTCAAAAAATTTTCCGCCTTGAGATTTCATAGGAGCACTAAGTCCCCTCAGGCGAGGAGCCGACAGCATCACTTACTGCAACATAACCCAACCTTGTCTTCTCCCGCTTTCCCCCTCGGACATGTGGACTGAAATATATCTTCCCTCGCCAGATGCACCGAAGTCCCGAAGGAATATACTTAGACACCTCTACAAGCCCCCTCCAATCGACCGAAGCGTCTTATTACTTCAGCCTCCCCATCCGATCCCAACCCATCAAAGCACCCCATGAGCGCCACATCCGCTCGACGACACGCAGTTTCTCCGCGCGGCCTAAATCGGGGCTCTCCAGATCTCCAATATCCGCGAGCACGCCCTCGCGTAGCAACGAGCGAGCCGGCAAGCGCGCCTCTGCATAAGCGCGCAGTCTGGCAAGTGAAATCAGCAGTAGCCCGGAGGTTAGCGCAGGAAGTGCCGATTCCGACTCTTGTCCCGTCCTAAGAGCAGAGGGGGATCCGGGATTCGTGAGGAGGAGACGCTCCACATGTCTGATTGCAAGCCATGCACCCTCACGTTCCTTTCGTCCGCCGAATTTCTTGTCTCCGCGTCCCCCAACCCAGACGTCGCGCAGGAAGCTCGTAAATGAGTAAACGATTGCGAGCGCGGGCGCGACACCCACAAACGCAAAAGTGAGCTCCTGTGAGTGAAGCAATTTGTCAATTCCTGAGAGCGCTTGATCCAGGTCAACCTTTATGAAAGTAGTTCAATAAGAGCGTGTTCATTCTAAAGAAGATAGGAGAATAAAGACCTTTGCTTTTTGAACTTGTATAAGAAGTGAGCGAACAAGCGTGCCGGTGATTGCAGCGCGGACTGGAGATTTGATGTCGTCTTCGTAGATGCGGAGCACGGGAGTGAGGTCGCCTTGACGGATCTGCTCCGCAATGCCTCGGAGCTCGGATTCGTTTAGAGATAGCTTGTCCATGCTCAGAGCGATTGACATTCGTTCCAAGGACTACGTGACTGTCAGCCTGACGATTTTAAGAGTAGGTAATTGTCGTTCTCACCTCAATGTCTGCCCGGAAGCCCTGCCGACTTACGATCCTAGCCGCGTCGTCCCGGCCGATCCGTACAGTGTCTAAAATATCCCTCACCGGCTCAATGACATACCCAAACCAGAAGCCCTTGACTGTATCGTGAGCGCGCAGCGCGGTTTCTGCTATCGACTCACGAGAACCATAGACAAGTCGGAAGAGCACAAAAGAGACGGGCGGGATGAGGGCCAGACGAGGCCAAAGAAGTGTGAGACGTGATGGCCTGCGAAGCAATGATAATAGCTTGGAATGAGCGGAAACATGAGCAGGGAGCAGTGAAAACACGAGACTGTGCAGCGTTGGCGCGGAGCTATCGGTATTTATTTCCGTAGATCCAAGTTTCTCTCCAGAGCAAACGCCTATGACCTTTTGTAGCCTCGTAGCAGTTGCGCTTGGGCGTTCATCGCGCATTGACAGCTCTATCTCGCTTTTTGCGGACATGAGCAAGCCCAACTGCTCAGCACGTTCGTCTCTGAGCTTGATGAGCTTTTCTCTTCGTAGCTCGCATTCCTGGCGAGCAAGCTCGAAAGGGGAAGTGAAAAGCAGATGTGACTGGTGAGCAAGATGGGGGAAGAACGCCGTTGAGAGTGCAGTCGGTCGCAACGAGCGGGGGAAGAGCCGCCGAAAGGTCTGTGGAGTGAACGACGAAGGACGTAGCGGGAGATGGTGTAAGCGCAACGCGTTCAATACAACAAGTACACTGCGCTTTAGGCGTTCAGGGAGAGCTGTATAGATACATGTCAGCGCCGCAAAGATTCACCAGTAGGTAACTTACTAGCAAGCAAGTACCAAGCGACAGACTGTCTTGACCTAGCGGTGCCTGCCCACCACTCCGCCTCCGAGTCAGCTTCACTGGCCTCTTTCAACCACAAATCCAAGACTTCCGCATAAACACCAACAATGATCCTATTTTCCAGCGTGTCCCTAATGATGTTATTCTCATCCTGCGTCGGCTGCGTGAGAGACGCGTCGCCTCCCTCCCGGTCGCCCAAAGTCTTTAAAGTCCCATGTAATGCGTGTCTATCAAAAGGCGAGCCAAGTTGAAGTAGCAAAGTGTGTAATCCTTCGCCTTGTGACGACTGTCGACTCCTGGAGACTGAAGCCTCCGAGTCCGACTTGTCGTCTACTGACGACGCCGTACTAACCAGCGAGCGAACGTGGTTCACAGCGAAAGACGACATGTTTCCAAGAGGGCTACGCGCTATGATCTCATCAAAGAGACGAATAGACCATTCGAGGTGCTGTAGAATGAAATGCAAAGAGAATATGAATGTCCCGCTGCCGCGTCGACGTAATTGGCGCGTGAGGCATCGAGCCGAGCCATTCACGTGACCATGTCAACTTACTTAATTGGTTTAATACTTTCAGGCACAAAGAAAAAGTTGAAGAAAGTCTGCAATTCTGAACTCTCTGGACAGATTTCCTAGATATTCAAGTTCCACAAGAGCTCCCGTCTAAATAATTGAGCATCAAACGAAACTATTCCTCCCCCCTTCCACTCCGTTCTGTCTTACCAGCCAATATCCAGATAATAGAATACCTCCTCCAAGTCATCATGAGCTCGGACCGATCACTGGCAGTGCTTTTTGAAGACTCGGATTAGCTTGAACTTTTACAATAGTAGAGTTTTCACATCAGACTCACTGCGGGCGGGGCCCCAACTTTGTCCGTGTGGGCTTTGCTCCACGGATGAATGATTATACCGTGTAAAAGGTGGGAGGCCGCCGCCTTTGAGATACGTACACACAGTACAATGTATATCCAATTCTCCTGACACTTCAAGCTCCTGCCTCCTGCCTGAGGGGAAGACGATAGTGCACAATACGCACTCTTCCTGTCTTCCTATACCAGTGACTAGAAGCTCCTTCAAGTTATTCCCTTACATACCAGTGGTATTTATACATTACTTAAATGAATGATTTAAATAATGATTTCAACGTCCATACCGGCTCCCGAGGGCCAATTATCAAATCCCATGAAGGCAGATAATTTATGGTGTGAGGTCTCATTTTTACCTCAGAGCTGTCTATATATTATATATCTCACCCTCTCCAATAGATAAAAAGGAACGATCACTACTAATTTCTAACACCTTTCCAGAACTCGACCCAGCATTTTCCGTAAATTACATTAAATCACATCCCAACAAATCACATCCTGAACACGCCGAACCCCCTCCCCTCCCCATCCCACGTCGTCGACACAGGCCCACTCCCACGTCCCCGCCCACGCCCACCTTTCTTATACGACAGCGCAAGCGCAAGCCCCAGCGTGTCGCGCGTATCCGCCGGACGAATGACGCCGTCGTCCCACAAACGCGCTGTGGAGTAATACGCGCTTGACTGTGCCTCTATTTCCGCTTCGAGTGCGGAGTGCTGGCTCGGGTCCCTGCGTGGGGGTGTTATCAAGCGCTTTGATGAGCACGGGAATAGAGAAAGGAGAGGAAGAGGAGAGAGTGACGCACTTGGAGACTGTCGTCATCACCTGCGAGAGCTGCTGCGAGCCCATGACGGATACCTTCGCGTTTGGCCACATCCACAGGAAACGGGGCGAGTACTATCACGAAAAAACATAGGAGCGTTATTAAAGACTAGTGCTACCATGACGAGTCTGTAAGATGTATCCGTACCGCCCGTCCGCACATCCCTGCAGGCAACGTCATCGAATCAGTGAAGATGAATAGGTAATTTACGAATGATAAATGGCATACCGTAGTTCCCGCGCCGAAGCTGCCACCGACGACAACAGTGTACTTAGGGACGTCTGCGCACGCTACCGCACGCACCATCTTCGCGCCGTCCTTCGCAATACCGCCTCGCTCAGCCTTCGAGCCGACCATGTACCCTACAGCCGAATAATAAATGTCATTGCTTCGAGCGTGAAAAAAAAGTTCCACACCAGTGACATTGACCAAGAAAACAAGCGGGATGCCACGCTGCGAGCATAGCTCAATGAAGTGTGTCGCCTTGAGCGCGGACGGCGAAAACAAGATACCGTTGTTCGCGACGATACCGACGGGCACACCATGGATCGCCGCGAAGCCGGTTATGAGCGTGTTCCCGTATTCGCGCTTGAACTCGCGGAAGCGCGAGCCATCGACGATGCGTGCGATCACGTCGCGCATGTCGAATGCCTGTCGCACGTCTGTGCCGACGATCCCGTGCAGCTCGTGCGCGGGGTACAGCGGCGGGTCTGCGGGTTGGAGAGGCTGCCAAAGTTTGGTGAGCAGACGGTTCGCATTAATGCAAGGCATGAATTAATCTGCCCACCTCTTCTGGGGATAAATCACCACTCAGGTCTGCTACGCATTCTCTTCCGCGTTGTAAGCCTTCTTCATCACTGTTCACTAGATAATCAACTACACCGCTCTCACGCGCGTGCATCTCCCCGCCACCTAGGGTCTCCTCATCCACCTCCTCCCCGGTAGCAGCTCGCACCAGCGGCGGACCTGCGAGGAAGATGCGACCCTGGTTACGCACGATAATAGTTTGGTCCGACATAGCGGGAACATACGCTCCGCCTACGCAATAAAAGTTAATAAAAGTCAATGTTGGCAAAGCACTATAGACACACCAGCCACACTGATACCGTGAACGACAGATATTTGCGGTATACGAAGGGCGGACATTTGAGCCTACAGCATTACCTGTCAACTCAACTCGTTATAAGCTAGGTTAGATATCCGTACCATATTGTAGAATATCCTTCCAAAATGCTCCTTGTCGGGGAAAACCTTCGGGAAGTCATTCAGTAAATTTCTTACCGATTGATGACGCGCGTGAGCCACAGAAGTAATCATACATTTGCTTGGTGTGGTAATGCAGCGCCACCTGACTCAACTGTGTGGAAAATGCATATCAGCGACTATTCTTCAGCTTAAAGCACTAGAGGAGTGGAAAGGAGATTATCCGTAGACTATTGTTTGTCACGTGTTAGCACACAGGACAGACAGTAAATCCCATAGACTGAGCTGAAAACCCGATGGCGAAGGAAACCGGGAACGCGACGCCGATACACCGGAATACGGGCAATAAGCTCTCACCTAAGTACACGCACGGAAGCCCATGCTCGCGCGCAACCTCCTGCGCCCGTAAATGCTTCTTAACCTGTACAACGCACATCAGGTCACCTTTGGCACATACGAGCACCAAAAAGGCGCCTGCAGACTCACCGTCAGAGGGTAGTACGAACCACCTTTAACGGTGGGATCATTCACGACCACCATACACTCTCTTCCCGCAACGCGACCGACACCAGTGATGATACCCGCTCCGGGGATGCGCTCTTCGCCGTACACCTCGTGCGCCGCGAGCGGCGACAGCTCGAGGAATGGCGAGCCGGGATCGAGGAGCGCTGCGAGCCTGCGAGACGAAAAGGCAGTGTAAGTGCACGCACAATGCAATGTGGGGAGCAAGTTCTCAAAATGCATGAAAGGACAACTCGACTCACCGCTCACGGGGCAACATCTTGCCCTTCGCGCGCATGCGCTCTGCAGCGCGCGCGCCACCGCCTGTACGGGCGTCCGCGAGGTTGCGCTCGAGATCCGCTACAAGCGTATCCATTGCCGCTGCGCGCTGCGCGAACTCTGGTGCAGCTGGCGAGACGAGAGAAGGCAGAACGTCCGCGTTGAAATACCGGCGCGCGCCCGCAACCATATCTACACGCGGCGTCATCTTGCGCATGCATGGGCGCGCTGCGAGGAGCCGTTTCGAGAGCATGTTGACGGTCGTCCGGGCGTGTCTGGAGTCGTCGGGAGGCTGGTATTAGCAGAACGGTTAGTTGAAAGCGAGGACGACGACAACGAACTCGCGATGACGAGCTCCGAATGGTCCGTGCCCGTAAGCGCTCAGCAGCCCACACGTCCCATCATGTGATTTCCAGCCCACCAGCACGTGCCAGCCGGATCCCAATCCGATTTCCCGGGGTCCGGGGGAGCCCAAGCACATTAATTGCCTTTCCCGGAACGAGATCGGCAGGTACACCGCCACCCCCGCGGCAACTGCAATGCCGGGCGGGGGACAGACTCGGACTCGGACTCGGACTCGGAGGGTGGCTCTGGGTACGGGCCTCGGAGGCTCAGAGCCAAAATCGCCGTCTGAGTCTGAAAGAAAAAAAAGGGAAGGGAAAGGAGAAAAGAGGAAAGCTCCCGGAGAAGCCGAATCTGAGTAGAGGGAAGCACGGACGGACGGACACGTGCGCGGGAGTTCTCCGAGTCCCCGGGGCTGCGAACTGCCAATGCTCTCCTTCCATCCCCTAGTTACAGTAGGCGCCGGCCGACATATAGCGTCCCGCATAGCCCCGGGCCCCTATGTATATACACAGCACAACCTACCTATACATACATACATGTACGTATGTTTGTTTGTCCGTATGTATATACAGCTTCTATTATAGCAGGGGGTTCTCCCCGGCGGCCCAGGCCATCGCGAAGCACCACCGAGTTCGTGGTATCAATATCAACGTCGGTCAGCAGCCTCAATGTTTAACCTCCGACTTGGAGCCTTCGCGGCGAGTCAGTTGCCAGCGCCTGTACTAGTGCCACGTCGGCGTAGCATCCCGTGCCCACGGGGAGGAGGAGGAGGGAGGGGGGGGGGCGCCCAGAGCTTCTTAGAACCAGATCCGGGTCCCGGAGCCATTTCCCACGTCGCCTTTCCCCGAGTCGGATCGGAAATGGAGTCGGAATCGGATGCGGATGCGAGATGGGGTGGGTTGAATTGGATTGGATTGAATTGGATTTAATTGTGGCAGCACAGTACAGAATGGAATAGAAAGGCGAGACCTGGGCGGAGGAGAGGAGCGGGGTGTATGGAGTGGGGAGTGGGGAAGAGCGGGGTGGTGCGGGGCGAAGGGCGGTGACGGAGGTGCTGAAGTCCCTTAGACTGCATACCGACTCAAGAACTGAAGAACTGTAGCACCGAAGCACTGAAGCACTGAAGCGTAGGAGACTACTTGGGGAACTTGAAGGCGCTTCGGATAACTCGATCTCCGGCGCTTCGCTTCCCCCTTCTACCTCCCCTTCCCTCGTCTCGTCCTCGGCTTCCCCACTCCGGCTGCTGCCACTCGGGCTAGACGACTCTGCCGGTGGCAACTACACTACATACATAGCAGCCCCACCGGAACTCACGTGTCTGGTAATCTCAACTATATATACGACTACAGTACATTTGGTGTTTACATACATAGTGTCGTCCGAGTCCCCCCAAGCCGATCAATACGGTGACGCCTCGGCTCGGCCGGCCCACTCACCTCAACTACAGTATAATTCAACTACAAGTACAACTTATCCTCACCCTCACCCCCAAAAAACACAAAACACAGAACACACAAAAGCACCCACCGTCCAAATCTACAACTCATATACTGTATTCACATATCTACATATCTACATATCCACATACCGTATTCATCCATCCACCCATTCATTCGATCTATTAACTACCCACACTCGCACTCCAGTCCGACTCGGAGTCACCCGCCCCAATCCGACCTTCCCCAACCCCACCCTCTTCCCGGCCCCCAAATACTCTAAAAATAACACCACCGCACGCGCACGAGCAAGAGCACGAGCACGAGCACGAGCACGAGCACGGGCACAAGCAGTCTGCCCGACCGCCCAGAGGAGAGAGGGTGCCTGAGGGAGGGACAAGCAAATTCGTATCCACAAACCATAGCCTCAATCGTAATCGTAACCGTAATCGTAAGCATAACCCGGACCCAAACCGGAAAAAAAAAACAAAGAAAGTAAAAGCGGAAAAGCAGGAAAAAAAACGCTGTATACAGACGAGAAAAATTACACTACACTAATTTATGTAGATTTACGCGCTCCGCGCCCTCTGACCCCCTGACCCTCCCTGTTCTTTCCACTTCTTTTCGTGCATGCCTTCGGGTATAAGACGGGCGCGGAGCAGGGGACGGGGACGATGAGTTACGAAGCACAATACGACGACGGGGGGAGGGATATGAATACGGGGTCGGGGTCGGGGTAAGTGTAAGTGAAGGAAGATATACGAGTACGAGTATACGAGCCATAACAGGACCCGCCGAGACGCATACGCATACGCGTATGCGTAGGTGGGCGGGGTAGGGAGGTAGCAGGGGACGGGGCTATAGGGTACGAACGGACAAAAGAGAAGAAAAAAATGGGGGAAAGAAGATGGACGGCCTTTCCTCAAGGAAGTGGATAACGTTAGTTAGCTTAGTTGTATACGCGTGTGTGGTAGCAGAATGTAATGGAACGGAACGGGATAGGGATGCATTTGTGCGGGGAGAGGCAGGAGGGCGGTGGTGTAGATTCGAATTAACAAGTGAGATGTTGTAAACCAATTGAACGCGGGGTGATATTCTCAGGCGGGGTACTAGGAAGGAAGAAAGTCGGAATTAGAAGGGAGAATACTACGTGCCACCAGTAGCGTAGCGTCGGTAGCACGGGGAGGGGGGGAGGATGCAATTACAGCAGACAATAAGGAAGGCTAGACAAAAAGAAAAAGAAAAAGTAAGAACTGAGCGGGAGTAAAATTGAGAAAGAAAAAAAAAAACAGAATAGAAGTCAGAAAACGGTGAAAAAAAAGGGGGAACAAGAGAACCACAGAACAGCCAATTTAAACAAGATGGGAAACTTGTAAGGGGAGTACGCATTGTACAAGCGAGGGAAAGCCGCAGCCCAGGCGCATTTCAGGGGGAGACCACGCAGACAAACAGGAGGAGAAAGGAAAAAGAAAGAAAAAGCAGAAAGGTTGAGCCACCAGACAGACAAGCTGGCAAGTGTTGATGTTAGGCTTGATGTATACCGGGAATAGAGAATCCGAAGCTCTATGTAGTCTATCCGGAGATGAAGGGATGATGTGAAATAAGTCGGAAGAGGAAACGTCAAAATTTTTGTCAGAGACAAAAAGAGCCCGACTCGGCTCTAAATCTCTAAAGCGCTCACGCGCTCGCTTTGATATCAACAAGCCGCGCCTCCTCACCGACGCGTAGCCGTTTATTACCCGTCTCCATAGCCGCTGCCGCATCCTCGTCTGCAAATCCGCGCTTCGAGCGCACAGACCCCGGTGGTGAGTCCGAGTTTGTACGTGACGCGAACGGCGCGTTCGGTGGCGAAGATGGCGACTGTGAGCGTGACTGCAATTGATCCTGGTCCTGGTCTTGGCCCGACGTGGACGGCGCATCCCGCGCAGCTGCGGTACCTTCGGTGTCTTGTTGCTCCTGTTTTTCCTGTTGCGTCGCCGTCTGGCCGCTCGGGAACGCGGCAGAGGCACCCCCGCGCTTCCCGCGCCCACCACCGTTAACGCCAGGCTCACTGACGTAGCTGCACGGTAGCGAGCGCCGTGCGCAGCTCTGGCACGTCGGGTGCTGACCATCGCATTTTGTTTTACGTGCTGTCAACCCAAGACGAAGAAGAGAAAGAAAAAAGAGGGGGAAAAAAAGATAAATCGACATTCGTCAAAATCCAGAAGACCAAGAACGAGCAAAGAAGCAGTTAGCAAAAGACTGACCTCGGCAGAAATTGCACGCGACGACTTTCGGTCCGTAATTCGATGACACACGCGAGCCCTTCGTGCCAGCACGTTTCCCCCTTCCAATAGACAATGGCGCAGAAATCGACTCCTGGCTAGGACGGATAGGCGCAGGCAGGCCCACCCCGTCCATCCCATGCCCAGCTCCAGGACTCGAGAGCGGCACACCCGCACCCGCACCCGGACTCGTACTGACACTACCACCAACACCAGCACCAACACCGACGCTAGCACCAGCACCAGCTACAACACCAGCAAACGGCAGTGGCGCAAGCTGGCTACGCTCCATATACGGCGCATGGCCCCGCACATCCGTTCCATTCGTGCCTACATGCGCCGCCGCAACGTACCCATACTCGCGTCCACGCTCCCGCTCAGCCAACGCCCGCTCGTCACGCGCCGCCGAGCGCGGGGACTGCAGCGTCTCAGCGATCATGATGTCAACGTTCGAGCTCCGTCGCGTGTTCCCGCGCGATGCACCAGCGGCCGCAGTCGCACCTTCGGGGCGGTGCTGCAGACCTGCACCAAGTCCCGGCTGTGCCGGTGCAGTCGCACTTGCACTTCCGACGCCGCGGCGTGCAATAACGCTCTCCTCGGGTTCGTAGACATAACGTGTGCCGTTACCATTGGCGGCATCTTCGCCACTTGAGGCATCGAGTTCTCCGGAAGCATCGCCCTCGCCGTCACTACGTGCATCCTGTGCCGGTGCACGGGGGTCACGCGGGGCGCCGCCACGCCGTCGGGAATGTGCCTTATAATCACAAGACTGCGAACGCTTGATACATTGACTGCACGACGGGCGGCCACCGTCACATTTAAGTTTCCGGGCTAAAAAAGACAGGTTAACGCCGGTCTCCCAGGACGACCGGAACTTTAAAAAAATACATACAACGACAGAAATTACACGCCACAGTGATTTTCTTGTTCTTCTGCTTCAGCAAATCTAAATAGTACGTCAGCGCCCGAAAATCAAGAACTTCGTCCACCCAAAGCGGGAAGAAAAGACTCACCAGGTGACACTCTACCACTGCCTCCGCCATTAGCGGGTCCATCTACCCCCGCAGCGCCCTGCACATACACCCGGGGCGGCCCCTCCTCACGATCGTACTCGTTATCAGGCTCAACTGGCCCGCGAGAGCCGTGTCCACCGCCATGATGATGATGCTGCATATGATGCATCCGCTGTGCATGCTGACCCTGACTCTGGTTCTGTCCCTGGCCCTGGCCCTGACCAACCGCGGCGGGCGCAGGCGGGAGCGGCGTGTGCGACTGCGAATACGGGTACGGCGGAGGGAAGTTCGGAGGCGGCGATAATCCCCGTGTGCCTACCTCACCCCCAGGTCGCGTTGCAAGCAACTCTCGTTCGGACCGATATGGACTCTGTGTGGCGCTCGTATTCAGGCCGTGCACAGCGTTCGGGCGGCGGGGCACGCTTGAACCCGCATACCGCCGGCGCGCGTCATATTCATACTCGTCCACGTACTCTCCGCGATGTTGGGCGTGCGTATATTCGTACCCACGTTCGAGGACATACTCCTCACGAGCGCGTTCGCGCTCACGTCGGTCTCGTTCATACTCTTCCTCACGATCGAGGTCGGAGGCAACAGCCGCAAGGGGCGGCAGGCGCTCTTGTTGTTGCTGTGCAGCCGCAGCATGTGCGAGGGGGGCAGTGCGCGGCTGCGCACACCTCCCGGAGTCAGCCGCGCTGCCGTATGCGCATGTGAGGACGCCGAGCTTGTAGACGACGGCGGTGGGGGGAGCGTTGGGACAAGTGGCGTGAGCGGCCCAGAGCGGGGCGACGTCGACGTTGAAGCAGCGAGAGATACAGACGCGCTGGGGTAGTGCGCATAACCGTGCGCAGGCGGAAGATAGCGTCCCGCACCTCCATTGCTTCCTGGTCCGCCAAGAGCGAGGTGCTGGCGCTGATGGTGCACATCCACACGGAACTTCTCAAAAAGATAGTCACGGGTGTATGTACGCAAAGGCTATACAATCGAATGCAAAAAATAAATCGCAGATAAACCAGAGGTCAGATGATGGAAGCTTGCAAGGAATGCAACGATTAGAGGGGCGATAGACGTACCTGCATATGATGGAACACTGCCTGCCGTAGTGCAGCGAAGTCGCAGTGTGTAGGGTCCACAGCGTCAACTGAGCCCCAGCGGTAACGTCGCACAAATCGTCCTGCGCGCCGCTCACGTGCCGCAGGTGTCGAGTCCGCGCCGTCCATAGAGGCTGAAGAGGGCATGTACCGCCGCACGAGTTCGGCATTATGCGTCTCTCCATCGAGTGAGGGAACACCCTCGCCATACGCATACACGTCAGGTGAGAGCACAGCATGGGGGAGGCGTGGTATCGAAGGCAGGGGAGGGAGGGGTACCAGCTGTGCACCAAATCGTGCCTTGGGAGATGCCGGCGAAGATGTCGGTGCAGTCGAGGTCGATGTTGAAGAGGCGGTAGTCGTCGTCGTGCCGTTAGACGTGGATGAGGCACCGGACGAGCTCGTAAGAGGTGGGGCAAGCTCGCGATCTTCCTCCTTGACCTGTTCGTCCCTCCTCGTGTCGATAGGCGATTGATCTGCACTGCCTCCTTCCACGGCCGCCACGAGCTCGCCAAGGATTTCCTCTCTTTCGCTCCCGGCATCAAATATGCCAAAGCCTATGCCGGCAAGGGCGAGGTCCGCGCGGACTGCACGTTTGAGAGCCGCGAGACGAGCCGCACCGACGGTATCTGCACGAGCGAGAACAGGGAGGACATTTGTACGCGCACTGAGGGCCTTGATCGCGTGTACCTCGAGGGGCGGGAGGCGGGGGGGACCGGGAGTGCCGGGTAGACCAGCGCCGGACAACGGGGCTCCGCCAATAGCCGAAGTCACGTGGGCGATTGCGCCCGGGCTGATTGCCGATGCCGCGGGGTCTCGCGCGCGCGGAGACGGGGAAAACGCGGTCGAAGTAGGCATGGAAGAGGTGGCTAAGGAAGGCGGAGGTAAATTGTGATGGACCGGCGCCGAGGCCGGAAGCGGGTGGCTCGGGTTCGCATTTGGAATTGAGGCTGTTGTTGTTGCTGCTGCTGCAGGGATAGGGCCGGTCCCGGATCCAAGCGGACTCGGAACCACGTTGTGGGCCTGCCCGAACGCCCCTCGCACAGAGGACGGCGACGTGCTCATTGGACTCGACCCCGACGTCGACAACGTCGCACTGCTCGGCGGCGGCAGTGGCAGCGGCGATAGGGGCACAATCGAGTCCGGGTCGAGCAAGTACAGACATCTGTTTGATGGGATTCAGCGTCCAGTATGCAGTAAAATAAGAAATGGGAGTTGGAAAAAAAAAGGCGTACAGGTGGACATGGTGGTCGCCGTTCCGGGCTTTGTGCTCCTGTGGAGTCGAACGAGCGAATTTTCAATGAGAAATCCCGAGGAAAAAGCAGGAGGGAAGGAGCAGACGTACATCCTCGATGCTCTCCGCAAACTTTCCCTCGATGAAGTTGATGATGTCCACAAGCGAGCGGTCGAGCGCAGGCGGGTCGCTCGTATCCAGACTGGGCGTGTCGACGAGATTGAGGACGACGCTCTGCCTGTCCTCGCCGGCCCTCTCTGCAGGGCCAGGCGCAAGGACCTCGATCGCGCACGTGCGTACGTGGGAGGTGCGCGCGGCAGACGCGGCGACAAAGTGTGCGACAGCCTCGCTGTGGACGGGGAGCGCGCGGGGGGCGATTTCGGCAGTGTCGAGGAGGAGACGCAGGAGGGAGGTCTTGCCACGCGCGGCGCCGGCGACCATGATGGTGTACGCGCCGGGGCCCGTGGGACGCGCGCCGGCGCGGGCACTGGCTGGGCCGGAGTGCGGCGGGGGATTCATGGGGAGCGAGAGGGGGTGGGAGTACGAGTGCGAGTGGGAGTAGGTGTGGGTGTGGGCGTTGGTGTTTGGGTGGGATGGAGCCGCGGAAGGGGAGAGACGGAGGAGGGGCGGAGTGCTAGTGGTATCGGAGACAGGCGGGGGCAGGCGGGTGAGTCTGTTGTGGTTGGGGTTGTGGGAGTGGGAGTGGGAATGGGAGTGGGAAGCAGCGTCGGGAGCGGGGAGTCGGGAGCGGGGCTGGTTGTCGGGGAGGACGGTGGGAGAGAGGAGGTAGATCGGGGGAGGCATGGACAGGACAGGCCTAGGGCTTGGCTTGGCTTGGGCCTCGCTGGCGTGTATGGAGGGGGCAGACGGAGCGCGTGCCCGAAAACGGAGCCGGCAAGCCGTCGAGCCGAGCAAGAGAGGGCTGCCCGCGACTGCAGCTTGGCAGCGAGCGGACCGGCGTTGATGGCACACAGCCGAACACCGAGCGATGAGCGCCGAACGCCGAACGCCGATGTGCCGGACGCCGGATCCCGATCCCGAACAGGTCGCACAAGTGGCACCCCTCGTGTCGCCCCTCCGATCACCCTTCCGTCCTCACCGGTAACCATCCATGGCGATCTCGGAGCCTCCTCCTCTCACGCCCCCACGTGCCCTGATCCCGATCCCCCGCTCGGCTTCCCCCGTCTGCATTCCCACGTGACCTGCGCTGCCCTACCCCCGCCCCTCCGGTCTACTCGCCGCCCAACGTAACGATGGGCACAACGCCAGACCCCGCTTCCGATCCCGTCGCCCTCGCACGCGCGCTAATCGCTCGCAAAGACGCCCTCGAGGCCGATCTCGCCGCCCAGTACGCGGCCCTTGCCGCTCACAGCGCTACCATGGCTACCCCGCTCGTCGACCCCGCCGGCTTCCCCCGTGCCGACATCGACATCGTGTCCGTCCGCGCAGCCCGTGTGCGCGTCCTCGAGATTAAGAACGACCTCACAGACGTCTTGGCCCAGATCGCCCACGCCCTCGAAAGCGTCCACGCCGCCGCCGCCCACGAGAATATACAGGAGGCTCCATCCGCGAGCACTGCAACACCAGACACCGACCTGCGGCCGTTTGCGCGCGTCGACGGCATCGCCCCAGGCAGTCCAGCAGCAAGCGCCGTACACGTCTTCCCACGCCCTCTCCCCATCTTCCCTCCACTGACATAACACGCGCGCGCGCATACAGGGCCTCCAGCGCGAAGACCTCTTCGTCCAATTCGGGCGCCTCACCTCTCCTTCTTTCCCACTCGGCTCACAAAACCCCCTCGCACCCCTCGCCGCACTCGTCGCCGAATTCGAAAACGTTGAGTAATTTCAAAATCTTTCTTTCACGCGGCTTTACTCCCCCTCCGTCGCCCTCCCCCACCCCCCCCCCCCTTCTTCTACTTCCGAAGCCCAGACCGAGGTTGCTTCTTCAATACATACAAAAAACATCCACAGCCGCACCCGTCGCACCGCCGCTTAGCACTCAACTGATCCTTTCATCCCCAGCGGCCGCTCGAAATCAAAATCCGGCGCACCACAAACACAAATACAAACACAAATGAGGCGCCCACGCGTCTACTAACGTTCTCCCTCACACCCCGCAAGGGCTGGGGCGGACGGGGCCTACTCGGGTGCGTTTCGTCGTCGCCGTCCCCTTCGACCTTCTTCCCCTCCGATCTTTTCCATTTTCCCCCTCCTTCCTTATCCTTCGTTCTTCGTTCTTCCGCTTGGGAAAAAAAAACGCGATGGCAACGACGTCTAAATCCGGCTGTTTCCCCCTTCCCTTCCCTCCCCCTAGGTGTCATATCGTTCCGTTCTCGCAGGCCCAGGGATAGATACATAGATCCTCCGGCTTCGACTTCGGCTTCGGCCTCGGCTTCGGCTTCCCACTCGCTTCCGATTCCGCTTCCGCCGGACGTGCGTGATCACTTGTCGTCGGAGGATCAGAGAACCAGAGTCAGAGATAAGTGAGTAACCCAGACGGAGAGATGCAACTGCGAATTGCAAATGTACTGTATTAACTGGCATGTACTGTACTTATCGAACCCCGAATTCTTGAATGTATCATATGCATGTAACCCCGCACACGTCCACGTCCACATCCACGCTTCCGTCCCACGTTCAACATACCCAATCCGCTCCGCTCACGTCCTAGTCCCACAAACCACGCCACCGACCACGAAAAGAAGCACAGGCGGGAAAGACGGGGAAAAGTTGTTAAAGACTAAATACATACATACATAAATACACACACCGAGGGATCCACTTTGTACGCGTTACTTACATGTATTTTCTGAATTCCTAATTCCTTATCCAGGTCTACAGTGCATACACCCATACACGCGCTACCGCACTCATAATCACCAGGCTCGGGGGTCCCTATCCCCCGACCCCGACCCCATCCCCGTCTTCAACTCCGACCCTGACCCTGACCTCGACCTCCCGGCCCCCCACTCGCGCCTACAACTTCGCCCGAACCCCAAACACCACATCCACGTCCTGTTTTACGCGTCCTGCCTCCGCCCCCACCCCCGCCCCCGCCTCACGTGCACGCCGTACATCAGCCACAGCCCCTCTCATCCCGCCTTCCTCCACCCACCTCCGGAACACCTCCGCGTCGAGCTCCGCCTCTGCCTTTGCCTTCTTCCCCGCACCATCACCATCGCCGACGCAGGCGCAGGCGTGCGACCACGCGGCGTGCTCGAGCAGGAACGCCCCCGCTGCGACGTGTCCCAGCAGCATGAGCGCCGCGCGTGGGACGAGCGGCGCTACAGCTATGGTTGCGTTTGCGTTTGTGTGGGCGTGAGCGGAGGCTGAGGCTGAGGCGGGAGTAGGGGTAGGAGTAGGAGCGAGCGCGCGCGAGAGCTCGGTAAGTGCGTCTGAGAGGTGCGAGAGGTGCGCGGTGAGCGTGGGCGGTGCGTGTGCTGTGGTCTTGTGGACCCACTAGCATGCACGTATTTATCGAGGGAGGAATCCGATGGAAGAAAAAGAACAATAATAAAAACGCAAGTATTTTTTTCGGTTTGTTTTGGACGAGATGGGATGGGGTGGGATGGACGCACCTCGAAGAAAGCAGGGAGCGCGAGCGGGTCTGCCGTTGCGCGGACGAGGTCCATGGAGAGGACGGTAGCCTACGAGCGAAGATGGATAATTATTGTCAACATTCTCCTTTCATTTTTTTTGACACTTCGATGGACGGTGCACGAGTGCACGAGTCGGTAAAATAAAATAAAATAAAATCACTGACTGTACCCTCCCAGATCCTCTCCACCAGTCCATCTCGAACCAATCTGCAAAACGCATCACAAAAAAAAATGGTGGAACGCATCAGCTTCATCCCCATCTTCCAACGCCACACGACACGGCCAGAAAAAAAAGCATAACAACGGCATCTCAATCCCGACAAGGAAGGGCAAGCAACGACGTACCGCCCAATACCCGTCTCCTCCATATACCCAAGTCCCCCAAGCGCGCACATACATTCCTCAACCGCAGCCACACCCAACTCCGCCGCAAACGCCTTCACAACAGGCGTCAGCACACGTAACCGCAACCTCTCCCCCGCGTCCGCCTCGCCGCACTCCGTACGCCCGAGCAGCGCCGCAGCGCCAACAAACAGGTGCACAAGTCCACGATACACCAACGCCGCGCGTGCGAGCTGCGCAGTGTGCAGCGGGACATCGCATAGCGGTACGAGCTCCACTGTTGCGCTCCCGTCCCCGTCCATGCGCACAGGTACACGCCGAACGACGGCGTACGCGCGTGCGATGGCGAGCGCTCGTCGGAGGTACCCCACAGACCCAGCTGCACTGTGCATACGCGTGATATTGAGCACGGGCGCGATACTGCGCACGCCTGCACCTGGTGCGCTGAGGAGGTGCGCGCGCGCACCGGCGAGGGAGAGCTCGGCAGTGGGCAGGGCGTGTGTGCCGATCTTGTTCTTCAGACGGTGTACGAAGATGTTGTTACTCGTCGATGGCGCGCGCCTACCTTGCGCATCGGAACCGGGACCGGGACCGGGTGCGGGGAAGAGCGGATGACGCAGTGGGACGAGGAAGAGCGAGAGGCTGCGCGAGCCTGCTGTAACCGGCCCGTGCGTGCGAGCGCGAGTGCGACATCACCGTCCGTCGCGCTCGAGAACCACTTGAAGCCGTCGAGCGTGTACGCAGCGTCACGTGCGCTCGGGTCCAGCGCTGATGCCCGATCCGGGTCTGCGGGAACGGGAGTTGCGGTTGTCTCCGTTTGGGAGACATCCGAGCCTCCAGGCCTCTGGGAGAAGGAGAAGAAGGATCGAACACCAGCATCAGCGTATCTAAGTTTAATAAACGAAGCTGTGATTCAGAAGCAGACCTCAGTCATCCACTGGCCTGCTGTGAAGGCCACTGCGGGATCACGGCTGTATTACAGGTGCTGTATCAGTCGCTGGTTTCTATTGTAAAGCCCTTGGGGGACTCGGGAAGACTGTCAGACCTGATAAGTCGGGGAAAGATATCTCTCTTCATTTCGGGAGTCCCTGAGAGTTCGATTACTAGGGAGGCGAATTATTTTCTTAAACAGCAGAACCACGTTTTGTATGATTAGATTCCCCACCTCTGGCAGCCCCATCCGTCATGCTCAGCGGACAGAATATCTAAAATTGAATGAAAGGAACCCCAACATCAGCACTTCGCGAACGAACGCTCCGGGGACCGGCTGGGGCCCCTTCCAGACCGTCTGGCCAACAGGGAGGGAAACACGCGCACCACCTGGAAGTCGCCAGTCGCCACGATGGCCTTCGCGAAGCCATACACCCGGCTCAGACCGCCGAACTTGCGTTCGTAGGGAATGGCGACGATCCCTTCTTCCTGCGCTATCGCCTTCAGCCTGCGCCACCCTTCCGAGGTCTCGAGACGGTCGACGCGCCGGCCCCACTGATCGTATTGTGTGAGCGTCGGTGGGCCAGCGAGGGCGCTGACTTGTCGGATTTCTACTCAGAGAGTCAGTTAACTGTCAACTTGCGGGTAGACGGGCCATCGGGTATCATGATTCATGAACGTATCACGTATCACCCGCACGTTTGCAAAGCGCGCGCCGGCCTCACCGTTTGTGACTCTCTCTCCGAAGCGCGTTAAATCTGCATCGATCGTAGCGTGCTCACTAGCAAACACGTCAATAAAACGCATGCTCGGTCGACCGGAGACCACGGGCAGCGCGGGCCCGGGACTCAGGCTGGAGAGGGAGAGGAGGGACGTACTATTTTTGCGAAAAGTAGCGCCGTAGCAGGCTGGGGAGGACGAGGTCGCTTGTGTATGGGTTTGGCTCCTCGTACGGGGTCTAATTCCGCTCCGGCATTCCGGTTAGTAGATCCCGTGCTGTGAGAGGACAGTCGCGTCCTACCTGCTGGAAGCCGTCTTCCACACGCATGCCAGGCTGCACTTGGTTTCTGACTTTACGATAGAGAGCCTGGAGTCCGCGCACTGCGTGCTTCTCGGTAGTTAGAGGAGGAGGAGAGAGTTGTTCACATTAGCCAGCCTGCGGCTTGGTATATGGCCGAAGAATCATATGCAGCGTGTCCGGGCTCGGTTAATAGGCCCGTGTTTGCCACGACGGAAGCCACTTAGTAGGCGGACGCAGTATAACCCGGGAGCAGATTTAATATTTGCAATTAAGCAGGGTCGAGACGCTAAAGAGAAGGCAGAAGAGATAGGGGGCATCAGTAACATTCCCAAACTGGGCAGCGAGTGATCCAGGCCTCCGACATCAACCGGCCTGCCGGCGAATAAATATAGCCGGCATTCAGAGTTTGCAAGGAGATGGCATATACACAGCATGATGCTCAAAGACTCAGAGAAAGAGAAGACCAGCACTGCCTTATATCACATCCATACCTTACATCTGCTAGGAGAGAAAAACATTCTCCAGTGGTCTGGAAGGTACTTAAATAGTTCCACAAGCTTCAGTGACCAAGCTTATGCTTAATAATAAGGTTTGTATTGTATCACGTAATGATGGCGTGCTCTGTTTTCGTGGCGGAGCTCCAAATTGGGTGCCCTTCTCTGTCACCCCTCTACCCCAGTTGTTGTGGTGCCCCTCTACTTCCAACCACCACCATTTGCTGCCCATCTAAGACGGTTTTCTTAATCCCGCAGGCATCGCCCTTCCAAATTTTCTGAGAGTTGTCAGTTTCCTCTGGTCCCTGCAACAGATTGCTGGAACTTGACATGAGCACCAGAAGGTCCCACCACAACATATCTACCTTCAAACAGCTCTCTCCACGTTCACAGAACAACTCCCTGGCATCTGTTCCCAAGGGGGAATCGTCATCCTATCGCGGGCAATTGCAGAAAATTAGCAAGGAGAACATGCCTATGGTGGCTGGCACATTACATACCAGCCCAGCAGCCTTGAAAAAGTACAGTGTTCTTGTTGGTTTTTTCCTAAAGATTTTTCTCATTCAAAATGCACAATTTCCAGGACATCTCAGCCCTCTGCTAAGAAGCACAGATTTCAGCCATATATTCTCTTACCCGTCATCAGGCACTCACCCGGGTCCAGAACTGAAGCCCACCCATCACCTAGCAGGCATACACAGACAAAACATTTACCTAAAGGACAAAATGCAGTTGCTGCTGCTCTCTTCAAACAGTTCATACACAACACAGCCACCAATTTGCCTCCGGCACCCGAATCTCCCCGAAGGAAACACGCCCATGTAGTCCAACAGCCCAACCAGCCTGGGCCCCAAAGTCCTTCCCCAGCCGCGACCCACGATTCTGCACCGGATGAACTTCTGCTCGTCCCAGAGCCAGGAGCTGACATTGGGCCGGCTCCGCCCAATCCCGATATAGACATTTCGGCCGGCCCGGGAGTACCCGTTACGACCGCAACACCTGTTACGGCAGAGGTTCCGGAACAACAGCGACATAACGCGACGGAAACTTTACCATCGAGTGTGGAAGAACCTGGTATTCGTCAACCTGAAACCGATTTCCATACGGCCGAACTAATACAGGTTGATAACACTACTTCAGACATTGAAGTAGAGAACTTGGAGGAACCATTTGCGCACGTGTACGTCGGACGGCCTGCCGCCTTTAAGAGCGCTTATTATCGCCGGCGTGAAATTCGCTTCCTTGACGAGGCGCTCAAAGCTGCGAATGAGAAGTCGAAGTCCGGGGTGACACGCTACATCCCGCCGTTGGAGTGGCGGACCCTTAGTCGCGTCCCGGGCCGTCCACCGCACGTCATGCGCTCGGAAACGCGTTTACAGCGCTATACTTCGATACTCAAAGAGCTGTACGGAACTGGAGATATTCGCCGAGGGAATGGACGCAAGCCGCCTAAAGTAAGTAGCTGTACTATTTCGGACTTCCGGGAATCATATAACCAACTCGTCACGTGTGCACAGATGAGGCTGGCGGGGGAGGAAAGGCTTGTGCTACCAACTGATACCTGGACTGTGAGTGGTGCGGAGGAAAGCGATGACACAGAAGATTCTCGTTCAGATGTTTCTATGAGTGCACCACCCATCACCCCGCCAGATCTGACAATGTTTTCCGCTGATGGTGCACCCCTGCTTCAAACACCTGTCATTTTCGACTCATCCGAGGAAAGACCATATGTACAAGGGCCTATTATAACCGCTCCTACGCTTTCCTTGAACAAATCTCCCAAGCCATCTCCACTCGAAGTTGGAGCCCCCGTTACCGCATCCAAGACTTCCAAGATTGTTCAGCCGGCCCTTATATCCGACATTGTTATACCTGAACCAGTGCCTGCAAACTCCTCGGAATACAGTATACCTCCTAATACCGGATGGCACAGCAAAGATGAATGGAAGAGGTCGTTTCGCAAACTTGTTGCAGGGAAAAACCCTGTAACGGTTGCGGACCTTGTCGATATTAACAATGCGATATCGTCGCTGGAGAACATGGCCAATTCCCTGTCTGAAAAATCCACTATTATGAAGATTGTGAGTTCCCTCCGACGCGGGGTCTAACATGTCACCTTGCTCACCTCCTCCATTTACGCAGGTATCGAGTGTGGCGATATATTTGGCGCAGATGAGAGATCTCCCCGATGGCTACATGCCATTCGGGGACGAGCTCTCCCACCTCAGAAAACGTGCGGGTGATCTGCTCTTTGCAGTGTATGGGGAGAATCCTGTAGGGACGATATCATGAACCTTTTTGGAAACACTTGTCTATTGGACAAACCTGCCGCAAATACCTTAACTTAACTGTGTATATTGTACTATTTTTTCGCTTTGTCGCTTTGTTGAATTGGAATCTATGTTTTGGGAGTTAGATTGTTGGGTTGTGTGGGAATGGTCTTTCATGTTGAAGTCTGGAAAGCAGTGTTGATCTTTCGGGGCGAGCCGTATCAGCCGTACCGGCCGGGGCCGGAGCCGGTTTCCCGGCAGGCGCATCCCGCGTGCGCTCCGCAGCGACACCAGACCGTGTAACCACACCCCGGCCGTGCTCAGTGCTCGCCGCCAACACTTTCTACCACAAGCAATTCAGGACATAACACTCAGTGCGAATGAGCTTCCAGGACATCGAGACCGGCTTGGCGCAGCTGCCACGCGCACCGCTGTCAGGCGTGCCGCAGTCCCGCGAGGAGGCAGCGTTCGCCAGCTTGCAGTCCTCGTTGTCGCTGCAGGTGTTCAAGATCAACGCGAATGTGCAGGGGATTCTCAAGCTCGTAGACCAGCTGGGTACTCCAAGAGACTCGGGGAATGTCCGCACGGCGCTGTGAGTTCTTGTTTCCGTCTGTGTTGACTCTGGTGCTTTTCGTCGTTCAGGGTTGACTAATGGGGCGCACGTTGAAGGCATAACCTCACGGAGACCACGCGCGATATGGCAAAACGTGGGTCAGAGGATCTTAAGAAGCTCGCTTCGCTGCAAGGCGCTCTGGTATGCTATCTGTGCCCTCGTGTGTTCTACGGTCGGTTCACTTATGCACCCTTGCCTAGCCTATTCAGAAGACTGCGCTGCAGAAGACTTCCCATGATTTTCGTCTGTCGCTGGCGGCTTTCCAAAGAGCGCAGCAGGTCAGTGCGGAACGCCAGAGGACTATGGTCGAGGGCGTGAAGATTGCCGTGGATGAGGAGCAAGCTGCGGGACCGTAAGCTAATTCTACTTCTAATTGTGCGCCACTTGTTAACATGGGATGGTGTCCAGGTCTGACAACCAGCCTGGGACCTCGCCGGAGCAGCGGCAGGCTCTTATCTTACAGCAGTACGTTTTCTCCCAGTTAGTGTCTAGAAGACTTGCAACTCACGGTCTGTCAGACAATTATCGCCCCACGAACTCGCACACCAAGAGTCGCTTATACAGGAACGCGAAGAGGAGATAAGAGAAATTGAAAGCGGGATTCACGAGCTGTCGGAGATCTTCCGTGACCTCGGTACATTGGTCAGCGAACAGAGCGGAATGCTTGGTGAGTCTGGGCCTTGGGGCGACGATCCGCTAGCAAGTGAAACTCACATGGTCATTTTTTTTGAACGATGACAGACAACATTGAGTCTAATGTATACTCGGTTGCTGCCGACACTTCCGGCGCGGCCGAAGAGCTTTCTACGGCGTCTGAATACCAGCGGAAGGCAGGCCGGAGAGCGGCATGTTTGATGATCATTCTAGTCATGGTCGTTTGCGTGGTTTTACTAGCTGTGAGTTTGAAGACTTTTTTCATTCTCTCATTAAAACGAATTTACACCTCTATCAAAGATTCTTTCCTGAGATTACTGTCGTGTAGAGCGGAAGACTTCAAACTGGGGCCTAGCCCAGCGGGTTTGGACGTTATTAGGCTTTTTCTTATGGATTTTTAATATGTATCATCTGTTTAATTATAAGGGCTCTTGTCTGACTTTTGTGTGTTTCGGGCTATTCCGCGGTCCCCTACAAGACGCACTAAGTTGGAGACGTCCTGACGTAAGAAGCTTATGAATGGCGCGACCTTCTGTTCTTGAAGAACTTGAAATTGTCGCTGTCCTGTCTTCCTTATCTTCTAACGACGCATCGCTTAACACGTACACGCTTGGCATCCGGTAGTGCCTGATACAGTCCGGGGTTGCCTCCGGAGTTCGGATTTGCTGGTCACGAATGTGGCTCTATCCTTTTTATAGCTGAACCTCAAGAGGCCACCTGGGCATTTAACACTAGTATCAACATGATGGCATCATAAAGCTTATTAGGAGAGTGTCTCGCAAAGGCGGAGGGGATGTACAGCAGTACGTCAAAGTCGGGTAAAAGGCGCGGTTGCAACGCCCCCGTTGTACGGGCACGTTTCAGTAGACGCCCGCTGGCTTAATCTCCTTCTCGCCTAGTCCTTATTTCGTATTGCTTTCAAACCAGGGGACGGCGGCAAGCCATGTCTCCGAGTCCCTATGCCCTTCCTTCGCCCGTTTCCTGGTGAAGCCCTTTTTCATCTCCTTTTTTTTCTTTTAACTGCAACTTGTCGAGTCCCTTCAACGCGCCGTTTGTGCTGCACCCCTCGCGAGGTGGCAGCTCCGAGTTCTAGCTGACTCGGATCGGAGCGAAGCGACCCTCTTGGACATGACATCTGCGCTCCTCGATGCAAGACACGGACATCATCAAGAAAATGCCGTTCAAGACGCGTCAGACGCGTAAGTTGTTTATCTTCTTCTGTTGCCCTCTGTTAGCATGAACACTTGCAATCTGACCTTGTTTCGAACGTCAGAAAATTGATGAGCGTACGTGCATGCATTTGACCATTATCTTGGTCTCGGGAGTGTACTCTAACGGCGAACGGCGGCTTGCGTTCTCCAGTATGTCGCCTTCATTGGCTTCACTATCTTGATTTGGGACCACATAATAACGCTTAAAGAAGAAGTGAGTAAAAACTTTCCGGTTGGTGCGTCCGCGATGCGTCCCATAATTTACCCGTTAAAACGGCATAGGTCAGGTACTTGTGGTTCGGCAGGAAGGGCCCTAGTGAGCATAGGTTAATCTACCACTGGCATGAGTGCTAAAAACGTCTCGCCTCATGCGGACTACAGTCGTATACCTGTTTTTCTTCGTGAGTGTTATTTGAACCCGCGTGCTTAGATCTTGGCTTTGACGGGGTTTTCCTTCTATAGATAAGATATTTCACGCCTTTGAGTTTTGTTGTAAATATATTTGGTGAGCGTATGGGTTCTACGGGAAAGGGGGGACATCTAATACGGTTGCTCACTATAGCGTATATGTCACATTTGAGTATTGAAGTAAGTTTGTGTTCTTGCATATCGACGTAGTGTCAATTTAAGAGACAAATAAATTTTAACAGAAGTCAGTAACTGGTTCTGTCAATGACCGGCAATCCCCTCCAATACTTCCGTTATAGATGCAACAAGTTCGCTCATTACGAAGGGGCGACAGTCCTGATAGCTATTGCAGCGACAGGAATAATGATGTTTATCAGGTACGGTCCGCCATTCCTTGCCTGCCCTCACGAATCACTCATGGTTCAATCCCGTCTCTATTCCCATTCCGAAGAGTGAGGGCACTCTACCCAAACAGGCCAGGTATCATATCGATCCCGCTCATTGTCCTCCTCCTTGAAATTGGCTTCAACATCTGGTTGTTAACACGCATACAACGTGAGTCGTTCTAACTTGGCCCTTCATACGCATGCCTGATAGACGTCGCTCCTTTATCTTAGCTTTAAGACATATACCCAGGATTCACGGTAGACGCCGGTTCTTTACCTTTTGGTCAACCTGCATTCGACTGATGCCTCAATCGGCCTACCAGTATGCTCGATGTCAATTGACCCAAATCTGTACGCCACTCATGACATTAATAACCGGTGTCCAATTTCTGAATACTCTTTTTAAATCTAGAATATTTTGGCCCTCGCTCTCAGCGTGGCTGCCACTTTTATACAACACGATCATATTTGTGCTTACCCTCTGGCGATGTATCTCGTCACCAATCAAATCTGCAAGCCGCATCGTCCGCATTCTCATGAAGGATGGTATCATTTACTATTGGTCAGTAATTTGATTTCGTCCTCTTCTCTTCAGCGGAAAGGGGACAATGGGCATGACTAAACGAGTTATATGCATATTTAGCTTCATACTCTCCACTAATCTCGTCCTGGCTATCATGCTTATTGTCGCACGGGTAACCTTGCCAGCTCTTTCTTTGATTTAAAGTACTGATGGGATGCTCGGATTGTCAGGAGGGGATCAAGGATGTCGCAGCCCAGTAAGTGATCTATTCTTCGTGCTCTGTACACATCGAAAATGAGAAACCCGTACTGATGTCTGAACTCTGACCAAAAAGGCTGACACAACTGTGAGTTTTGTCTGACACTCGTCACTGATTATTACTAACGCTACTGTGTTAAAAAAACAGACTCACGGTAAATACTATGACTTTCCCACCATAATACATATGCTCACGACTCACGCCCCATTAAGGTCGCGATGATGAGCCGCATGACAATAAACCTCAAGCGCGAAGCCGTCACGAGCGCAAGCGACGATGACGACGGGCAGGAACTAGACTCGTACCTGTACCCGCGCACCGTCGACGACTCTCCGATCGACCTCAACCTCCTGCCTAGTAGCGAGGCGCTCGGGCTGTTCGAGGGTACGAGCCCCACGCGCGGGAAAAGGCACAGCGCACGACGAATTTCAAAGGCATCGAGGCTCTCGCGGCAGCCTGATGAGATCACGCTCTGCCCCTCGAGGTGGACGGGCTCAAGTGGGCAGGAGACGTTCGAACTCCGGGTGATGACGCTCCCGAAGCAGCCACGCTTGTAGTGCAATCGCTCGGGGCTTTTTACGAACAAGAGCCAAACAAAACGATAAGATAAATCACTTTCTTATGTCTTATATTCTTTGGTGAAGCAACAAAAGAAAAGAAAATTTTCGGATACGGGGAATCGAACCCCGAGCCGCTGCGTGAAAGGCAGCAATGTTAGCCGTTACACCATATCCGACATGGAAGATCACTTGTGTAAAAACACTAATAGGAAATCACCGCTTATAAAGCCAGACACTTCTTTCATCAAGCCAATCAGATGTCCATTCAACCCCAAGACTAAAATATGCTACCTGTGTTATTGGCATGATCCAAATCGGTCAGCGCACTGGGTCGATAGCAACATTAATGTTAACGCCCTCCATTCTTTGACTCTTATTTCCCGAGTCTAATCGTCGGCCCCATTCCACCGTGCGCCACATTTGATCCCTCGCCTCACTCCACGACTTTTCTCTCTAGAGTCGGAAGTTAACTTAGGAGTGAGATATCAAGCCTGGGAGTCAGGGGTGGGGACTGCGGTCACGGTTGTGATAGATCTTCTGCGCTTTGCTGCGGATACGCATGAGGAAACCGCTCGTATACGGAGGGCCGAAATATTGGCTCAGAGTTGGACCAGTTACAGTGGCCGTCGGTGGTTTCCTGTGGCTGGGCGGCTGATGTTAGAACCGTGATGGTGATGTTGATTCACAACTTTCAGTTTGCTCGTTCAGAGTTTAAATCAATCTTCGACCCGGAGCGATGCGGTCCTTGATCATTCGGGTGCAGAAGGTGCGTTTCTATTCGCTGGGTAGCCACGAGTCTTCCTAGATTTCATCTCGGGGTCCCAAGGCGGAGACCAGACAAGGAATTCAATACGTCAAGGTGTGGCTCGGAGTGATCCCCCAACATTTAGGGCGGGCGCACAGCCCGAACTGTGGGGAAGAAGATCGGATTCTGGTGCGAAGTACAGTACGTAGCTTAATTATAGTGTACAAGGGGTTCCTGTGGGTCTACTAGTGCCTGTGGCTGCGGCCGCATGTGCGTCCACTCGTGTGTCGTGAGACACATATACCATCACACGACAATGGTATGATGCGCTGCATGTACTGCTGTGTTTTCAATTCTTTCTTTAGGTTCGTCAAAGATCAGAGTAACTCCGCGTCTAAACGCCCACTGACAGTATTGCTTGTACTTTGGTTCCCGCCGCGCTCTCGGATCACGATGTACCCCCGCGATGGTATGATATGATATAACTTGACACGATCCGCCTTACCCCCATCCCGCGCCCCACCCCCGCTCGCCGCTCGTCGACATGATGCGCAATAATTGACGTGCATCCTTCAAAAAATATTCCGCTTCGTTAGACGCTACAATACAAAATAATATATACTACTAGTATGGCTACTACGAGCCGCGGCTGTGATCACCGCCTCCTAATATCATGACCGCACGGAACGGCACCTACTCTCCCTTGCAGTTCCCTTTAGGTCCTAGCGACCATAACCATTCCTCACGCCCAACACTGCATGGGTGTGAGGATGACATGTTCGATGTTTTGCGGTACTGGGATGACCCAACCTCCGCTGTGCACGTACACCGCGGCAAGGCACTGTCCTATTTATGTTTTCTGTTTTGTTTTGGACCTCGGAGCGGTGACTGACGTCAGAAGGTGTTTCGTATTTGTATTATGCATGCACTCATGCACTTGTGCTCGCTGACGACAGAGGAGGATAAGCGAAAGAACCCCCGTTCCCCTTTCAGTGTGCAAAGATACAGATCCGAGTCAAATATCAAATACTCATTTGCGGGGTAGAATGTTATTGATGCCGCGCCACAACGGAAAGCAGGGGCGCGAGATATTTCCCGCTCACCACCCTGTGTTCGCATGATGAAAATGATACTGTAATATCAATTCGTTCATAAAAAAGCACATACGGCCGCTCTTACTTCCACAGATAAGCACTCGGGCCCAGCCCGTCTCGGGCTCGGTTTCCCACTTACCTGGTGATCACAATACATACTGTATATCGATGCATAAATACGCACCACGCACGCCACGCGGCACTTTGAGCGGGCTCCACGAGACGTTTCATGCTGCTCACCTCCCTAGATACACAGGCTTTGCAAATTGCGCCGCCAGGCGTCAGCACTTGGTTGTAAGTAGTTTCGGAGGGAAAATTCCGAAAGGAGGGAGGATGGCCGCCGCAGCGCAGCCTGTCCCGAGCGGGTGCCATGCATCATGCATGCTCATCTGAAAGCCGTTCTGTCGATTAGGGAGGGGCCCTTCAAGCTCGGAGGTTGTGAGTACTCGTGCTCGAATATGCGGCCCCCCTGACGGACCCGAGCGGGCCGCAGTCGGGCGGGGCGGGATGCTACTTCCGTATACGCGACCGCCTGAACGGAAAGGGACGAAACTTTGCTCGCTCCTGCTCCTTGGACTTTCCCAAGGAAGACCATGCGCAGACAAAAGTGTATGATATGATTTCACGTGTTGGGGGGGGGACCCGGGGGGCACCGTGGGGTAGGAGATGCGCAGCTGGGCTGATAGAGCCACATGAATACGCGTAAATGCGTAATGAAAGGGGGAGAGTGCGTGCCTTGATTAAGCACTTTTGATGGAATTTAATCTGTAGAAAATCGGGGTTACTCGTCATGCACCCGACCATGCTTAGCGCTGAATGTGTGGGTAATGTCGTTTGAATGACGGTTTTTTTCTTACTTGCGCCGTCTGTTCACTGATAGCGTTAGCTAGATCTTCGTGCGAGCGTCTTAATGGGTTTTCCCCCCTTACGAGAGATATTGTGCGTATTAAAGAATACGCGCGGCAGAGTACTGGGGAATTTTCTAGCGGGAGAGTTAGAGCTGTGCAAGGCCCGGCTGTGTCCCGTGTCTGGTCCAACCCTGAACGAACTCGGTCAACACCGAAACACCATTGCTCTCGCAGGCCCCTGGAGACAAAAGCCAACTACTGTACTCACGATACTTTACAGTGGCCAACCCGCGGACGGTGTTCTTGGAGACAAGTTGTCCGCGTCTTTACAGCCGTCGCTTTAGGGGGTTAAGACGGTCACCAAGCATCCGAAACCGTGGCGTGAGGTGGGACCGCCTCATTGAGCGGCCGATGTCTCGGCCCAACCATTCCATAATTCTGGTCATCAAACCCTGCAGCTGACTCCTGGATCCAAGTGTCACCTGAGTCTGCGCGGCAAAAGGCAAAAAAAGGAGAAAAGAAAAGGAAAGCGAAAAGGAAAACCGTTACGGCAACATATGCATAACTTACGTGCTCATCCCTACTTGAACTGCGAGCGAGCCGCAGATTGGATCGCTACATATACATTTACCCTCCCAACCGACCCAACGCAGCCCCCCGACACCAGCGTCGGCGCTGATCCCGCTCATCGCGCAAGCTGGTATATAACCCACGGCTTTTCCTCTTACCCCACCTTTCGCTCCCCGCCGGTACTATGACCAGCTGCCTCCGAATGTCTGCCTGAGAAGGAAAAGGAAAAGGAACAAGAGTCTGGCGTGCCTCTCCTGTGCACACGCCTCAGATGTCGCACCCGCTGCAGCAGATCGGGGCATTCTTCTCTGCGACGTTGACCCTCTTCTCGCTACTGCGGAGGGAAGTCACATCCGAGGTCGACGACGTTCTGTACACGTACGTCTCTCTCTGTATCGCGTTTCGGTCTGCGGAGGAAACTCATCTCAGTTTGGTGTCCCCCGCTATTACAGGAGAATTACGAACGTAAGCCGGTCCCGTTTGGAATCCGGATGTATGCCGGGGTGGCTGACGAGTTTGGGCAATGCAGTATGTGGCCTTCATTGGCTATACGATCTTGGTCTGGGACCATATTATCACGCTCAGCGACGAAGTGCGCTTTATATGGGCGGCGAAGAAAAAACTAAAGTTCGTCCTATTTGCTTTGCGATGCCCCATCCGGGTTTTGACTTTGCTGGCTGCGCTTCCATAGTGTCTACCTCTTCTTTTTGGTAAGTTGCATCGGCCTCCTCAAATCGTTCCCCCGTGTTAAACTAGCATCGCTGCACAGAATCGCTACTTCACGCCTCTAGCGTTCATCGGGAATTTGACGGGTATGCAGCAATGAAAGACCACGAAATTGCTTTTCTGCAGCTCACTTTTCCTCAATATAGCTTATTTCTCTAAATGGTCCGAAGAAGTGCGTGGTATTTCAGTCTTCTCGTGCTTCTCTAATATTGACTGCCGCTTCTATTCTTGCCTCCGCAGAGGTTAGCTGGTCTCGCCTTAAGGTGCCTCGAGAAATTCATCTGATTCGAAAGGCAACCATTAGCTGTGACCATTTTGTCCGCTATGAGGGCTCATGTACGGTTATAGCGGTCGAGGTGACCGGTCTGATGATGCTGATGAGGTACGTGGTTATCGATTTCGATTCGTGTATACTTAATCTCATTGGCGAATCAGAGTCAAGGCCCTGTACGCTGGCAGAAGGATGATCATAGGCTCAGTCGTCTTCCTGCTCGCCGTAGAGACGGGTATTAATATTTGGCTTATGATGGGTGCCCGACGTGAGTGGAGTTTTCCGTAATTTGTAAACGTGTGGTTTAAATCAAAATAGCTGTTCCTCATAGCGGCACCACTGTTAAAGGTATGTTCTCCATTTTACTGTCTCCGCCTCCCTCCCTCCAGTGGCTTACGTCTTCGCCAGCCTGTACCATGATATTCGACCCGAACCTGTACGTCTCTCGTCCTTTTCCGTCCGCAGTCTTTGACTGCTAGGCGCAGACGCTCCTGGGCATCCCTTTCGGCATGGCTCCCACTCGTCTACGACACCTACGTGACCTTGTTAACGCTCTACGCGTGCATGCCACGCACGAAGCACTCATCCGCGAGCCATATCGTACGTACGCTCATGCGCGACGGTATGTTGTACTACGGCGTCATCTTTTGCATCAACCTCGTCCTTGCCGTCATGATCGTCAGCGCAAATGTAATTATTTCCTTCCAGTTTTTTCGTGGAAGGAAGCCAATGTTGACCCTTTTTTGTTGTTGTTGTTGTGGTTTCGTTTTAATTTAGGATGCGATCAAGAACATCACGGCTCAGTAAGTGGCTCTTCCCCTCCTTGCGCACGCGTAGCACATATGCAGATGCTAATCACGACGATTACACAGGTTACAACAGATGTAAGACCAGTCCTCCCTTTCTACCATCTCCACCTCAACCCCGCTAATTCACCATTCTCCCTATTCCCTCCTATCCACTGTCACTTTGACCCAACACCAACACGACAGGCTCACCGTCGCAATGATGTCCCGCATCACGCTCTCGCTGCGGCGCGAGGGCGCGCGCAGGCGACACGGCTTCGACACACACGACGAGCGCGCGCTCGACGACTACTACGTCTACTCCGCCTCGCCCATCCAGTCAATACGTTGGTTTGACCCCGACGGGGGCGACCTCACCGACATTTCCGTCTCGCGTCTCGGCCAATACGGGGGCAGCGGCAACGTCAGCGTCAACCCGGGCCCGGGCTCGGGCCTCGCCACCCCCGTACTCACTGGTACGCCCGCACTCGTACCCATACCCGTACCCATCTCCGCGCGAGATCCTGCATCACCGTCGCATAAACACAAACTCAGCGTCGGCCGCACACGCGACGCCATCTCCAGCTCGTTCGGAACGCTAAGCACAGGCTCCACACGCGTGCACAGCGACACTCCTTACACTCCCTCGTACTCTCTTTCTCTCTCCCGGTCACGATCACGATCACGCTCGCGTCCGCGTGCACAGCTGCGCCCAGGACAAGGCGCAGAAGTCGGGCCTCGTGTGCCTGTGACGGCGATCATCGCGGAGCCTTCGCAGCTGAGCGAGCAAAACGTATACGAGCTGCGCATGTTACGGCCACGCAACCCGCCATAGCACTCTAGGAATATTTTCTCTTTTCTTCTTCTCTTCTTCTCTCCCCTTCTCTCCCTTTTTCCTTATTTGCTTCTTTTATTTTTCTTTATTTTGTAACCCCTCCCTCCCCTCCCTTTTTCCTCTTTTAGCCGCAGCATGCATACCCACCCCCACCCCCTCCCCTCAGCCAGCTTGTACGACTATATTGTAAGCTTTCGGCCTCGGAAGGTCCACGTGGCCGCACGGATTGGATTAAAAACCACACGTTCTTGCCTACTTTATAAATAAAAGGTTTTCGGCGTCCCAGCGGCAGCACCATGTTTGGATGCAATGCACGCATGGAACCATACTTCATACTTATCAAATGTAATGTACATTAGACTACTACAGCATCTTTCCTGCACTTCCCGCATTTTCTTGCATATTTCACACTTAAGTCGCATTCCACGAGAAATAAGTTTATGCTCAGCGTTTTTTTCCCGACAGCATAGCACAGTGCACGATAGGCTGCATGATAGGCACGTATGGGACACGACCCGAATACATTACATGGCTCAGAGCTCAGAGCCCAAAGCTCAGAAAGGGAGGGAGGTTACAGCACTAACAACATTCGGAATGCAAATAATTAAGCGATGAAGGCCAAGAGGGCCCGGAAGACAGAGCGATGGTAAGCATGAAGTCCATGACAAAACGGTAGGAACCCTATTTCTCGTCCGCCACTCCCCCGCTCTGGCGTCTAAATCAGGCAGGGGTACTTTGGGGTTTGTTCCAAAAATCAAATAGTAGGCCTCTCCTCGTTATTCCTCACAACCGAAGTTGTACTGGGGGAAGTCAACGGATCGGAAGTGATGTGGCGCGGCGTTAGTTGTTCGTGGTCGTACTCCCGCCCCGTTTGCGATACATCGTTATCCACGGGTGCTGCAGCACTTCGGAAAGGGGAAGGCGCTCCTCCGGCTCGAATTTAAGGAGCTAAACCGGAAATCAGTCCTATCTCTAAATAATAAGGAAGAGACAAGGACCGACCCGTTGGATCAAGTCCTTCGCAGCGGGCGAGACTTTGGGCGGGATCTTGAGGTCTACCTTTGCAATGCGCTTGTAGGTCGCTATTAGTATAAACATCAGTCACATTGCTTAACGTAGAGAGGTAAAGATTCCGCGTACCATTATGTCCGGACAGATCCTCAAAGGGCGGTGCGCCGCACAGAAACTCGTACGTGAGAACGCCGAGCGCCCAGTAATCCACTCTCTCGTTGTGCTCCTTACCGAGGACCATCTCAGGCGGGAGGTAGTCAAGAGTGCCGCACAGCGTTTTGCGACTTGAATTCGAAAACATCAGCTATCAGACCAACATAAGAGGGTGGGGGGACCACGTACCGATTACCGGGAGCGTGTACACTCCATCCGAAGTCACCTATTTTGAGTTCCCCTTTTATACCTAGAAGCAAGTTTTCGGGCTTGATATCACGATGGATCACATGTTTCGAATGGAGGTACGACAGCGCGTCCGCCATCTGGTCGATATAGCGCGAACTACGCTTCTCAGAGAACGCGCCTACCTTGCTGAGCTGCTTATACAGCTCGCCCTTCCCCGCGAACTCAAGCATAAGGAAGATACGTTTCTCATCATGAAAGTAGCCGTACAAGCGCAGAATGTGCGGGTGGCGCAGGTTCTGCTGGATCTCGATCTCGCGTCGGATCTGTTTCTCCACTTTCGACTCGACGATCTCGGATTTGTACAGACACTTGAGCGCGAGGATGTACCGCGGCTCGCACTTTGTGCGCACCATGTACACCCGCCCGAACTTGCCTTTGCCGAGTGGCCGCCCGATCTCGAGCGAGTGCAGGTTCCAGTCGCCCGTTGGTCGGGTCCTGCGCAGGCAAGGCCAAATAAAACCGACATTCAGCACGAGCATCTCGCGCGCAAACGCAGAGAGAAAGAAACGCGAACTCACGCAGACCGACTCGAATCCAGTGCAAGTAGCTCCGCAGCCTCACCGTACACCGCCGATCCACGCTTCTCATTCTCAATCTCAAATCCGCCATCGTACTGTCCAATATCCAGCGTCGTCTGCGACGCCGGACGCGTAGAGTTCGACGCAGTCGTCGCTGTCGAGTTCGTACGCGAGTGTTGCTGCTTGCTTACTCGCAATTGTGGCCGTGGACGCAGCCGAAGCCGTACGCGTGTGGCCCGCCGGCGGCGCTGCCATTTTCACCAGACCCGCTGTCGCCGCCGCCGCCGCCGTCGTAGACGACGCTGCAGATGCAGCAGCAGCAACAGCTCCAGACGAAGCATACTTCGACGCAAGCTTAGATGTGCTCGAAGTCTTCTTGTGCAACGTGGGCGCCGAGCGGCTCGCAGCAGGCTTGTCCTTCGCGGTGAGGTCGAGGGAGGAGAGCTGCCGCGTGAGGCTGGACATCGTCGCTGTTTTTGCTGTCATTGCTGCAGGACAGTGTCCGTAGACGAAGGGAGGAGGGATACAGCAGCGAAGACGTGCTGCAGTGCGGCTGAGACTATCCTGGGTCGTTTTCAAACGTCACGCGTACGTACAGCACAAGTACGTCGCGTTCGTCACGTGCTCGTTCACGTCGCGTCAGTGGCTCGCCTCGCGTCGGATTCAAAAAAACGGCTGAGTGTAGTGCGTGCGATATATTACATGATGCGGCTATGCATAAACAACTGTTTACCAAGGAAGTACTTAAAAAAGTGGGAAAAAAATATGTGCGACTGGTCCCAAAAGATATCAGGGGATAAGAAACTAAAGAGTACGAAAAAGAAAAAGAAAAAAAGAAAAGGTATATCCACATTTTACGGAGCAAATAGTAGAAAGAGAAAATCCCTCAGCTACAAGGTAAGTCCACGCCCGCCCTCACTCCCCCCACCCGCCAAACTCCGAACCCTCGACATCCGTATCCGTATCCACCCAGCTCTCCGACTCCGCGTCAAGGTCAATAACCTTTCTATCAGCAGTGCCAGTCCCAGGTTGGAACGGCGACCCTCCCCTCCCAGGCCCCGACGGCTGTCCGTCCGCGCGATTGCTATAACGATTGCGGTTCTGCAGTGCAGAAACAGACGACGGGATCTGCCCAAGAGAACCTCCCTCCCCCCAGTCATCATGTCCCCTCGAATCAGGTTCAGGTACGGGTGGTGTGCTCGGCCAAAACATATGCCCACCCTCTACCGCGTCCGCCTCATTTGTCTCCGGTTCCTGTGAGGCCCTCGGCGTGAGCAGGCCCCGCCGCGCCGTCGCATCTTGCTCCCTCACCCCCTCCTTCTCCTCCTCCCTATTCTTCGACACCCCCGCCCCCGACAGCGAGCCCGCCTTCCGTATCTCATGCAAATGCGCGCTCTTCGCCCACCGCCGCACAGACGCTACCGGCGTCCCACCCGCAGAGAGCGTATACGCCATCGCTGTGGGCGAGTTATGCGAGCTCATACGGCGCAAGCGCGGGCGTCCTGCCCCGCCTCCCCCTCCTCCTGCACCTACACCCAAACTTGCGGCGGACGCGGGGAAGCCCGGAGAGCGCGGGGCATGACTATGACCATGACTGTAAACGGAGAACCCAGCAGACGTCGGCGTCCCCGGTCTGTGCGCGACGAACTGGCGCGGGTGCGCCGAGCGCATTCCTGTTGGCGTGCGCGCACGCGGAATAGGGACGGATAGCGACGTGTTTAAACGACGAGTAGCGCCGTCGCCAGTGCTGGCCTCCCCCGAGCGTTTTGTGGGAAACTTAACCCTCTCTGTACACAATTGTCGCACCGTCAGTAACTTACTTCATTTAAATACAAGATATATATGAGGAGACGCACCAATCTGCTTCACAGGCACCGGACTTTCAATGAACCCCTTCGGCGTCGGCGTGACGCTCTTATTCCGCAACTTCGCAGCCCACTCGCCGCTGCTGAAGCCACCAAGGTGGCGTCGACCCCATTCCCTGAGTGAATCTCGGCGACCGCCCGACCCCGAACCCACAAATGGCACGACGAGAGGCTCGCCGCGCGATCCCCGCGTGAGCGCCATAAAGACGAGTACAGTGAGCAGGAGACACAATTGTGCGATTCCGAGCCGCTTCTCGAGCACGACCTCGTCCGCGAGGTAGTTCACACGCGCGAGTAGCTCGCCGTGCTCGCGTTCAAGCCGCCGGCGCTGCTTTTCCCAGTCGTGTACTGTCCGCTGGAGTGATTGTCCATGCGCCTTGCCCTGTTACGAAATCACCATAATTTGAGCAACCAGAACGTGAAAAAATGGAGCGAGGGTGCCTTACGATGCCTTCCAGCCTGCCCACGTCTTCTTCAAGACGCATAAGGGCGTCGCGCATACCCCTTGCCTGCTCTTCGACGTACCGCAGGATGAGCGTTGAGTTTCCCTCAAGGAGGCTGAGCCGCGTCATGATCGTGCGGTAGATCGATTCGCCCGAGGACGTCACTGCAGGTACGGACCGTGCCTCATGGGGGACAATGGTCGGGACAACCGAAGGGCTCGGCGCGTGCGCCATTGGTTTGGGGCTAGATGCAAGTAAGCCGGAGGGCTGAACACTGCTTGGAGGGTTGGAATGCGAGGAGTCCGAAACAGAAGAGGCAGGGTCCAGGCTAGCCGATTCGCTCGGGGATGGCGAAGACATTGCCAAAACTCCCACTACTGATAGTCGGCAGAGATATCGAGACCACGTCGCTGCGCAGGTCGTCATGGGAAGGCGGATTGGCATTATAGGTGGACACGGGCGCGTTGTTGGCCGTGCTCGATGGACTCGCCGGGGACCGAGACCCCATACCTGTGAGTGTAACCTCCTTCCCGATAGCCTTCCCCAGAGTCGTCGGTATACCCGAGGCGTCCGCCGTCTCAGCGGGCACATCGCCTTCCACAGCACTCCCGGCGCCTTCACCCTCCAGAACCTGTACAGCGTCGCCGAACACAGGTGGGTGTCCATTGGCAGCAGCAGCAGCAGCAGCGCCTTCGAGCTCCACCCTACGTGTCTGCGACTCCTCCTCCCACTCGTCCCACTTCCACTGCTCAAGGTGCGTGAGGCCGTACACACGTAGCAGCGACACAGGGCAGTAGTACTCGTTCCCGAAATGTGAGTGGAAGTCTATGCGGATGAAGCGGTAGAAATCACGAAGCGACGTCGGTGGATGAAACGACTGCATGCATGCGAAATCAGTAAAGGGAGCACAGAGCACAAAGACCGAAAGAGGTGGAGATCAGACGGTCAGACAGATGCTTCGTAAAGAAAAATTCACGGGCAGGAAAAGACTATAGCGTACCTGTATCCCACGGACATTCTTCGCCGTATACGTCCCGCCTGCGTCCACCCAGCAGGGTCCGTCGAATACGTCCGCGCAACGCTCACACTAAACTCCCGGAACACGCCACTAAAAAACTCGAAATTCGCAAGCTGCACCGTATCGATACGCACGTCCTCGCACAGCTCGACCACGACGTACGCGCGCCGCCGTCTGGCGGTACACACGGGCTCAGCATATATCTGTCCTTTTTCGAAGACAGCAGCGCCGCGGGAGCACGAGCGCTACGGTGCGCGGCGTGCACGCGCGCGGAACAGTCCACGCTCGCGTAGTTGAAACGATCTGTCAGCGGTACGCGGAAATGCGGCGCAGGCGGTGGAGGGGGAGAGGGTGCCTCCATCCCAACGTCTTCACCGTCGTGCGGTGCGTCCGCGGGAAGCCCTGCGCTCTGCGCACGCAGGGCATCCGCACCGTCTCCCTCCGTCAATAATCTCTGCTGCCTCCGCTTCTCTTGCTGCTGTTGTTGCAGAAGTTGCTGTTCCTGGTGAGGCATCAGTTCCAGTTTGCGCCGCGCCTTCCAGTCCTCGAACGACAGTATCTCCTCTGCAGGCCCGTTCGGCTCGAGCGGCTTCAGGCAGCACACAGGCAGAGCAGGCGGGCGCTGTGCGAGCTCTGCGACGTTACGAAAGGGGTCATTCGGAGTGGTCAGGTCCGCTGCTGCCGCGCGCGCGGGGACAACTAAAGCGGCGGTGGCAGCAATGAGGAGCGTAAGGAGGCCGGCGGGCAGGAGGCGCAGGTGCAGGTGTAGGTCATGGCGCAGACAGAACATCGGCGCCTAACAAAGACGCCGCCTACTTTTTTTAAATGTTGTCTAGTTCGTTAGGAATGTCGGTAGTCGGTGTTGTCGACGTCGCCCGCGCCGTCGTCGTCGTCGTCGGTCGTCGTTGGTCGTCGGTGCCCGGAGGAAAGAGGGACGAAAGGGGTGCCACGTCCGTACAAGTACCGTCGGGTCAAGGCACAGAGCTCGGCACAAGTGCAGGTTCTATATATAGCACGACCCCGTTTACTTTTGGCGCCAAATACAGTAACGCACATAAAGGCGCTGGCGAAGTCCAGTATCCTTTCCACCCGAATATAAGCGTATCTTGAATTATTTGGCATGAAAAGAGAACTTAGTTGCGCGGGACGAGCCTGATAGAGTCTTTCGACAGAGTCGCGATACGAAGACAAGAAATCAGTGATCACCGCAACACAGCCGTGGGTGTGTAATTATCCTGTTATTCTCGAATACTACTACAATCCAATCCAATCCTCAATTTACTTGACTACATTGTTTTTTTTACATTACGTCCCCTCATCTCTACGTCCTCGACTTGGTATGCACAAGTATATCCCTATTCCCCTGCACGCTCTTCACATCGCTATGCCCAGACAGACCAAGCGTAACCTCAAAGTCCGACAGGATGCTCTTCACCTGCTCCGCGACGCCCGCCTCACCCGCAAGACACAGTCCATACATGAACGGTCGGCCCACTGCGCGTCAACCAGCATTAGCATCACGCAGCAAGAAGAGGGAAAGAGAAAACTCACGCAATACACCCTGCGCACCCAGCGCAAGCGCCTTGATGATATCGCTCCCAGTGCGAATCCCCGAGTCGAACAGCACCGTAAACTTCCCGCTGGCCTGCGCCGCGCGTACCTTCTCTGACCGCCCGATCTTGTCCAGCGCGTCGAGCGACGCGATCGCGCCGTCCACTTGCCGGCCTCCGTGGTTTGACACCACGATGCCGTCCACCCAGTCCACCGCTGTCTCCGCGTCCTATCAGCAAAAAAGGCCCGCCCATGAGTTATCCAGAGGCAACCAAAAAAAAGATGATCTCGCGTACCGCGACGCTCTGGATGCCCTTCAGCACAATCGGTCCTTCCCAATGTTCCCTCAAGAACTTCAAATCCTCCCATGTCCTATACGTCCCCGAGTTCGTCTCGCCTAACCACGTCAGGCCCAACAACTTACGACTCCTCGCCTCCTCGTCCCCCGCCTTAATCCTCCTCTCCATCTCCTCCGGATCGTACGGGAACTCCACATGCTTGCCCTCAGGCCACAACTCCGCGCCCATCCGACGCATGAACACCGGGTCTGCCAGACCAACTGCGCACCCCGTGGCATGCGCAAACGGCAGATACGCGCTCTCAAGGTCATGCGGCCGCCACCCAATCGTCGACGTGTCCAGCGTCACGACCAGCACGGTGAACCCCGCCGCCTTGGCGCGGGAGAGCACGGAGATCGTGATCTCCGGTGTCTTGGGCCAATAAAGCTGGTACCACCGCGCGCCTCCCGGGCCGTTGGCGCGCCCGACCTCCTCGATCGACCGCGTAGACGCGGTGCTCATGATGAGCGGCACCCCGACCGAGCGCGCAGCACGCGCGGTGGCGAGCTCGGCGTCAGGGTGAACGATGCCCTGTACGCCGATGGGCGCGATGAGTAAGGGAGAAGAATACTTTTTACCGAAGATCGTCGTCTGTATGCGGGGTCAGCGGAGGGATGCATCGGCGGGATCGAGCGGGACTGGCGTACCTCGACGTTGCGGCTGGTCGCATCGTGCAGCATGCGGGGTACGATACGCCATTCGTCAAAGGCCTCGCGGTTGAAGCGCTCAGTCGAGTTGGTGCCCGCACTCGCGAAAACGTAGTTGTATGCGTCTGATCGCGTTCAGATGCGTGGTTGTAGCTACGAAAGGGCGGAACGCACCCATCCTGTTCGCCATCTTCTCGCGGGCGAGCTCTTCGATACGACGGACATTGACAGTGGTGAGTACGGGGAGACGACGCTCCTTGTACACCTCGAACATATACGCAGACCATTTGTTCGAGCTCGCGCCGACGAGCACGGTGGTCTCCTCGGGTTTACGCTGCTCGTCAACGTTAGTGTCGGCCATGGTAGATTAGAACTAAGGTGCGTGTGAGGCAGCAGCAGCTACTTATAACATCAGGATAAGCAGCATGACGGTGTCCGCTGCGCCCGCGGTGGTCAGGCTGCCCATGTGAGGACGACACGGCCCACGGCCATGATGATGATGAACTTTATTAGGCGCCGTGTAAATACAACTCTACTTAAGCGCCCCAGCCCCTGAAGGGGCCGGAACTAGATGTCGTGATGGTAAATTTAAAAAGAAAGGGGCTCGGGTCCTCGCCGGTGATAATCCTGCATTCCTGCTTCTGCTCTCAGCCCGTGACTTGCACTTGTCCAGAGAGGTGGGCAGTCCCTCCTGGGGGATGCCATTCCCGAAACCGTGGGTGTCTGTCAGAGATGATTCTCGTTGCCTTTGTCGACCCTTCCCTTCCAAAAAGATTCCAAAGTCGGGCAGGCGGCCTGTCGAATTGCTGATTGAGGGCCTTGGAGGGGTGTGGCTGTAGCCCATGATGGCCTCAGCTCGTTCATCGTGGTGCGTGGATCCGCTTCGGCAAACCTCTGCCAGTGATGACTATGGAGAGCCGGAGTCGGCCTAGCCGGTTAGGGTGGGTCACTTGCTGGTGCCCAAATCTTGGTGTGGGGAAAAACCGCGAATGCCGCGGAAGCCCTGGTGGTGTATCGACGAACTGAATGGCCGTGTGAGTAGTGTAGGAATAAGAGTCATGAGGGACCGGTTAGAAATAAACTGTGGGGGCTAGACCGCCTGTAGCGGGTTCCTCGGGCCTAAGCAATTCAGGGACTGTCCCCTTAACCCAATCTTTCAGAGTTTGAAGGCTTGATGGAAATGCTGCACGTTGTGTTGTCGTCCTTATTGTTTTACAACGTCTCCAGTCCAGTCGTGACCCCTCCACAGGCAGTCAGTAGTTCCTGGTGCAAGAGGTAAACCACTCACACTCCCGACCGCCGACCCCTTATTAGGGGTCCGGTGGGGTAGGCGTTGGGGGGGTGGTGAGTCCCCATGCAACGAAGTTGGCATCTACCCCAGGACATTAACATCGTAGCCCCCCAAGTGACCCAGGGTATGGTCGGGGTAGTGCCTGCAAACCACTCAGGCCCCCTTCCTTAGACGGATCCCCCCTCGCAGCACCCTCTCCAAAGGAGATGGTGGTGGTAAGAGATCAAGAAGGGATGACGGCCCACGGCCATCTAACGGAGGCTCGCATGTGACCCTCACGGTCACCCTCGGTAACAGCATAGTCACATTCAGCAATAAAGTACATTTTAATTCTACCTCAAATACATCTTCATATTCACGCAACAATCTTCCCGTTCACGACCTGCGAGTTGTCCAGAATCCTCATCGCCTCGTGCGCGGCCTTGATCCCGCTCGCCATCATCGCGCCAAACGTCGGGCCCATACGGTTCGAGCCGTCGTGCTCGGAGAGCTCCATCCCAGTGAGCACCAAGCCCGGCGCGACCTCGCGTGTGCCGTTCACAATCGCCGGCTCAGCGCGGTTCATGTCCAACCCGCGCATGTTGCCCAGCTCCTTCAGCAGGCCAGCGCTCACAAGTCTCTTCGCCGAGAACGCACCCATCGGCCCGTCGTGGCCCGTCGCAGAAACGACAACGGGCGCGGTGATGGTGTTCGGGTCCATGCATGATTGCGTGTCGTGGTTCAGCGCGACTAGCGTCCAGTTCGTCACCACCCCACCTATGCGCTGCCGGCCCGACGCATCCGAGCGCACGATCAAATCCTCGACCGCCGTCGCGTTCATCATAACCACCTAAGAGTGAACATGTTATAGCCACTCACCAGGAAAGAAAAATAAACGAGAACGCACGTTAGGGAACGCAAGCACCTTCGACAGAATCGTCGACGTAAACAGCGCCGCATGTTTCACAACCACAAACGCACCCTCGTCTTCGAACGGTACGCCAATCTCCGTGAGGAACCGGTCCGCAGGCTTACGCACGACCATCGCAGTCATGAGCTGACCCCCGAGCCATGCGCCACCGCCCGGCGCGACGCTCGCTTCGAGGATCGTGATCTTCAGTTCCGGGCGCGATTTGGCGAGGTGGTACGCGCACGAGAGACCCGCGCTGCCTGCGCCGACGATGACGACGTCTGAGATCGTGCGGTCGTACATCGACGCGAAGTACCTGCGCGGCAAAGGGAAACGTAGAGTTAATGTAGGGGAAATGAGACGGGGGAGGGAGGTGTCTTACCTCTTGATCATAGCACGAGAGACATCGGCCTCTTCAATGGGAGCAAACTGGTAATTCCCATTATAATCCTCGAGCACAGGACCATCCTGCGCGCTGAGGTTCTTCACGTTCTTCAGCTGAACGGGATCGAACTGCGCGCGCTGCACGGGAGTCTCTAAGGTGATAGCAGAGGGGGACATCGCTGTGTTGTCTATCGTGGGTCGTGGGTGGGTGTATGCGCCTGGGCAAGTGCGTCCCGCTTTAAGTACATGGAAGGTGGAAAGAACGGTGCGGAGGCCAAACTTAATCCGGGGTTGGAGAACGTTTCGCCCCCAGCGGATATGGAGCCACCAAATCTCGAATAATCGAATAAAATCGGTTTATCATTGCACCCATCGCAGCCCCTTCGTGGCGCCGGTCCCCTCTAACATTAACAGAACAGAAAACAGAAGACGGAAGACAGAAATAGAACAAACGTTCTGCGAGCCGACGACATTCCACTGGTCCTGCCAGCCGGTCCGTCCCCTTCTATGCTCGTCCGAAGGCGCCGAAATCCACAGGAAAAAAAATTAACATTACATTGCAATTTCCGTCATCATGAATCATGATCGTTGCCCTTGCTGTTCAGCTACTTTTCGGCGCCGACAGCCCGTCCACCTCCTCCGGCGTCAGCCCGTCAAGTCGCTGCAGCAGATAATCCACCTATCACGAAAATGAACATGAACGTCAAGAAACGAGAGAAACGAAACGAAACGAAACGTACCTCGACCTCCTTCGTCAGCGGAATAACATGGCGTTCATACAGCTCAACAACACTTTCCACTTCAATCTTCCAGTCCCCTCCTCTCCCCCCCGACGCACCGACATCCTGGCTATACACCCTAGCCTTCTCACGCACGCGCTGCAACAGCGTACGCTCCACCTCGGGTTTCGTAATGAGCCCCGCCAGCACCTCACGGTCTCTCTCCCTAATCGGACCGACGAACGCGTGCGGGTCCGCGCGGAACTTGGACTCGGAGACGAACTTCCCGTAGTGCACGCGTTTGCTGAGTGCCTGGAGGACCTCGACGTCGAGCGTGGCGGCGCTGCCGTAGTGGCCGTCGTCGTCCGCGTGCGCGGTTGCGTCCCCGGAGGCGGAGGACTGCGTGATGCGCGGTACGATGTCGCGCACGTAGAGCTCTCGGATCGTCGCGTTCACGTTGATGTCGTTCGCGTGCAGCAGCGCGGGCTGCGTCTCGCGCGCCACGAGCAGCGGCGGGGGGAGTTCCGTCGCAGCCGTGAACGGGTACTCGTCCGGGCTGTGTAGAGATAGAAGTACAGAATCGTAGTTTCGTTTAGTAAACTAGCATACAATCTACAAAAACAAAAAAATTACGCCGCACCTAGTGTACCTGCGCGCCTTGGCTGCACCGCCCGACGACGATCACACAACCCAAAGCCAAAACCAATCAATCAGCTCTCCATGCCGTTCCCCCATTCCCATAGTAAGCAACTCACCATGAAACGTCTCCGTCTCTCTCAAGAACCACGCCAACCACGACCCCGCAAACCCCGTCTCGCTCAACTCCGGCACCCCTCCAGGCGCATACATCGCCTCGTTATGCGCAAACTGCGCGCGCTCAATGAGCATGAATATAATCGTGTCCTCCAGCCGGATGAGCGTCGCGCGGATACGGTCCAGCGCGAGTGGGTCGCCTGTCGTGAAGTTCTGCTGCATTTTCCCGAGTACGAGTGTTCGGTTTTTTGACTTTTGGTTTCGATTTCGGTTTCGTTTCGCGGCGGCGGCGGCGGCGTCGTTGGTGGTGGTGGTGGTGGTGGCGATCTGGAGTGGGAAGGGGTAGAAAGGCAGTATACTTGCCTCAGACGGCTTATATGCTCTGCGTAGCGGCCGCTACTGGCTACGATCTGACTCAGCCCGCGGACATACTATACAAGCTCGCAAGGTTGCAGCGCCCGACGGTCACGACACGCACACACGATCAGGCTCAGACTCAGGCTCAGGTTCAAAGCGAGTCGCCGACATCCGCTTTAAGGAAGAACGTTGAATTCAATCTTTCTCAAATTGAATACAAAAAGCGTATTATTCATCGTGTACAAACTCAAAACACCGAACACGAGAAGCACAGAAACAAAACACAGAAAAAAGCACGGTGAGAGATAAAGAAGTGGAAGAGAGTAAAAGGGAACACCGGTACGTAAAACGTAAAAGCTGCAACATCATAGATACGATGGCAATGGGGGAGATGAAATCATAAGCACGAGCAAACGCGAACTTCGGGACTTCGGCTTCTCTTGGCCGCGGAACAACGATAGAAGGGCTGTGGATAGGATAAAAGAATGTGTGTAAACGGGGTCAGCGGCTGATTCGCGTTTTAGCGTCGTTCTTTTCAGCTGTGCTGGGTGGGCGCTGGTCAGGAGGGTATATCCGATACTTGGCTTGTTTACGAAACACGAAACAACAGGACGAAAACGTTGAGTGAAATGAATAGAGTGAATGAATGCACGGATTAGTCACATAAAACCACAGGAAGGAAGGGGATTCCACGGATTTGAGAAAAAGAAAGGAAAAAGACAAGAACAGGGGGGGATAGGTAGGCCCGGCAAACCAAAACCAAAAGGTTATACAGAAAATATAGATCAGAGCCCCAGATCTGTACGGGGAAAGAGGATCAGCGAACAGTTGCCTGTAGTGAGACCAGATAATCTCGCCTTCTAGCAGACGCTTGCGGTCCTCGTCGCTGATATTGCGCGTGGCCCTCCTTGCGAGTAATTTTTCGGTTCGGTACTTCTCATAAAGAACTTCCTTTGTATTTGTCTTCAGAACCTGCGACAAGAGTTAAAATCGAAAAAGCGTGACGAAAAGTGTAAATACTAACCTTAAAATGCGTCGACAAGACAGCCGTCCTAAGCGCAGCAAATTCACAGTGCGTAGGGTCGAGCACGTCAACGACACCCCACCTAAATCGCCTCACGAAGACGCCCTTCAGGTCCCTCGGCGGGCCATGCGAGTACGGTAGGTGGTCCATCGAGGGCGACTTTGGCGTCGCAGTCGGCGTCGGCGTCCCGCGATCGCCCTCGTCCGTGCTGTTGTCATCGTTCGCCGTGAGGGGTGTCTGTGGGTACGCCCCGCTCTCCGCAGAATACGCAGACGCGGGCCGAGACGGTGGCGGCTTCAGCGCACGCCGCACCCGTGCCGTCTGCTCTGGCATAATCACCGCGAACGGCATCACGTCTGTGAGCTTCGGTATGCTGTGCGCAAAGTACGCGGCACTGAACCGCACGCTCGCAAGACTGTCCGGGTCCGCCTCTGAGAGTGGCATCGGTGCGCGCTTGTCCTCGAGCTCGTTCATCTCCAGTCGTGAACGGGACGACGAACGTGCAAGGGGACGTCGGCTTTGATTTAGCTTTATGACTGACCGCGAGCGCCGTTCGTCCTCCTCACTCTCCTCGCCGCCGAAACCCTCATCCATATGCCGCCCGTCCCCGCTGCTACTGCCACTTCCATTCGCATCTCCATTACTGACACCATTGCCGTTCTCGGCGCTCGTCGACGGTCTACTCGAGTCACTGCTCTCATAGTCGACCTTTACTGGACCAAAGACCGAGAAGCCAAGCTTTGCCTTGTGCAGACCGCGACGGACGGCGAGCTTAACTGCCGCCAGCTTTTCGTCCGTCAGAACGTCCGAGCGCGCGATGACTGGGAGTACGTTCACACGTTCGGACAGTCGGCGGATGACTCTTAGGTCCGCAGGGTCCATTGCAAAGCGGTCGTCATCCTGCTCGCTCAAAGAGGAAGAGTCACCTTGTGAAGAAGGCGTTTAGGAAACCGCGTTTGTAGAAAGCTAAACTGGATGAACTGACTTTTTGCGGGAAGGACGGACATCCCTCGGCGAGTCGATGCTGACATAACCGAGTCTGGGTCGATGAGATAGATACACCTGCGAAGCGCACATTAAAATCCTGGACAGATTAGTAAGCAGACGATCAATGACGCACAAATGCACATGTTGATCGCCTTTGCTTTTCCGCACAACTTTGGACTCCTGCATAGCCTTTTAGTGATCGTTGTCGTAAAGTTAAAGAGGGAATTCAAACCTCGTCCATAGTATCCGCAAATTGAACATCAAGATATTTCACAATCCTGGACACTTGCCTTTCAAGTTTAAGCTCCCGTCCTTCATGGAAGTCCAGCCCAGGTGTGTCTATCACAGACAGGAGGATACGGTCGAAGCGTGATTCACAAATCTCGACACACGCCGTGTCGATACGCTCTGTTCTCTTGCCGCTGGTACGAAGGAATTGATCTATGGACGCACGCTGTTCTGCAGAGGCAGTCGGCGATATGTCTGCCGTGTCGATGAGGAGGCGTAGAAGAGAGCTCTGCGGTGCCAGATCAAATTGGGAGCATATATCTGGAGGCATAACTACACACCTTCCCTGTTCCCTGCGCACCCGCAACCATGAGATTAAACGTGGGAGCTACACGCCTGCGCTGGCTATGACTACGTCGCGTGCGTGTCGAGTGCGGGGTACCGGCACGGGTGACCACTTTTGGGTCGAAGGCAGACGGCGGGCGAGACATGAACATCGACGCGATTGGCCCAGCGGAATGTCCTCCATTCGGACTAGACGGTCGACCAGAGGAGACGCGGAACGGTCTATGGAAGGGAATGGTGCCGTGATCCGGATGCGAGAAGGATACCTTTGTTGCGCCTCCCGGTGCTGAGGTCTGGGGCGGTGTCTCACGGATCGCAGCAACGTCGACGAGGTCAGATGGCCAAACAAGGGCACCGGAAGACATATCTGGCAGGGACGGCGACAAGCGCACGACGCGCTCGCCGCCATTTGCGCCTTTTTTCTTTGTGGACCTGGAGCCGAAGCCGAGGACCATGTTGCTGAGGCGAGTTATGCAAAGCGCGAGACAAACAAGAAAAGGATGGGAAGCGCGACTCGGACAGTCGCCAGGAACTAGCCTCGAGATACAGAGCACAGCCTGCGCGTTGTGTAAGTGTTCGCAGACTTGGATGTGGTCGTCGCCACTGCTGCCGTCGTCAGCGTCGCTGCCAGCAACGTCGTAGAAGGTAAGTCCGTCGTACAGGCGCTCTGCGCTGAATGGCCCACCGCTTAACTCATTCGTGAGATTTTGGTGCCGTAAGCGAAGGGTACCATCAATTATTCGCCAGGGTATGCCTACTTAAGGCAGGTCTTTCAGATAAATATTGATTTTATATTTGCCAGGAGAAATGTGGCACAAAAAAGGCACGAAAATAAACGAGATTTTTACCATCTACTTGGTGCCTTCATACCTGCTATAATCTCGCATTATATCAATTATTGGAAATGCGCAAACGTTCAGCGCTGCGTGAGGCGGCGCGACCGCTTCGCGTCGATCCCGGTGAATGCTACGGATCAGTGAAAGTCGATCTTATTTCCGTTTCCGAAACTCCGCTTCCGGCTGCACTCATGCGGCCACATTTCCCCTGCTCACGGCCAGCTGGCGCCAAGCCAGACTCGACTCGCTGGTCGCCTGCACCCGTTCTGTTCCCATGCCTTGCCACCCTCTTCCATGCGCCCCGCCTCCCCCTGCCTGCAGGCAGCACTTGGTGTGCTCGTTGTTCTTGCAATAGCCGCCTTCCTGTACTTTCGCGTCGAGGCGTTTATACTCTGCTCGGAGTGCACCTCGACCAGGGCTCTATCGGATCACATCTCGCCTGTGGTAGTAGGCGACCTCACGGACTTGGTTAATGTGTTCATCGGGACGTCGGGCGGTGGGCATGTCTTCCCCGGGGCGACGCTGCCTCATGGGATGGTCAAGGCGGGTATGGACACAGACTCCCCCGAGAACGTAAGTGTTTCGTCTCTTTGGTCGTGGGTAGTTAGCCGCACTTCTCTCAAGGGATAAATCGTCGTGGTAATTAATTCCCAGAATCTATACGTCTTCTGGCTAAGTCCCATCCTCCTCGATCAGAAAAGGGAAACGGCAATCAGACCTCTGCACCTTGAATGATGTCTGCATGTTGTCTATACTTAGTTTTATCGGGCTCACCCAGACCCAAAGCACGCAGGTTACGACGCAGACCCACGCTATAGTGTCACAGGCTTTAGCCAGCTACACGACGACGGAACGGGCGGCAACATCCCGCTTTCGAACTTCAAGCTTTTCCCGCTCACGCATTGCGCAGACTCTACAACATGCCACACCTCCATCGACGCACGCAAGACTCTGCGGAAGCTCAAGCAGGTTCCGGCTGGCGCCCCTGCTGTTCCTGATGACTTTGGGAGTCCCGGGTATTTCGCGACGAACCTCTCGACTGGCGTGCGTGTCGAGCTGACGGCGACGCGTCGTGCTGCTCTGCACCGTTATACTTTCCCGGCGCGAGCGGAAGCAGAGGAACACAGTGTCACTCTAGCCGACGTGGATTGGAGGCCGCGCATTATTGTCGACATCACGAACGATGGCATGCACTCGGGCGGCGACCAGCATATGACTATCCTCCCCAAGGAAGGTAGGGTAACGGGAGACGCGCGCTTTTCCGCTAGCTTCGGCTCTGGAACGTACGTTTTCAGTCCATAGCTTTGCTTTTTTCTAAAGAGACTTTGAGCCTAGATACCGAGCCTTCGTATGCGTTGACTTCCGCACGCAGTCCGACCCCTCCGTCCCGCTTCCCTTGGCTGAATATGGGACGTACAAAGGTCGCACAATCACACTCAACGCCACGGAGATCGACCCCAGGTCTAGCGGCCGGGGTGCCATTCTCACCTTCTCCCAACTCCCTCTCTCGCTTTACGGCGCCCGCGCGCCAATGCACCTTTCGCAACCGAGAATCCCGACGCACAAACGATAATCCTCGCGCGCGTCGGTATCTCGCTAATCTCTGCAGATCAGGCGTGCGCGAACTCCGAGAGCGAAATCCCCGACTTCGACTTTGAGGGCGTCCGAGAGCGCGCGCGCAGCGTGTGGGACGAGCTGCTTGGGCGCTTCCAGATCGACGCGAGCGTCGGCAAGAAGCAGCGGGACGACGCTGTTCTCTTCTATTCTTCCGTAAGTGGGAAAGAATTTGATAGTTATTTTAAAAACATGAATCTTAGTATGCCTATGTTCTAATCCGCGTTTATAGTTGTACCGCTCGCACATTGTCCCCGCAGACTGTAAGTCACTTCAAAATCCCCATGTATACGTCTCGACCTTCTCTTTGACGATCTCCGTTTCAGACAGCGGCGAAAACCCATCCTGGGAATCCAATGAGCCGTATTACGACTCCCTATACTGCAATGTCCGTAACTCTCTCCAAATTCCCAGCTATCCTTGTCTGATGTAATCCAATAAGTGGGACACCTACCGAACTCTTTTCCCCCTCATGTCGCTGCACGACCCAGACACGTTCGCGCGTATCGTACGCTCCTTTATCGACGTGCAGCAGCACGAGGGCTGGCTACCGGAGTGCCGTAGCGCGACACTGAAGCAATTCGTTCAGGGCGGATCGAGTACGTGTCTTCTTCGCTTCCTGAATGATATGGTGACCCGAACTAAATTTGGGACTCGACAGGCGGAGACCCGATTCTGGCCGAGTTTTACGTCAAGTACGTGTTTTAAAGCTGCCACAAGTATTCAAGGAGTATCGTTTGTTGACGTTTAATGCTTGAAGGTATAAGCAGTACCTTGAGCGCCTGAATGTGTCTTCAGAGGCGCTTTATGCTGCTCTTGTGAAAGACGCCGAAGAGGAGCCGGAGAGTTGGAGGTTTATGGGCAGGCAGACAAGTCTCTGGAAGGAATTCGGTGAGCAGCAGAGACTATCCCCCCTTAAACGGCTTGTGCCTATAAACTATGTCGTGTGTATTTCTAGGTTATATCCCTAGTGGAGAGCGGCGCAAGGGTGGTATGGATACGCGCCAGGTTTCGCGCACGCTTGAGGCAATGATTCACATGCTAAAGGGATTAATACTCCGTACTTATATATATCTTCGTCCATTCAGTACTCCTATGATGATTTTACCATCTCGCAAATCGCGAAGGAGATGGGGCTCACTGAAGACTGGAAGAAGTACGCGAACCGCTCTCGCGGGTTCGAGCTGGTGTGGAACGCGAATACAACTATACGCGACATTGAGGAGAGGGAGGTGGAGGGCATCAAAGGGTTCATGCAGGTAAGCAAAAGCAGATCGGAAGCTAGTTGTACTCCATATACCGTTCTGACGGTGATATTTATTATACGCAGCCTCGGTACGCCAAAAATGACTCGTTTGGTTATACCGACCCGCGACATTGTACTGTGCACGATTCAAGACATAGTACATGTTTCTTGGACGGGTCTAGTAAGGATGGGTTTTATGAAGGAGGCCCGATCGTGGTATGTAATGCCCCATCTCACGTAGGCAAAAGCTCAAATTTGTTCGTTCTTTTTCCAAACGTCGCAGTACTCTCAGTATGTCCCGCATGACACTGCCAAGCTGATAGAGATGCAGGGTGGGAGAGAAGCCTTCATAAGGCGGCTCGATTTCATTTTCGATAATGTAAGGTCACACCAAAAAGCGACGACTTTCCTCTCCGCAAAATATGCATGCTTAACCACTGAGATTAACGGAACATGTACAGGGCTACTTCGACTCGACAAACGAGCCTTCTCAACAGATTCCCTTCATGTACCACTACGCCAACAGACCAGGGCTGAGCACGGAGCGCTCGCGCGAGACGATCTCCCGTTCGTACAACACGAGTGTGCTCGGTCTCCCAGGGAACGACGGTACATGCTCCCCACAACGCCTTCCCAAAACCATTGCTAACGATGTCTAAAAACGGAAATGCATGCCTTCGGCAGACTCCGGCGCGATGGGCAGCTATGTCTTCTTCAACATGCTAGGGCTTTACCCACTTCCCGCAACCCGCCAGTTCCTCGTGTCCTCGCCTTTCTTCCGCTTAGTACGCGTACGCAATCCACTCCTGAACACCACCACCACCATCACCGCGCGGGAGCTCGACAAAAACGCTTCCGATGGGCACGGTAAAAACGTTTACGTCAAGGTATGTGTTTCTCTTCTTGGCAAGTCCCTTCTGGACTGGATAGTAATCATTGACGGCTTCCTTTCTCATGCGTTATGCATCGTTACACGCACTTCCCTTTTTCATAGAGTATACACATCAACGACGAGCCCTGGCATTCGAATTGTTACATCGAATGGTCCGCCTTTGAAATCGGTGCGACTATCGACCTGGAACTGACGGACGACCGGACGGTAGCCTGCGGGGTGGATGACAGCGCTCTCCCACCCTCGTTGTCCACGGGTGGCTATGGTGTGCCACCGTAAAAGTTGGTCTCTGCTAAAATGAATTTAATCAGGAAATGTACTTTATGGAGTGTGAAGATTATGCAGAGGCTAATTAGGTCATACAAAGCACGGGAATAGAATATACTATCGGCGCAACGAGTACAGGAGCTACGTGTGGTCGATACGATTATGCCAGCTAGGCTCACCCAGTTCAGTGCTTACGCCGGACAGAATATACCGGACCCTTTCAACATGACTCAAAGATGCAGGACGCTCAGAGGCCTTTGAATGTATGTTATTCTTTGACTTTCGACAAAGCAACCCACTTTGTGTTCAGAATGAACTCTGCGAAAGTTTCAAATACAAAATGTGTCCTGTGGATCTTTTCTGTAGCAAATCTAAGTACAAGGGAACTGTTCCTTTATGCAATGAATACGAGTCACGTTGTGGGACCCTCCCTGACTCCATTCTATCCAAACGGGGCGGTGAAAAAAATAGACAAAGCCGACCAACGACCCGGCTCGTACCGCACAACCTCTTTTTTGTTTATACAGACTCGCGCACAAGACAATCACGAATGCCTCGTCGTCTTTATCTTCTTTTTCTTATCCGCCTTCTTCATCTTGTGCTTCCGCTTCTCTCGCGCCTCCTCCTTCACAGCCTTCTTTCGCTCCTTTTTTGCATCCCGGTCTTCGTGTCGGTGGCCCCGTGGCTTTCGCCCTTCCTGTCCCACTTCTCCGCTTCCTTCATCCGAGCCACTTTCACTGCCGCTTTCGTTTCCGTCCTCGCCACTTTCCGAGGAGTCGTCTTCATCGGCCACGTGCTCGCTCTCACTAGTGGGTGGGGCCCCAGCTGAGGTATCCTCCGCGAATCTGACCGAGAGCTCACCCTCTTTCCTTCCCGAGGCCTCAGCTGACGCGGTCGGAGCAGTCGGAGGCGAAACGAGCCCGATAGTATCCGCATAAATAAGCGTCTTCGCGTCACCTCGGCTGAGCGCCTCGACGTCCCGCTCCGGGTCGAACACCTCGTTGAGGTTGCGTGGAATGTATGAACGCATGAATACCGCGTCTTCGTGTGCGTGCGTCGCTGAGTCATCCTTCCCGCCGTCTTCTGTCTCTTCAGCAGCACCGTTCTCCGCCTCTGCGAGCCAGCGCTCCAGTACGTCTTTTTCGCAATCCTCCCTATTATCACCTTCTTCCACTAACTGCTTGGTCACATTTACCTCGCGAAACAAGCTCTCTCGGTCGCGCGTGACAAACTCGAACGCGCGGCGCAAACCGAGTCCCTGCACGCCGTGCCGCGCGAAGAAATCCTCGACATTGCCGAGATCTTTGCGCAAGAAGTCGAATGCATGCGGATGGTCGTGCTCGACGGACTGAGAGACATCGATGACAAACAGGGCGCCCGCGTGGTAGAGGATGTTGTACTCGGAAAGGTCGGCGTGCACGAGTCGGCATTCGTGGAACAAGCGCCGCACGGTTAGAAGGAGTTCACGGTAGAGCTGCGGGTACGCGGAGGTCGGTATCTCGGCGTCCTTGAGGCGGGGAGAGGCCCTGTACATGGTTTTATTGTATATAAAAAAGTTAAAATAATGGAGTGACAAACCATCCTTCCTCGTCGCCCAGAAAATCCATAACGAGCACGTTCTCTCTCACTTCAAGAGCTTCTGGGCAGTGTAAGCCTGCAGTGACTAGTCGTTTAAGATTTCGCATCTCCTTCTCGGCCCACATCCGCACCATCTTGCGAGGATTATGCCGCGAGTACCCCCGTCGGAATCGATGCTCTCCTGAAACGTAGCGATCTCGATCTTTGAACACCAGGATTGACGTTTTATAGATTTTCAATGCCAGATGTTTGCCTTCCGGAGAGACGGCGTGATACACATTAGCCTGAGAACGAGGAGAAAGCATATCAGTCTCAAGCTGTCAAGACATCGGTAAAACATGCTCACAAACCTCTTTCCCCGTGCTTACACAGCCGTTGATTTCTTGCACAAGTCCCCGCCCAATCATCTTGTATAAAATAATTCGCGTCCGCGGGTCTAAAACTTGCTCATTTGTCGCTCTGTCGGCCTTGTCTTTCATATTCGCATGTGCGCTGGGACCCTTTCGGTTGATACTGGCTCCCATCCCCATCCGATACGGCTCATCGATATTTTTCAGGCGTGAGGCATATTTCGAGAGCGCAGCGAGTTGGTCCGATGTTTTACTTGCCTGGTGCTCGAGTGGAGACTGCGTCGAAGAGGATTGGACGCGTGCCGCCGCCCGCCTTGGACGGTTCACAGCAGGAAGTGAGGCAACGGCAGACGGGGTTTTAGACGTTGCTTGCTGAGTCCCTGAGGCGACGCCAGAACGCACGGCAACATGCTGCCTCAGGCGATTGTACTGCTTCGTGAAGTCTACACCAGTATTTGTATTAGTCCACAGAGTCCGCCACGCCCGAATGAGTGCAACACACCTCGTTCAGTTACATCCCAGTCCTCGTCCTCTACCCGGTTATCTTCAAGGTCCTCCTCTCTGATCCCGTCTTCCTCTTCGTCAGCATATTCTTCTCCCTCCGATTCGGACCACTCGAGCAACTGAGGGTCGTCAATGTAGCTTGCATTCCCTCTGGGATCAGACGTGACGAGGGTAGATGTGGTCGGAACAAAAGCGTCAGGAACAGTGGTGTCCTCTGGAGCATCGTCGAACTGTCCTGCTTCGTGGGCAGGGACTATATCGCAGTCCATTGTTGCCAATTAGTGTTAAACCAGCTGTATGCAATTAAACGGTGATATAATTTTGTCAAACAAAATTTGAGGTCCGGATTCCAAATAAGGAAGATAACAAAACGTCCGGAGTTTACTCCCCAATTACATGTATATATTACATAACACACCAATACCGCCAACACCCATTTGTTGGTCCGTACACCAATCAATCCGAGCATGCAAGTGCGACCGTCGAGTACTCATTTATTTCTGATAATGTATGATCATATCAGTCCTCTAAATAATCACTAATTTTATCCGATGGTCTTGAAGCCAGTTATTCAGTCGAGTTCGTTTTGGCACAAACTCTACTAATGAAATGAATCGAATGGTGTGTACTATTGTTACTCTCTGTATGTCTATGTCTAGCAGAATGTAAAGCACGAACCTGAAAAACCCGATAATATTATAATTGAACTTTTCGTTATTCGCAAAGCCTCCTATACGTTTGTCCCTTGCGAACATGGACGGCTCGCCAGGGGATTGGCAAGAATCGAAACCGAGCATCGGTGCACGTTCATCACTTTACTTCTCGTCAATTCAATTACATATTCCGAAATGTCCGACCTGGATACTCTTAAATTTTTGAAGCCAATTCTTCGGTATAACTCATGCGTTCTTAGTACGATGGGTGGTGCGCCTCGGCACTGTCAAAGTCAAGCGGATGTCGCGGATGTTTCCTCACGCGAGGGTGATTCCGCAGGTCCGAGACAATCTCAGAGTCGCGAGGAAGTAAATATTTACAATGGAGGCATACACCGGCGCCAAAAAGGGAGCAGATTACTCGAACATAATGCCTCCACTCTGAGCAGGCGGAAGCTGCAAATGGCGTCAGGGCACTACGTGTCAATGGAGCCATGACAGTGTTGGGTGTATCTGCGACCACAAAATGGCAGCCCCGCAGCCCCTCGTCCCGCCTTTCCGACCACAGTCCCCCTTTCTTGCCTTTCTTCGGCTTAATTGAGCGCCTCTCGTGTCCAAACGCGGGAGATAACTGGTCGGCACCACACTATCCCGGGGGCGTCTACGTTTTTCCGAGAAGAATGAAAAAGGAATGAAAAAGGCCCGCTGACAGACCGTCGGGTCCATTACCCTGGCACTGGCCGGAGAACGTTACACGTGCTGCGCCCGCGGGTCTCGTGCGCGGCGCGATGTCTCAGATCGGACCTTGTGCAATCGCTGCCGCTAATGCCGTTTCGCTCCGGGCGAATTACGGCAGTGCCCCTAGAAGCACTGCCCGATGTCTCTTTGAGTCCCCCTTTAGTCTCATTTCGATCCTCCGAAAGAAAAAAAGAACCACTTTTGTGAGACAAAGATATTATTTCCTGCTGCAGGGTACAAACATCTGGGATAGCAAATCTAGACGCCCAGTATTGCATTCCGAGCTTGCCTATTAAATCCAAGTCTTAACGTCTTCTCGAGCGCTTGAGAGGGATGCTGTAAGATCGACGAGTTACGTCTTCGCGCACACTTGCCGTCGTGGAAGATTTTTGACTTTTGGAAGGAGCAGCCATAGCGCTTGCCTGCGATCGACGTGGCTTTGAGACTCGACAAGGCAGGTTTGACCCGACTAGTCGGTGAGCCTAGAAGGTCCCTTTCTCCGTTTTGGGCCTTTGGCGACGCACACCATCCAGTTCTCCAACGTGGCTGCATCGTTTCGCGACAAAGGCAGTGCAAGGGTCTCGGGAGGAGTTGCTGTTAATATCCCCCCTCGTTTATCGCATTGTGTCTCGTCCTAATCGATTTTCTCAGTTTGTTTCAGTTTGATTTGGGGCGCCTGCTCGCAAACCACGAGGAGGGCTCACATTTGCAGCGCCAGCCAATGTCAGCGCGACGGAAGCAAACCTTATGAACGGGTTGTGCTCAACAGTCTGCGCGCCCTCGGTCGCCGATCTGACCCATCTTTCAACTCATCCGACTCACCGGCCTTTGCCCACCCTCGATCTCCTTTTCGTCTTGTTTTCTCGGCACGATTTGCCCTGGCGGAGCGGACCTGCGCCCGCCTTTACGACACGGTGGCACAGTTGCTCCCTCGAAGCCCGTGGCCCGAGGTCGCTGCGTCGATCGTCGCCCGGCCACGTCCGCCTACACCTCCTATTTTCGGTCCGCTTTTTTTCACTGTCGAGGAACCTTTATTTTTGCGTCCTTGCGCTGCGTGGACGTAGCTTCCGTCACTTCAACCCCCACGTAGACGACTCGACGAAGGATGAGCGCGCAGCGCTCACGACAAGGCACGTCCCGAACCAACGATCAGTCCCATACCAGCTCTCTCCCAGCCTCCCTTCTCCCTCATCTCCGTCAGCCACCATCCCCACCACTTCTGGATGACGATGGGCACCAGCCGGTGCTTCCAGAGCCGCTATATGTGCCCACTCGACCCATCCTCCCATCCATCTCCCCCATTCTTCATTCGACGTCGTCAAGCAGCATGAGACGACAGGCCCTGTCTTCCCTTAGGGGTGAACAAGAGACGGGTGGGCACTCGCGTTCACCCTCTGCCGACTCAGGAGATTTCGATAATCAGCAGCACTTCTCCGCAGCGAGCCAGTACCGCCGAGACACCACTTCAAACGTCCGCGCAGCTCCGCCCCCACAGCTCCAGTTGTACCATCCATTGACGCACACTCACGACCCATCTGCACTGGCTCGTCCGCCTAGCGCCCCCGACAGTGCGTATCTCTCTGACTTGTCAACGGTGTCAGCCGCGTCTAGCACGCCAGATGCCCCGCCCGCGTCTCTCGCGAGTGCAGGAACATCGTCTGACTCGTCCTACACGAGCGGGCGCAGCTGGGGGAGGAGCCGTGGGCAGACAATAAGGGACCGCTCAGGTGCGAGCGTCAGCCCCATTTCCGGGTCTTTCGTGGCCCGAGGTTTGGGGGCCGCAGAGGACGATGTACAAAGTACAACGTCCAGCCACATGTCTCAAAGCCACCCTACAGCCGAATATGAGCCACGGCGCGCACGCTTCCCCACTTCGACGATGCGTGGAGGCTCTAGTCGCTCATACACCACTTTGCCGGGGGTTGGCGAATTGAGTCGGTCCCAAAGAGGATGGGGGACCGATGAGTATGAATACGAAGGTGATGCATGGAGCGATAGCGAACAGGACGCAGAAATGTCGATACAGGTGCGCGGACGAGGTCGAGCGCGAGTGTTTCGAGGCTCGGCCCCGTATCGAGGAAATTTCTCTGGCACATCCCTTTCAACTTCTCCCTCAATGGAGAGGTTCCCGCCTCCCAATCGATCTATCCATGATCAGGCGCCCTCTCCCACCCCGCTTTTGCAAAATGAACAGTATTCCAGATGGACATCGCGAAGTGCGTCAGCTTTTATTTCGCCTTAGACGTCCATGCTCATCTCGCTGAAATTGTTTTGCGATAACCAAAGATAATCCAGAGCCTCGGCAGGCGTCGGACTTGTCACCCGGACAAAGATCGGCTTCCGGCGGCACCGATACCGATTACCACTGTAAGTCTTTCGTTACGCGAGATACAATCGCTTCTAGAGAGGCTGACTTCCGTTTATAAGCATATCATCGCCATTCTGAGACACGTACTTCGATAGACAGTGAGTATTACACTTCCTAATTTCTTGTAGAAATTTCCTGTAGAGGCGGCATATTTGGATTGATCCTGTTTTTTGTTGGGCAACGCTAATGTTGTTTTTGTTATCTCATTATTACAGCAGATTTTGGGAATAACAGGCCGTCCAGCAGATTACCCAGTACAAGTGGTGCAGGCCCGTCGCGCAGATCGACTCGCCAGCCAGTCTATGCGTACCCGAGCACAAAAACAAGCGAAACCCCGAGAGCGGACTCGCGAAGTTCGTCACCCACGTCCCTCCCAAGGTATTCTGCATATTCCCTACCTAGTATGTATCGTTTTCCCAGAAGCTCATGCTGCGTGATTTCTTAAACCGGTTTCTTACACTTCACAGCCCCCCAGCATGAAGTCAGAGAGGAGGCGCGGTACGCCCACCAGTCGATCCCGCTAAGCTCAAGTGCTGCACCTCAGGCCAAATTTACGAGTGCCTACACGCTTTCTCCGGTCGCACCGTCACAGCTGTCGCAGTCACCACATCCGCCATATAGAAGTTACACCTTTCCTGCGGTGAGTGATGAACGTGCGTATTCGGGAGGGCGATACTCTCCGGCATATGGGGCGTCCTCAGGTCTTCGCTCGGTCCAGCGCAGTCCGCGACAAGACCTCCCGCAAACTGCTCCCATCAGCAGATCAGGCGGGCTCCTTCCACCGCTGCGGATGCTCTCGGAAGTTCGACACCCTATTGACCGGGCTCAGCAAGAGCAAATATTCGATCAGCCAGTAGTCCAGGGACAAGAGCAGGGACAAGAACTGAGGCACCAGCCGTCTGATGCACCAGCGCCAGGATATGCGCTTGCTTCGCCGTTCGAACGGCATGGAGTAGAGGCATTGTCGGAAATTCCTGTGGCCGGCAGCGACTCATCCCGCACATTAGCACCGACTTCAGCTTCAGCCTTGCAACAACACAGAACACAGAGCACTCTGAGCGATGATATGCATGTCCGATATCCCTATCCACCTGAAGCACCCCCTCTGGCACCGCAAGCGCCTCTGCCGTGGACAACACAGGTCGACACCGCCCATCGTGATTCTCCACCCGCAGCGAAGCGCGTCCGCACGGTGGGTTCTGAGGGCGAAGTGTTCGACCAACCGATGTTACCATTGCCTACTCCGGGAGGCAGGCCGACGGCAGCGACAGAGACCAGCAGAGGTAGAAAGGTCAGATCGGGAAGGGACCGTAGTCGGGAAAACTTGCAGGCATCCACATCTACGTCAAGGTCGGGGACCAGAACAGTCCTCGAACCTGCTGTCTTCCCAGGACGTGGACGAAGTGCACACAACGTCGCCTCTGATGAAGGATCCTTAGCACCTCGCGGGCCACCTGCCGGCGCGCCGTCCGCTTCGCCCCCGATTCCATCCGCGTCTCGGCGCATAGAGCCTTCTATACGGCCACAATTGCTAGACGAAGTAGGTGGAAAGTCTGCTTCCCCGCCAGTAGCTGGACCCTCATCGCGCCCCCTTGAAAAGAAGAGGGGAAAGGCGAAGGGAAAAGGCAAGGATACAGGCAAGCAGGGGAGTGTCGGCCCCAGCGCTCCTGAGGATGCACCCGGACAAGAAGCTGAGGAAGACGAAGATGATGACGATGACGATGATTACGATGGTCCGGAGTTCGTACTTGGCGCAGCGCCCGAGCAAGGTCGAACAGGAAGGCGAGCACCGCGCGTTAAGATAGAAGTGGCCTGCGATTTTTGCAGAAGTATGTTCAGCTGTCTGTCAACATAGGACCATATTTAATCTGTATTTTTTAGAACGGAAGATGCGCTGCGACGGCATGCGCCCATCGTGCAAGAACTGCAGCAAGCGTAACGAAGCATGCACGTACATTAACGAAGTGCGGCGCCGTGGCCCTGGCAAAAAACAAAAGGCCGTCATGGCTCGCCCGAAGAAGACCAACAAAGCGATTGAGGCAGTTGCATCGTCGGGGTCAGACAGAAGGCAGTCGAAGGGCAAGGGGAAAGGGAAAGCCCAGTCGCAGACTTCTTCACAGACCCCTTCGCAGACGCCAGAGCAGGCGGGGGAGGTGCTGACCGCAGGGCGGCAGTCGCAGTCGCACTCAGAGACACCTAGGACACCGCCGACACAGGTATCAGGTATCACGGAGTACAGCCTTGGCACGCCCACGCAGAGGTATCTCTCCGGATTTTCGTCGACGGCAAATACTGAACTTTTCCTGCCCTCTGCTCTCGATTTGGTGTCGCCCCCGCGACCTGGCGGCCTATCGTCCCTCCTGTCGCCTCTTCAGCCCTCAACACACCCATTAGCCCCGTACTCGCCTACACCGATGTCGTTCTATGTGCATAACTCGCCACATGGATTTGGCACTGAGTTGTTTTTCCCCGGTCAGTCGCCGATGTTCTCCGGCGCCGACGTTATAGATCCAGTCGATATCGGTATGGCCGGTGGGTCTGGCACTGGGGGTAGGGCAGGAGAGTCGCCGACTGTCACCACTGCTCGAAAAGTGAGCGCACTGTCGAGTGGGCCGAGCTCCAGTGAGGGTGAGCCGAAGAGGCGCTCGGGGCGCAGACGTGCAGCGAAGCGCGCCAAGGTCGACCGCCAAGAGAACAACTATGAGCTCGAGGAAGGCGAGATACGCGAGGCAGGTTCCTCGAGTGCTCAACAACAAATGAACGAGAAAAATAACGACAATGAACTGGACGAGCTCGCCGACGATGAGTAACGCCTTGAATGTGTTCCGGCGGCTGTGGGCGCGCATCTTCACATCTCTTCTTCCCTTTCTTCCCACTTTCGTAATCCCCCTCCGCATAGGCGCAATGAATTTTTATTTCTGAGTTATTCGTAAATTACTCTAGCAGAAAGACTTTCACCCGAAGTCTATCTATCGCCTATACTTTTCTTAGCTTCGCTCTAATAATTGTATCCTTGCCTAAGTCTTTGTTTCCTTAGATCTAAATAAATACGAATGTGAACCATTACTTCATCCGCACAGATCGAGAAGGGGATGAATCATATAATATTCAGTACAACACTAATACTGTTGGTCAACGCTCATGCTTTCAAGCACCTTTAGCGTCATACCTGAGCGTCTCTAGCTCCCCTATATGCTCATCGCCCTCCTTCATCCAGTGTAGGACCACCTGCACTACACACAACATCAGAGGGGCAACACTCCACCACCCAGTCTGTTGCCAATTCTTTCTCGATGTGACGGAGGCTAATGGTGCAAGACAAGACACAGCAAAAAACAACGGCGTTGAAAAAAATACTTGTGGGATATTTCGGACAAGCTGGTGGAATGTGGTATCTGCCATCGGGGTAAGCAGGAACAACAGTCTGGCATGCACGAGTACTTGTATGAGCACAAAAAGTCGGGCCAAGACGATAGGAGGCTCGCGGAGAAGCGTCAAGTCAAAGAAAAATATAATGTGCCTTTAGGGGGGACACTATAAATATCAGCTACACGGATTTATGCGAGCATGCGCTCACATAAAACACGACAAGCTTGAGAGCACTTGTAAGGCTCTTAAAAAGCCTTTGTTCGCCTTCTCAGCCTCATTACGGAGACCCGATATCAATTCCTCTTGTTCTAAAGATAAGAAGACCTAAGTAAGTGTAAGAGCCTTTACTACTATAGTTACTTACCCTGCTCATCAAGCACTGGATTATTCTCCTCGCGACTGTCCTCTGCGTTGAATTTGAATGGTACTCTTTTGCGTAGGTCGTCCATTGTCACCCCTGGACTCGAGCCTGAGGCGAGGCGCTGGGCCTAAATAATAAAACGTCATCAACCACAAAAGGAAAGTGGATCCCACGGCTTCAGCCATTAAGGATTAGCAGATTTCGAGTCAGGTCAGCGTCGGCCGAACTACTTTCGACGACGTGCAAAACAGCGGCGGACGATCCAACCACATTCAAGAATGTCCTTCGCGTCACGCTCGACCATTATCTCCAAGCGCACGACGCAAAGAGCTGCACGGAGAGCTCTGAGCTCCTCGGCATGCGCACGCGACGGAAAACCTGTACTGAACAGGTACAGCCGTACTATTACGAGGCCAAAAGACCAAGGTGCTAGTCAGGTATGCTTATTCGATGATTGAGCTATCTTTTTCCCTTGCTGATTTGAACTAAAGGTACGCGCTGGATTTAATAAGTGTTAAACAGTGAGCTTTACTGGGCTGCCCAGGCTATGCTGTACGCGACAGACGGTGTGGAGTCAGAAGAGGATTTGGAGAAGGCTATGGTGGGTGTCGCTAGCGTATGGTCAGTAATCATCTGATTTGCTGCAAGTTATTTCTGACAATTAAATTAGGTATGAGGGCAACCCGTATGGTCTTTCACTTTCCAAACGAGTCGGCATTCTTTAACTCTATCATTTCTCTCAGATGCAATAAGCACATTCTCGGCCTTGGCCAACGTATAAAAAAGTCGCTTGTGGACGCGGGTCTCATCGGTTACCAGTTCGGTACCGTTGGCGTTAGCGATGGTATCAGCATGGGTACGCGTGGGATGAGTTACTCGCTCCAATCGCGCGACCTCATTGCAGACCAGGTTGAGACCGCCGCGGGCGGTCATTGGCTTGATGGCATGGTCGTCGTACCCGGATGCGACAAGAACATGCCAGGTGTTCTCATGGGATGTGAGTGCACCTGGGGGACTTGATTGCTTCCGTGCTGAAAAATCTTATAGTGGGACGTCTCAACCGTCCTGGTTTAATGGTATATGGTGGAACTATCCGCCCGGGGTCTTGCGCCGGTGCACCTCAACTGGACATCGTATCCGCTTTCCAGGCGTACGGAAAATACCTACAGGACGGGCGCACACCGGAAGCCGAGGAGGAGCGGTTTAACACAATCAGGAACGCGTGCCCAGGCGCTGGAGCATGTGGTGGTATGTACACTGCAAACACAATGGCGAGCGCAGCGGAGGCGCTTGGCATGTCCCTCCCCGGCTCGTCGTCATTCCCGGCCGAGTACCCCGACAAGCTCGCCGAATGTGACGCGGTAGGCGCCGCTATGCGCCTTCTGCTTGAAGAAAACATTCTTCCCCGCGCCATCATGACTCGTGCGGCGTTTGAGAACGCGATGGTACTTACCATGGTGCTTGGAGGCTCAACGAATGCTGTGCTACATCTTATAGCTATCGCCGCCTCGGTCAACATCAAGCTCACAGTCGACGACTTCCAGTCCGTGTCTGATAGGATTCCCTTCTTAGCCGACCTCAAGCCGAGCGGCAAATATGTAATGGAAGACGTGTACAAGATCGGCGGTATTCCGAGTAAGCCCCTTTCTTCATTTTGCAGTTGTGACCATGTGACTAAATTAAAAACAGCCGTTTTATCATATCTACTCAAAAACAAGCTGATTGACGGCAACACGCTGACGGTGACCGGAAAGACATTGGGTGAGAACCTCGACCGATGGACACAAAAGTATGGCGAGCTCTCGGCAACGCAGGATGTCATTCGGCCGCTGGACAAGCCAATCAAGGAGACTGGTCATATCCGTATCTTGCGCGGTAACCTCGCCCCAGGCGGCGCTGTCGCCAAGATCACAGGCAAGGAGGGCCTCAGCTTCACGGGCACCGCACGCGCATTCGACGCCGAGGAAGACTTCGTGCGTGCCGTTGAGCAAGGCACATTCAAGAAGGGCGAGAAGACCGTCATCGTACTGCGCTACCTTGGCCCGAAGGGAGGCCCCGGCATGCTCGAGATGCTCAAGCCAACGAGTCTTATCATGGGCGCCGGTCTTGGGCAGGACGTCGCCTGTCTTACGGACGGCCGTTTCAGTGGCGGCTCGCATGGATTCGTCATTGGCCATGTCGTCCCCGAGGCACAGGAGGGCGGGCCCATCGCTCTCGTGCGTGACGGCGACATCATTCACATCGATGCAATCAACAACACGCTCGACATCCGGGTCTCCGACAAGGAGCTTGCGAAGCGGCGTAAGGAGTGGGTAGTGCCGCCGCTGAAGGTCCGCCAGGGCGCGCTGTACAAGTACATCAAGACCGTTTCGGACGCAAGCCACGGTTGTGTTACGGATGCTTGATGGCCAGCAAAATTAATAACTTAATTTTAGGGGAATTTTTTTTAAATATTGAATACTACACTTTTCGTACCGTTTGTGGAATTCAGCTGCTGTGAGCAATCAGATGGACCCGAGTTGTAGGGAAATAGTCATATCCCCTTCCAATGATAAAATTCATCCCGGGCCATATTACGTGCTAACACCTAGCCATTTGGTCTGTCCCTAGTTAACTCGCCCAGCGCTCACGGTTTTGGGTTCAAGACGCTCCTGGAGCTGGTCTTGAAAAACTTCACCTCTAATGCGATGCTTCTAGGACTTCCTTCCTATAGACTCGGTACTGCCGATAGTTGCAGCGGTGCACCTTCGGCGACAATTTCCGAGAGTTGATAGAAATTCTTCTAAGGTTGCATTTATGGAACCGATCGAACGTCCCGCAGTTTATGCTGTATTTTCCCACTTGCTGTATTCGTTCAGCATGGGCGACATTTGTGCGTCGATCTCCGCTGCATTGGGGAATATTTACTCAAAGGGTGAATTTACGAGTTCATTACAGTTCATGAGTCAACGTGTTGTGGCGAAAGCGGGAACAGGACTGGAGCACGAGATCGACATCTGGGCCCAGAAATGGAAATTGAGTTTCTTGAATTGGCCGTGGTCGTCGGAGGTGTCCGTGAGTACATCAGCCGGATGAAATCGTCAACCCGATAGAAAAGGGGTGGACATTGGAGCCTCGATCATTTGTTACCCATTAAGAGTACGCTTAAAACCGTGTATAAGTCCTGTGGCATAGGACCAAATTTTTTTAATACTCGAACTAGGCGTCTTTTCAGGCTCCATCCAGAATTCAGAAAGGGTATGGTTCTCATAAAATCAAAATCAAATATTCTTTCCATGACTATCTGTTAATTGTACAAAGGAGAAGCGACGGATCTCAATAAGTTCAAGTACCGTAGGACATTGGCCCAAGACGGTGTATACTCTGTTATCCAATTTAATGTTATAGTTATGTTTGTGAAATCGCGTTTTAAATGATTTCCTGAGTTAAAAAAACAACCGCAACTTCGGCAACCCGGAGTAAGAAGGAAAAAACAATAATCCTCGGGTAGCACTTTGGAAGAAGGGGGAAGGGGAAACTATAGACTGTTAACTTCAAATCTGAGGTTCTAAGGACTTCATAACGTAATTACGCCTGTCCCTTTCCCTCACTAGCAGCATCTCCAAGAGTCGCCGCTGTCGTGATAATTAGCCATGCATCGACGTGCGTAAAATAATTGAAACGTACAAGCTTCTCCTTGCTTAGCAGGCACCGCCTGGGGAACCTTAGAGGTAGACTCAGTCGCTATATCAGCGGCAGGGGTCGAGGTCGGTAGCGTGACTGAGCTCGAGCTTGAGGGGAAGAGGCGCTCTCTCAAGGACCTCTTTGACTTTGACGCAGGAGGCTTGGGGGCACCGTCTTTACCCTTGCGAGAGGCGTGGACAGGCGTGGGCATAGCGGCGGACGAGCCGTACGTGCTCGCGAGCGCACCGAACGCGGCGGAATAGTCCTTCGGCGGGTTTCCTGTGAGTGGCGCGGATGACGCGTAGGTGCTGATGCTCGCCGCAGACGGCGACGGAGAAGGGGGACGTGGGGTGAGCTCTGAGTTCGGTTGAGGCGGGGTAGACATGCTTGTGTGGTGAATAATTCGATTGGCTGGATGGCTGCTTTGGATGGGCGTTCTCTGTTAGTGCTGAGCAGAACAGACGACGTCGGCCAAATATATACTCATAGGCCCCCTCCCTCTATAGACAAAGCTGATTTTGCAAATATTTGTGAGCTGCAGCAACTGTGAGCCATAAAGGGACCGTCGCTTCATGTGGGTCGTATGTACGATGCTATTACCTGACACTGCATCGAATTGTTTGACCCAGCCGCAGCTGTATTTTGGATTACAAGGTTTTCCGTATATTTTGTTTAGTAAGGAGCATAGAACTTCCAGGGTCCAGTAGATAGCCGCGCGATCATGACCTGAATCACTGAATAGGAAGTTGACCGGCGGCGGCGCATCCCAATTTGTCGCGTCTGTCCTCGTCTGGCCAAAAACGTTAGTGGGCCTATTATGAGGAAAGCAGATATTTGTGGCGTTCGAAGAGTATTAACAAATTTGCGATGCCAGTTAGAAAGAGAAGGAATAGGGGGTACTAGGCAAGACGCGTATTTTATGCTGTACGTCTTCTACAGGTCGGTAAAGCACTAGACGCGGGTGCAGTGAGATTGCAGCATCGCGCAGTGCTGTGTGTCCACAAGTGGCCAGACTGTCCGGCTTCACGTGGGTCCCAAACCAATAAAAGAAAGAAGACGTAATACCGCCAGGGGTGCCATCGAATGACTCGGACTTTGACCTGAAACAAATACACAATCAAAAGTACAAGGTATTGGGCGCATCAGATAGTTGCTTCAATTCTGGAGAACATTGATTAACGAAATACGCTCGCTCATGAAAGTTTGACCGGATGTGCCATTTTGACTCGCAGGGCCTCAGGAATACGGGAGTACCATGTGGAAAGTACATAGAAAACAGCGAAGCCCCAGGGTTGCTGTATTGTTTGTAGGCCGGACGCAAGACCCTGAGAATGACCCAAGGATCCGACATCATTTATATAGCACAGTACTGCCACGAATGAAATCAATGCCAGTCTATCTCGGAGGAAAGCTCAAACGGTCGCGATATTTTCTTGTTGTAGAAAGTAGAGTCGAATGTGATTACAAAGACTTTACGTACGTGCGAGTATCGGTCGCTTAAAATGTGGTCCGTGCGCTCAGCGTACGAAACTATAAATGGTTTGGGCAGTTGACTTGAACAACTCATACTTACCTTGATGGCGCGTTCCCCTTCATGTCTTGGGGGTGCGGGGCACGGAGACCGTCCATAGCACGGCGACCTCGTCCGCAGAGGGTGCCGTGGTTTGTATGGGGTTTTATGCCTCATGCACTGTCGCAATATTTTCCTGTCCCATTTCGGCCCACTCGGGCTGAATGGGCTTTTTCTTTTGGTCGTTGTCCGATCTAACCCTAACCATACTCTTTTATTTTATGCACTAATAAAGAGATATCTGCCTATTATAAGCTAGGACAATCCTACGTTCCAGGACCTGCGACGCGGCGCATCTGCACAGGTAGGTCTCCCGTAGCTGTGCTCACAATAGTGGGGACAATCATTCCCCATAGAGCAATGGATTCCCCCGCATTCATGACTCACTCAAATTGCATGCCGCGCCAAACGCGTCAGTACCTAATAGGTCTGGAAGTAAATCAAGCATGAACATCAATGCTAGAGGCTCTGACTCACATATAGATTCTCAAGCCTTGACTCGAGCTGCTATGGCCATGGTCTTCTGTTTTCCCGTACAAAAAACAACTTCGTCTCTATGGTTACGACGATCATGCAGAAGGCACTGGATTAGCGTCGACTTCCACGCGGACTAGGATGATTATCCTAGGCCGGAGCGTAAGTGCGGACACTGCTCTACATTCGCTCCGTAGACTTCGGGAGATATCGGTTCATATGGCGGTGAAACCCACACGGTGCAGAAAATGTGGCTGTTTAGATACGAAACGCGGGGGTAATATCCTCATGCGTAGGGTTATCCGCAAACGACAAAAAGCGAATGGCATTTCTCCCTCCACTGGCAGACTTGTAGTGGCGAATACAAAAAATAAAGTTGCAACATCTCTAAGACCCTACCTGTGCTTGCTCCTTGTCTACGAGAAGATCTACCCTCTAACTCCTGCACAGCCTCCGCGTTTACGTTCCCCGCACCTCATTTTTGGCGCTTAATTGTACCTGCCAATGACCACCTAGGATGCTGATAACCATGCGCCGCAGTCAGGCCTAGAACTGAGTGTATGGATGTGAAATTAAAAGCGGTGGGCGACGGCTGACGCTCCTGACGCTCTCCATAGCATGTGCGTTGTGCCGTTTTGGTATATGTGTCAAAATTTTTTGCAGTAGTACGTGTTTGCAGTGCGTCCAGGGGACATTGTGTATGCGCAAACTCAACAGACACCGCCAAAAACCCTTTGACATCCTATCGATTGGATCACCACTCTTCTCCATCTCTGCCAATTCGAGATGTGAGTTCCAATATATTCACTATTTATCTCTTTACGCTCGTTACTACCAGTGCCCCATTATCCGGAAGCTTACTGCCGGACAAGTTTTCTCCCCGTTACTAACACCGCTGCAGGACGAAACAAGCTCCTGCTACGTCTTTCAATCTTCCAAAAAATTTAATGCAGGGTACTTGTATTAGCTTCAGGTTAAATTACACGAAGCAGAACAAAGCATAATGTACTCGTCCCTTATCCGCATGACCACAAGATGTATAGTCCCCGTAAACTAATAAACAACGCTACATCTAACTTTGATAAACAATTTGGACTTCATATAATTGCGATCTGTAGAAGTCACCGTACTGTCTTTTTGCTTTTTTAATCCACTGTACTCTTCTTCTTTCTTGAGTCTTCTGCATAAACCGTCCGGAGATACTCCTATTGGGTCTGCGGTACTTTGAAAGCTCAGACATCCTCCGGAACTTTCTTGTTGCTTGATCCGCCCCTACAGGCGCTGACCCGGAATCTACTGATCTCCGCTAAGGGCCTACGTACGCGTGAATCAGCTATAATTAGCGCTTTGCGCCACTCTCTAGGACGTGCTTTTTTCAAGCGTCTGAGTCATTGAAAAAAGTCGAAGAATTCCGCAGGAGTATGTGAAGGAAAATCAAAGGGCCGAGGAAGATGAGAAGAAAGAGCGTTTTAGTCGTCATAATGAATATTATCGAAAAAATAAAAGGAATCTCTTCCCTGTTTCGAATTGGATTAACATATCCATACCAGGACGAGTTTCCAAGAGGTTAGTCTAAAGGCTATACGGAATACGCCTATGACGGAAATATGGAACAGGCTTTTAAGCGTAGTCGTTTGCGGCCACGATTTTGGACTTGGCTTGGTTGAGGCAAATCGCGTTTGTGTGGAGTTTTTCCACGGGACGTTGAGAGGTTTACATAGATTATAGTAAGCGACGACTCTCGGATGTTGTACATAGGATGCGAGTAGAGAGAACAGGAAGGCACAGAGGGAACATGGCGTGGGTGGACTATTGAGAGGGTGTTACCACTTTACTCCGTACAAGTCTACTATTTTAGGTACAGCTTTTCAAACGAAGAACATATATGAGGAAAATAGGGGAGAAGCCGAGTCCGATGTCTGGAGAAAAATAAACTATAAGGCCAAAATGTACTTGACTGTGTTTCGCAGTATACGTACCAATGGATTAAAGGCAAAAGGAAGAATTCGGAAGTCCTGTCGTCCTCCGCTACTGGTCTTTTGGGAGACTCGAAGGGGGTGCACTGAGAGCCTGCTCATGGTCCTTCGCCTTGAGGGGCGCCGCGACAGCGGGGGTAGTCAGCGTGCGCTGCGAGTCGACAGACGGACGCCTGACGCTTTGGTCTGCATTAGCTGAGGCGGAAGGAGCGTCGCGCGTTTTGCGTTGCAGGAGACGCGCGAGGGAGAAAGTCGAAGACGACGATGATGGCGCGGCAGAGGGTGTGTTACTCTTCTTTTGCGCATGCGCGGGGGCCGTGTCAGCGAGACCATACAGGTCCAGGTAGTCTGAGGCAGGGGCTCCTGGGAGGTTGCTCGTTGGCATAGGCATAATGAGGATACTAGTCTGGACTGGGGGGGAGGGGGGGAGTTGTGGGGGCTGATATAACGTTTGTGGTAGGGGCTAAGTAACTTTGATACGGACAGGCGTCTTTTATAAGAAAACGACGCGCATACATGTAGTAAGCAGGCGTGTGAGGATATGCGCACACGGTGAGTCAAAGCCGAGTGAAGAACAACAGCTGAATATCGTTGTTAAATTGCCGCCGTGATTTGCGGGCTTGCGCACCACAGTAGTCAAGGAGTTGCGAGCCTGAGCGAGTCAACTGCGGTTCCGAGCTTATCGGCGCACGCAAGTTTCGATTGGAAAGAAAACTTGGAATACAGTGATACTGAAATCACGTGCTTTTTGCTCCTTTGAGAGTACTTTGATGTGTGATCACGTGACATTAGATTTGACTCCCTCTCGACCTTCCGAATCTGCGCACGGAACTTGAATGATGTATTACAGGCTAATTTACAGCATACGCTTACTGTGGCTCCTGTAATGAGAATGCAGGCAGGAGATCGAGACTGAAACGCCGAATAAACGAAGGCGATTTTACGTGGCGAGTTCAAGGAGCGGAAATGATTACGAAAGTCAGGGACGACTAAGGAGATGATGATGAAAAAAATGTCTCAAGCATATATGCAGCTTATGTAACTATTGGGACCTTTAGTGCACCCTCTAGTCGATTCCACTTTCCACCATCCGCTCGAGTGAAATGGCCTGCAAGTGAATTTCATCACCTGTGAAAAAGAAGAAGATATATAAAAATATTTCAAAGCTTCTGTACCCAGGGTCTTGCTTCGGCTTCGTGTTGTCCGCACTCTTAGCCTCACGGCAATCGATCTCTCTGAACCCGGTCGCGTCGCGATTACTCGGACTCGGACTTGTAACATTTGTCGCCAGCGTTTAGTACCTCATTTTCTCCATAACTTCGTCTCGAAGTTCCAATCTACAACCAAATGAGCGTGCTCAAGCTCCCTGGCTCGACGAATGAGCTCGAAAAGGCACAGGCTACCCACCGTGCCGCCCGCGCGCCGCCGCGCGACTCGGACGACGAGGGACCCGCTCGATCCGACTCAGGCGAATCGTCGTCGACAGGCGATGATGACGACGAGAATTGGGACGACTGGGTGTCTGACTCGCAGGAGCAGAGACTTTGCTTCTCGCTTTTCGACGGCTCGGCGCACCCTGGCGCGGATGCCGCACTCGTGTACGACAAGCAAACGTTCGGCGTTGATTTTGAGGCTCTCTGCGCTCGGCTCACGCTCGATTTCCACGCACGCGCGCGCCTGATAAACTATATCCGGAAGGAGAAAGTGGGCGCCGCGCAGGTCATTGCACTGACCGGCCGTGAACCGTTCTTCACGTCGGATGAATACTTGATCCCTGTCGTCGAGGACGACCCACTCTTACAGCTTGGTTCTGGAGACTGGTCTGACTCCGAGTCCGAAGGCGGTACGGACACGGAGGACAAGGATAAGATTATTCGTAACCTCCAGCAGAAACTCGCGCAGACGAAAAAAGATTTTGTGGACTTTCGCTCTCTTGTTGAGAAGCGGTTAAGAGTGCCAGAGATCACACAGGCCATAGAGGAGGGCGGTTCGGGCCCGTCGAAAACTGAGGGTACAATAAAAAGGGACGACGATACCCACTACTTCGACAGTTATGGAGAAAACGGTACGTCTTTGAATATATGCTCTTTTAATTTATACTCTGTTTATATCGGCTTGGATGTTGGGTGCAGAGATCCACTATGTGATGCTCAAGGACAGAGTACGGACCTCGACGTATGCATCATTTATCATGAACACGCCAGAGCTCTTCCGCGACGCGATCGTCCTCGATGTCGGGTGCGGCACGGGGATCCTATCGATGTTCGCCGCTCGGGCAGGCGCCAAACGCGTCTTCGCTGTAGACGCAAGTGCGACTATCGTACAAAAGGCTGAAAAAAACGTCAGAGCTAACCAGCTGGACGAAATCATAACGTATGTGATTTCCCAATATGCGTGACGATTTTTTTCCGGCCTCACCGCGTGCAGTGTGATAAATGGGAAGGTCGAGGACATCACTCTCTCAGACGGTATTACCCAAGTTGACGTGATAATATCGGAGTGGATGGGTTACGCTTTGTTGTACGAATCCATGCTCGACTCAGTTCTCGTCGCACGGGATCGTTTCCTCAAGCCTCAAGCTCCCAAATCTGACGTCGTACGCGGTCGCGAAGAGGATGGAGAGGCGGCGAGGAAAGGTGGTGTGATGGCCCCAAGTCAGACCCGTATGTTCCTATGTCTGTGCTCCGCAAGCGAAATTGTCAAGGATAGAGTGGAGTTCTGGTCTGATGTTTATGGTACGCCGAAGTTGCTTACTTTGTACCGCGGAACAATAAATTTTCTGATCTCATTATCTAGGATATGATATGTCTGCAATGGCCGAAGGTGTCTACGACGAAGCTGTCATCGACATTATTGAGCCGGAAACGATGCTCAGCGAACCAGTTCTTATAAAGGTATGCCCTTCCCCTCTCACCGTCGATGGCGCATAAACCTCACACCATGCGCTCGCAGGACATTAACACCGCAACCGTAACAGTGCGACAGCTTTCCTTTTCCACTCCATTCGAGCTGCGTGGTACGAGTGTACGGCGCACAGTCGCACACGCGTTCCTACTCTACTTTGATGCGTTCTTCAGCCCGGATGGCACACAAGTGCCGCGTGCGGCGCGTGCACAGGCAGTGAAGGACGACGAGGTGATGCTCGCTGAGGTCTGGCGCGTCGGATCGCCTGTCGGTCGTACACGTTCGCCGTCCTCGCCTGCTTCTCCTGTGAGCGCAACGCGCGCGGAGCGTCTGCGCCGTGCGAGTAGCGTACGGTCAAAGCGCGGGAAGGATCTTGGAAAAAGCTTTACGACTGGCCCGCAGAGTGTCCCGACGCACTGGAAGCAGACACTTTTCTTACTCAAGGAGCCGATACTCGTCAACGAAGGTGAGTCGGCGGTCCCAGTTTTTTTTTCATAACTGAATGTCTGTTGGTTTTATGTAGGCACCGTCATCTCGGGCACGTTTCACTGCAGGAAGAGCGAGGACAACTCGCGCGAGCTCGACGTAGAGATCCACTACGTTGTGCGCGGCGGGGATGACGACGACAGCGACGACGCGATGGTAGTACAGTCGTACAAAGTACGGTAGTGCCCCCACAGTAGACATTCCAGCGTTCGCTGGCTCTGGTAAGTCAGTGGGTCCCTCGCGCGCGGTTGACCCGTTCATATCCCATCTCCCTTTGGCAGCCAAATCATTCGAGCCCCGTCGTTATGCGGTGAACAGCGGGCACTGGACGGGGAAGTGCTTATCATATTTTGCTGCACGACGATATGGTCTGGAACGATATCACGGGCGCTGTGGAATAGTCGGGCGGAGGGTTTGATGTTTGATGGCGGAGGGTTGAGGGGAGTGAGCGGTACGCGCAGATTTCGTTCCTACGCTGTGGGTCTAGGGGATTTAAGAAGTATACTATGTGCCTGGTATGGAGAAAGGGGGAAAAGAGAAGAAAGAAAGAAATGCCCAGTACTAATGTAATGTATACGATACGGAGATTGGTTTGCAGTACCTCCACTGACCTCTTTGGTTTTTTGATTTTTTGATTTTTTTGGGGGGGACAGGGGGGGATTTGGACTCGGAGAGTATTCCGTTACTATATACGGCAAACTACCGTTTGGTTTCCGTTGTTGTTGTGGTGCGCCCGTGTGTTTTCCGTTGTTTATAAACGACACGGCACAGTCCGCGCCAGTGTCCCTTCCGTCGGCCGCATCGAGTATGCCCTCGGTAAAGCGTGTCTTTGCCAGCTCGTAGTCTTTGTATCAAATCAATTGGCTGCGGTATTTTTATTAGCCCCGGAATCTAAGCCCCCTCAAACCGGAAACGGGGCGGAGGGTGCTGGGGTTTATTCGTATCCGCAATTGTTCCTGCTTTCTTTTCTCGTTTCGCCTTTGGTAGACGGGAGCTGACACATAGGCGTCCGCTGCAGCGGCCTCGTGATTTCTCTGAGTCGGGGAGCGCATATATATAGAGGTTGGTTGCACGCTGTGGAAATTATTCCGGAAACACCCAGCCTACTACTTGTGCTAGAAAGCATACCGCCCGCCCCACCTCTCATCTCAACGCACATTCTATAATTTCGCACCATGGAGCCAATATATTACGCTAACGACAAGGCATCCGCCAGCGAGCAGACGCTCGTGCCAAGCAACCCTACGCCCAAGCAACCAGCAAAGGACTACGAGGCATCCCTCGCCTCGCTAATGTCCGTCTATGGGATAAACGGACGCGCTCCTGTATTACCAAAGAAAAAGCGGGGGACGAAGGGCACTGGGGTTTCCGGCGGGTGAGTTTCCTACCTAAATGTCGTGCGTTAATTCGTATATTTAGTTTTGAGTTACCGTAGGAGCAAATCCACCTTTCCGTTGAAGAAGTGAATGTGAAGACCTTGTGGAAGGCGTCCACATATGCTCTGGGTAAGCTCCCCTCATCTGCTAGGAACCCCCTCATCCTCGGATGTCCCTTCTCACCTTGACTAACCCTAATCTCAGGTAGTGTGGGTGCGTCTGCACGTACTGGCCGTCCGTCGCCGTATACCGACGATGTTGAAGAAGCGTCCACTTTCATGACTGCCAAGCTCGCTGCGCAGTACGCGTCGAGTACTGCGGATAAGGGGAAACAGAAAGAGACCATTTTTATTGGTACCTGACAAACTATTAACTGCGTCGTGTCATCCGAGTCCCGTCCTCAGTTCTGTACTAGTGGTGTATTAACGCGCTGGCTGGCGTCCGAGCTGCGCCGCTGTAGTAGTATGTACTGCGCGGTAGCTCACGTTATCGTACTTCGCAGTGGCTTTTCCATCGTCCCTTCTCAACGAATAACGGGGTCCAATTATTATAATGTACTGCACTGGGTCGCAGCAGAGTCGGTGTGGCTCAGTATTATGCGCAGCGCAATCGTGCTTGCGGACGCAGTCGATACTACAGTCACACGTGCTTATCGCCAGAAGCACTCAAGTTCATATTACGTAACGCAGATCCTTTTTGGTGGCTGAGCTCCGCTTATGGGAATGAACGGTCACGGTTCCGTAGCCCCCCTGTGTGACTCAGGCGCTGATTCTTTCCACCCCTTGACTCTATCTTCGAGTCAGAATCAGTATCCAGCGGTTCACCTTAGGAGAACGAGTCACTTTTTTAAATAGCTACTGGAGGTTTTTTCATAATTGTAAGATTGCTGGAGCACTGGCAACAGCAAATTGACAATAGCAAGGTTCGGACTTGTCAAGCGGTCCTCGGCACAATTCTATTTATTCAACAGCGGGACTTCCACCGAATAGGCAATCTTGTAGAATGATCAAAGCATGAATTACGAGGACTTCCTAATACGCAGCAGTAATTACCTGGGATGTACCACTATCCTGAGGCACAAATGTGTGTGCCTACTACAAGCACCGATGCTGCTGGGTCCGTCTCTGCTGCGCGGCCTCAGGCGCTACTCACTCAGGATCCATATGGCACACAATCCTATTCTTTCGTCCAGGACGTATAAAAACTCGACCAATGCCGTATGAAAAGAACAGGCTCCAGAGCTCCCGTTCAAGTCTCAGTTCTAGTCCCTTGACCCCTGCCCCAGCACCAGATAATACGCGCATATATTCAGCCCTCTACGTGTCTTCATAGTCATCCTGTTCACCATGTCCGACGACGCCCCCTCGATCAGCAACCAACCGCTCATCCCCAAAGCGGCGGAACCGAAAGACTACGAGGCTGCAATGGGCTCGCTGATGTCTACCTACGGTTTTGGAGGTACCATGCAGCCCACCCCTCAGCAGAAAGCCCACAAGAAGAAGACTGAAGGGTAAGCCGTCTTTTCCTTCGTAAGGGACTCAGCATTTGTGTCCGTCCAACCCCCTATTTGATTCGATATTTATGATGATTCACTTTAATAACGACGAATCTCCCCTTTGCATTACTAGTAGCGGAGACTCTAAAAAGGCCTCGTCCTCGAAGAAGTAGCGCATGCATGTCATCATCAGTACATTAACACGTCAGAAACATGAGTAAGAGATTTCTCATGTTTGCGTGGTACTCTATAATCAATATTTCGCTATTTTGCAGCTCATGATGCACTGCCATAACAATAATCATGCGTATCTTCATATAAGCCTTCCCCAGCCCCGCTCTCCGACCGCATATCGCGAGCTTTCGTGATCATTGTACTTAATGCGAACGTTTTTGTTGAAATAAGCTGAAATAAGCAAGTGCCGGTTCAACCCGGTGCATACAAATATCGTCCGGTTAAGTAGATCGACCTGCCTGTTTGGTAGTACCTTACTCAGTTTCGGCATTAATAAGCGCTAGTCCAACGGGGCATACGTGTCCTTTCTCTCTAAATAAGGCCTATAACATACTTCTGCCTAGAGGCCGTATACAATTTTACAGAACATAAATACGTCGAAATGGTACAAAATAAGGCCCATTCCCCCGCGACGAGTCAACTTTATTTCTTCCCGTACGTCTCCAAGAGCCTGGACTTCACGTAATCACCGGCAGTGACAACTTCATATTTAGGCGGTCTGTCAGCAGAGACGCAGTTCGGGATCGCCTGAGGATCATGGATCAGATACCAAAGTCAGTCCGCAGGAGATTAGTAAACAGACCTCGAGCTTGACGTCGTAGTCCACACCAAAGAAAAGGGGCATCGAGTGTCGCTCGACGCCTGTCCGGTTAACGGCTCGATGGACAGTCGACTTGAACACGTCGTCTGCGGGGAGAAGGGACTTAGCGCGTCTGATTTTAGAGTTATAGGGGTGCTCTACGTACTTGTCCATCTCGCGAGCTGATCGCCGATACTGCCGAAACGTTCGGGAAGATCATTGGAACTTTTACTTTTTAATAACACGATGATATGGCAGGCTCTCACTTTATTACAAGCGTGCCTGGGATCGGTGTCGCATCGACCCACTCCTTGTTGGCATTCAGCACCTGCAGTGCCTGGATCCCCTGCTCCTGCCACAGTATCGTAAAGCACTTCAAATTGGTTTTAGTCTCTAGCGCCTTTCTACAATATTGAATCTATAAATAAATACCTCGAAGCTTGTTTTATTTATTATTTTCGGCCTCTTTAGCGGGTAAACAGTGGCTGAGAAAAAGTAAGCACACGTACTCGGTGTGAGCGCCAATGCCCATAACCCGATCATCATGGGGCCCAGTCTGCGGCGGGTAGTGAAGGACGCGCATGATAGCAGCGGCCGCTCGGGTCTGTCAACTATGGTTGGCAAAAGGGAGTTCGGAATCATGAAACTAGTGGAAGCACTTTATCCTCAAAGAAGTCTTCCGGCAGATCGAGGGCGATGGCAAAGAGCGGGAATAACGTCCTCCCAAAGCGTATAGCGTCGTTACTGCAGTACGTAGTGTGAGCATAGAACATTCTCGCACATAGATGCCTCCACACGTACTAATAACCTAAGACGTTATCTCTGAATTCTGGCACGTCAGCGGTTGGCCAGACGTTTGCGCCGGACATCGCGCTTTCATTTGGGTCGGCGACGCTTTCGGGACCAATGTCGAATCCTTCATGGAGATCGCCTCTGTTCGCTGGGTCGTTGTTTTCGCTCAGGAGAGCAGTATACCCCTTAAAGTTCACCGATTTCCGGCTGTCGTACTGTTTTCGTCGAAGCAAAGAACGTCACCACGGAAAAGGTAAATGCAGTCCGCTACACTGCCTCCTTACCACAAGCTTTTTCTCTTCAGGCATGACAAAGAATTTTTTCCCTGCCTCGACGGCGCCCGAAATCCTCTCTTCCGGGATACCATGGTTTTTTACTAAACAGGACTTCAGCAGCCGTCTACCGCGATGGTCCGCGGTACACTCACCATAGAAAAAGCCGACATTGATGCAGGCATCTCGGACTTCCTTAGCAAGTTTTTGCCTAACGGAAGGATCAGGACTGGTAGCATCCTTCATATCACTAAAATATAAATAAGGTAAATTAGAAAGGAAGATAGTGTAGCTCAAATCTGTTATTTTGTACTCGCATTATTGGGATATTCTTAAAGCCATACTCCACGCGACTTGCCGCCTGCAGAACTGTCTCTACTGCCATCTAGTCAAGGGGGGTTTTGTCTAAGGTCTGTAGTCGTGGTTGCGGTACAAGAGACTCAGAGATAGGTTCGAGACTCCGGCTCCCCGGCGGGAATCCGGGATCCGTCGGCTCGTTTAAGCACTTCAAGCTTCCCACGCCTGCTATATTTCCTCGCTCTATAGTTACGTAATTAACACGGACACCTGACTTCAATCTTCTCACTAGATGCCCATTGTTACTATCTCTGCAGTATGGGGGACGGCATGGAGGATTGTGCAAGATATCCTAGATTTATCAAGGCAACTAAATACGAACCCAATAGAATCGTATGCAGTGTTGCGGACACGGCAAAGCCGTACCACCCGTTTAGTACGACTGGTCCCCGGTTTGAACATTTCATACACTCGAAAGTTGGTGCCGAATCTTTGCATTGTTATCGAGCGCTGGTGCATGTTTAGTGATCATAGTAAGGTTTTTACCAAGGCTTCCGAATACAGGTAGACAGACAGACGGAACCAACTGACACAGGCAGTCCAACTTTCAGGGGATGGGAGCGAAGTGGCACGGTTATGTCTTCGGCCACACCAGTAGGTATAAAACTTCTGCAACCCGTTACCACCAAGTCTTCGCCCGATGCACAATGCACCGTGACGCAGCCGTGACGGATTGCACTTATTCAGATTAGCCCCTTCGATGATGGGTGAATCACCGAAATGTGCATGACTCCAGTACTTTAACGATGGACGAAACAATGGGGGGTCTATGAATTATTCCCACACGTACCAAATGTGGTGGCGCCATACAAGGGGCGTTACAGTAGGGTAAAGCCGAAATATAGCATTAATGGTTAATCTGTGCCCCCCATTTAGCACGTCAGAAGCATAGAAATCAGGGGCTGTTAGCTGCTGAAGTTAGACATCGGTACTGACTAATTGACACGCATATCACACTGAAGAATGCTGGATGAAAACGCAATGGGGGTTTCGAATGTTGCAAGCAACAACCCGAATGTCATCCGCATGTCGAAAATCCGGGAACTCGACTGGACAGTCCCCGGTTGTCCTAAAACAACGATTTGACTGTGGACATTGGGGGTACAAGCGAGTGGCATGTACGATATTGGTTTTGGCATGCGGCTCAGTCAAAGCTCACTCACCGAGGGATAAATAATGAGGTAACAAAATGACCAGGCGGCAAAAAAAGTCGCATGAATTCGGAAGGGGGCTCAGCAAGGGACCAGGCGCGGAGAGGTGCGTTAGGAGGGATATACTGATCAATGGAATCGGGATCTCGAAGGACTAAAAAGACTCAGCATATCTATTTCAGTGCCCGGCGGGCGAAGTATCTGCCCCATACATCGTACCGCATAAGGGTTGTTTATCTCAGCCAGTTGTGGTAAAAGGTAATATCATTTACGCTCCAAAAAATCTGATATCAAATGGTGAACTCACGGCTCGACTTCCCGAGTACTGCCGGACGAACAACGTCGACTTCACAATATCAATGTTACTTTTGTTCTCTCCCCCATCCGAGATCACGAGCACATGTAGTGCTTGCATTCTACCATCGAAGTCAAGTCTTCCCTGTTCCAAATAGGAACGCACCTGTGCCAACCCCATTACCATGCAACAATCTTACTCGACCATCATACGCTCCGTGTGAAGACCTTCGCCGTATGCCATGCTTTCGAAGATTATTTGTCTCCAAAGGGAAATTACGAGCTCGACAGCTTCTTCTTCCAAAACCTAGAATAAACCGAGTGAGTATTTTTGCGCTAAAAGTAAGTGATTATGGACTCACGGGTTCGAGGCCTTCGACAAGTTTCTGGGGGCCCTTGTGATCCTTGAGATGTTCCACGCTAAACATAACCAAATCATCATCTTCAAGTTCACCCAGATATTTCGTCATATGCCGCTTGATCAACGGTTCAAGTTTTCGGTCAATCAATTGCTGTAAAACAGTTTTAGCATCTTTGTTGCCAGATAGAGATAAATGACTTACATCTGTGAGTCCGTCCCATCTGACCTTGGACTTAAATAGCACGTCTTTGTCCGTTGGAACACTTCCACGAATTTTCTCCAAGCGCTCCTTCGCCTTCTCGCCCTCTGCGACGCTGAAATCGAGTTTTACAAGCGGTACCTTACGTTTCTTGAAGCCCTCCTCCTCTTCGTCCTGAGCAAATGCAGCAGCGGCCGACTTCGCCTCTGCGGTAAGTTCGGCTTTTGGTGGGGCAGCTGCCTGCATTAAAACATTGAGCTTGACGGGTGCGCCGTCGTCGAGTAACATGCCGGCCTTGCGCTGTTCGTCCGCGAGCGCTTGCATCTCGTCCATTTGCCGCGCAAGGAACGCCTCGGATTCACGTCGCAAATTATCCGCTTCCTTCTCTTCATAAATGCGCGACTCTTCGTCTGCTACTTCCTCAGTCGCTAGGCGCCGTGCCCGTGCACTCCTCCAACGTGCACGGTCAGTGTAAAAGAGCTCATCGCTTTCGTCGTCGTCCCAAATATGCAGACGAGACTTCATCTCAATTTTATCGCGATCCTCCGCCTCCTTAACTGCTCGCTGACGAGCAATGGACCGCTCCAAAGCACTGAGACGCGTCCGTTCCCGCGGCTCATAGCGACGCTCCCGCTGCGGGGGGTTAACAATACCTCATGACAAACACGATAAGAACTACTCACATCCCTGAAGGAATTCTCCTCATCTCTACGTCTCGCCTCTCGTCTCTCATCCTCAAGCTCCTCATCCGTTTTCTGTATACGACTCGCCAGGTTTCCGCTTTCACCCCCACCCTCTTTCACAAAGCCCACCGGCTTACTATAGCCCTGTGCGCCCTTGCCATAACCCTGCTGTGAGGACTCGTGTGACATTCCCTGAGGCTTGCCCCATTCGCGCTGTTTGGGACCCGACGGCGCAACATTTGGCGTGGGGATTTCCTTCATTTTCTCGCGCTCTCGCTTTGCCGCACGTTCTCGAAACAGGGCGATTTCGGATATAACAAGTCCACGCTGGGTCTCCGGTAGATCTGCTTCCTGGAGGTCGTGGAGATGAGGCGGAATGACGTATCTTTCTTTATCAAGGCTGCCACTGTTGGCCGCTTCATCGTGCTGTTGCTTAATGTTCTTCAAAAGAGCGTCGATCTCGGCCTTGGCTCTGTTCAATTGAGCATCATCTGTCTATAGAATTGTCAGAATTTCGTGTTATAAACTCAGAAAAAAAAACTTACATCAGAGTTCATGCGCGATGAGAAGTGCATGTCAATTTTCCCTTTATTAAGCTCATCTGCCCTCACCTGTTTTATTTTACCATATTAACTCAAAAGATCAGGTTTAGGAAAATCTCGGACGTACCAAAAGCTTCTTGCTGGTAGCTCCATCTTCCATGCCAGGAAGCTCAACGCCATCCAGCAGCTTCACCGCTCTAGCGGCACCCTCTGGCCCTTCAAAGGTCGCAAATCCAAAACCTTGGGGTTTGTTGGCGGGGGTTATGAGGCGCTTGAACGATGTAAGGGGGCCACACGCCTGCACAGCAGTTAGCATTTGCATAAATGAGGAAAACAACAAGCTGCATACTCCGAGGAGTTGATCCAAAAAGGCATCTGTAATGCCCCCAGCGATTGAGCCAACAAAAATAGCGATACCCTCCTGCGCAGGGCGCGCAGGAGGTGGTTGTTGCTGCCTTTGAGCAAGAGTCATCATCGAAGGCCCTTGGCCGTACGAAGGCATGGGCGGACGTAGACCAAGACCGGGCCGATTCATATTTGGCATGCCATATCCTTGCATTTCGAGCTACGCTCCCCGTTCGAGTCTGCAAGTTGATGAGTTCACCATCGAGCGAAATTAAGTAGTAATTTACAACGAACCTTGATGAAGAAGTCGTCGCTGTGGACGTGTTGAAGGTAGGAGTCGACGAGAGAACGAAGAGTTGGCCGCCGTTGACGCCGCTGCGGCAAGGCTACTGCACTTCCATTTCTGGACACTAGGACATTCACGTGACTCACAGCCATTACATCAACCCTAAAAAGGGATGTCTTCTGTGGCGCGCCCGTGAATCAAGAGGACCGTGCTTAAATTTTCTTGCGGGATGCATCATGCGTCCTTTTAAAGTCTCTACCAACTCCATTTCAAACATCGAAAACCGTATTTTAGTTACGCTTGCGGACGCTCAGATCGAACGCACAGAACAAACTATATTAACTATGCTAGGGAGTCAGCCTGAGAGTACAGGCTCTATACCTATTTTACCGAGATAACAATGACTAAAAAAGATAGTACACGAATCAAACTGATTGATTGTATCCAAATAACCACGTACACCAGTCCGACATAAACCAAGCGATGGAATAAAAGATACGTATGCAGCCGCCTCGAAAAAGAAAAATACCTTCAACCTCTCACCAAGGTACCGCCATGGCCGCGGCGAGGACGAGAGACCCGGACACTACAGCGACGCCCATCCATCCGGAAGGGTTCACCCGGCGGGGGGCTGCACTCGCCTGAATGACATTACTCATAGGGAGCGGGCCCGACCCGTAAATCTTGACAGACCTGACCTCAAAATACGCGTTATCGTAGTTTGAAGGCGAGCCGGTCACCCAGTCGACGTAGCAGTCTCCTGAGCACGTCTCTGCAAAAACGGATGCCAATCCGGCGCTGTACGGATATGGGATCAGAAATATTGCATATTATCGAATAAAACGTAGGGAACTTACAGGTCCCCGCAGAGCGTAATGTCGAAGACGAGATTCTGAGGCCTGAAAAAGGTGTTAATGTCGCAGCCCGTGTTCGGCCAGTTCGCGACTGGAGTGCCCAAAGTGCTGATGTCAAAGCTAGTAACGTTATCTCCGGACAGGGACGACGGAATGGAGGAGCGCTAATCAAGATCATCAGAATCACCAATCTACAGCGATATTAAAAATGTGGGTCCAAACTCACGTTGAAGTGCCATACACTGACAATCACAATGTCAGTTTTGTTAGAGTGACGAGTTCAAAAAACCGAACTTACGAGATACCAGTCCCGGCAAACTCCGTTACGTAGATGCCTCCACCTGCAAGGGCGAACGCCTGGCCGTACGAAGAATCGTCAGGATCCGTAGTAACACAGCCCTCGTTGCCGTCGAGTAGGTAGTTGCAGTCCGTCGAGTTAACGATTGTGCTCGTTTGTGTCGCGTTCACTTGCGTGCAGCCCTAAAGATGTCGATGAGTGACAAATGTCCATACGAACAAATGACCGGACCTACGGGTTCAGTATGCAAGGTCATTCGGTTATTTTTGACGTCATTGACGCCTTCGAACGTGTCGATTTCTCCCCCTACTGGCCAATCCGGCGCTTCGGACCAAAAGGCCGGCCAAGTGGAGCACTGAAAATAAGATAAGTAACAACGCCGTCATATTCCATTAACACTAGTACTTACACCGAACGGTACGTGTAAGAAATCCGCTATCCAAACGCTCCCAGCTGTGAAACGGTCCTTGGTCGTAATATGAAGAGAATTACGATTTTGGCCAAAGCCGATAGTGGAAGAGTTGTCGACGCGTATGATTGCGTTCCCGGCATCGTTCACAAACGCGAGATTATTCTTTTGCGCAACAGAATTAGTGACGAATCTTAGAGATATCTCGCGTCAGCGCCATTCGACGTGATATCACTTGTAAAAGCACCTACTGGACGTTGCCGTCGGTCGAGTTATCAACTTATACTACATTTTAGAACAATGAAAGGTGTACGCCCGATAGATACGCACCATTGTCTAGAAACGTCCATCCATTAAAAAACGACTCTCCAGAGTATTCCATCGAATACTTGTATGTCGTAGCCATAGCAAGGCTAGGGAGCATCGATAGGACTGCGGAGCCCAAGACGAGCTTCATCGCAGTCGACTTCATATCTATTGCGAAGGCTTAGAGCGTTGCGACCTTAGCAATGCTGTGTATCGTGAGTGAGGCTGCCCAATGTTAGTAGTCTAGGCAGAAACGAGTGTGGAGTAGGACTGTGTGTGTGGGATTTCTCCGAGTCGTTGGCTACAAGAAAAAAAGAGGGGAAACCTGAGATGGTGGTGGTGAAAGGGAGAGGGTTCCCCTAGCCAGCTCTGGGGAAGAGAAGAAGTAAAATAGTGTCGTCGTATCTTAGGTCCGCAACGGCGGCGAAACAGCAGCGCGGGTGACAGAAAGCGCTGAGGCCGCACGCGTCGATCAATTCCCAAGGTTGCTTCCGTAATTAGATAGAGACAATTAGTCAGCACAACTAAGGTACCGCACGCTTATTTTAAACTTTTTCGCGTCCAAGCAAGTACAGTTGTATCAGCTTCAACTCCTGCACCTCATACCCAAAATTAAACAACGACGTCGAAATCTCCAAAAACGCGATGCTCTCCTCCCTGTTCTCTCCTTTTTTCGGGAACTCTTACTTTACGAACAATGCCCAGCAAAGGTGCGACGGCCCCGACCCGCCTGCCGATAAGGGCTTGGCGACGTCCCTCACAATTTGTACGAAGCGCATGGACTGAATTACTTAAAATTGCTCGGAAGCCTTGAAGTTTTGAAGAAAAGATGGACGTATGTGATGGTGCAGTTGACGGTGTGAAGGAATGGTCGCCCGAAGAGGCCGTTCCCCCTGGTGTCTAGGCACAATTATCAATTCTAATAATCACATTTACCAGGAACGCCAATCGTTCGTCGATCATCCACCCTTCCTTGAAGTTCTTTGCATAGGCGATAAGTATCGAGAGCGAATCAGGAACAGGAAGGATGGCATTGAATAATGAGCAAGTCATGGACCTCCCTTGGCACCAGCTTCCTTCTACTTATTCTGGGACAGCGCGGGATTATTCGATTATTCGCTTGTTCGGCTTTCGCCGGCATCAAACGTCCCACTGTCGTCCCTCCTCTTTCTTTCCCAGAGGTCTGTATAGACGGGGTCTGTGTAAAACAGAGAACAGTGAAATATTATCTTCCTCAGCCCGTCTGGATCAGAAAAGTTCAATCGGCGGCCAGCTGCGGGATTACAATTTATCCAGTGTTTGTGGCGACCTTCGTGAAGGTGACTTCTGCCGCGCTCTGGATGATGTAGTGGGAGGCGCTCGATTGACTGCCGAACAATTTAGTATCCTTTGTACTATGTGCTATAAACGCTCGTACTCACGAATCATAACAGCTGCGCGTATAGCGGATGAATATACATGCCTACAGTCGGAAGAACTTCGGTGTTCGCTCCCGCCGAAGACTTTGAAGCAGTGACCATCAATATCTAGTAACGTCGGTGCCTTGATCGGACTATTCGTCAGCTACTTTTTCCAAGCTCTGAACCCTAGACGACCAACTCGGGTGTCATCCAACAGCCAAACCCAAATACGCTGAACGAATGTCCAAAGAAAGGCCTGCATGTACGCCTAATATCTCGTGACGTTTAATCATTCATCCACTATCGAACTGATATTCGCATCAGGCGATTCTGGTATTCCGACCACCCTAGTAGAGACAAGTTTAATCACCGCTCATACCCCTTTCAGTGCGGGGCTTGGTCTTCGCCTTCCCATATCATATTCCCGGGATGAAGCGTTAAGAAATAAGGAAATACCCCTGTGGGCGCCAAGTCGGTCCGGACGTCCTTTATCAACTGCTCTAGCAACATACGGAGAACAAGATTCGTTCAAAGATCCCTCTGAATTCATTGTATGTGCGTCAGAAATTAATTTGGATTCGAGTGTACTGTTCATAGATTTTCCGAGTTTGCTGTGCCCTTACGTCGTATTATCAATGTACAGATGATGGATAAGTAAATTCGTCATTAATGAACAAAGAACAGGGTCATGGTAAATCACAGATGGCTTGATCATAGATAGATACATGCATATTCTGCCTACTCCTCCGTCGTAATGTTCAGATCGATCCTTGAGTCATTGGCGCCCTGCCCTAGTATCCCTCTGCGGGTATATTGGCGGAAGAACCATGTATATGTACTCGTTTACAGCTGTGCTGCATTGCGAATACCGGCGCACAAAAGAGAAACAGCCACAGATATAGTTGTTATCTTCCACCACTTTCCCGCGGCCTAAGTGCAACGACTGGTAATTCCCGGCGGACTTTGTATGCAGATTACGTATTCAACGGACAGCCACCTGCGAGTCAAAGTCATCTTGGCAAACTCACACCTTACCGTTCTCGCGTGAGCCGTGGCCAACAACCGAAACGTCTAATCGTTGTTTACGATCACCAACAGTTCATCTTGTTGGTTTGTCGTAGGCCAATAACACCTGTATCTATCAAGGACAGCCTCCGAATCTTCAAGTCACAGCTTTCCCAAGAACAGATTGATGGTCCGGCCTTCAACACACTCGCCGTATGTACCACGCCTTTTGAATAGCGTAGAACACGGAGCACAGCAAACTGGCCGTTTTGTGCTCTCCGGATCACCATCAAGATGCTGATTCAACATAAAACGAGGACAAGTCCGCATCTCATCTAGAACCAGAACTTACGTCCGACGACAATGGGCTGTGTCCGAAAGGACCGCAGGTCAAACGAGTCTGACTCGACGGCTGGCAGGAACCCCGTTCTTTTCTGGACATCCGAAACCGCAGTCCGCTCTGACTCGTCTCGCCTACTCGCCTCGCCCGGCCCTCCTTCCTATTCGGGATGCCCCGCTACCGCTTAGGGCAGGTGGCCTGCCGTGGCTACGGCCTGCTCTCCAGCCGATATGTACGGAACCGCAACTGACTAGGCTGCGCCGCAAGCGTTTCGCAAGCGCATCGCTTGGATTGGCGCAGATGTGGAACATAATCTCCTGCACCGCAGTTGACTTGCGTCAGCACGTTCCTTGCGCAGCCGCTGCGCTTGCGCGCGCACTAGTATAAAACATGCTAGGGTATTCGTGTCTCCTTCTCAAGTTCAAGTTACTTTCCACAAAGCACCTTGCTTTAGCAGTCACCTCAGCATACCAGCCCAACCCATTACCACCTCTTCCCCACACACCTCCGTCACTATGCCTATGCCCACCCAAGGTATCCCCATCCCAGTCTCCGACTTGAAGGACCTATACGGGCTCATGGGTCCCGAGCCCAGGCCGCGCAAATCAAAACCTACGCCCAAGTCCAAGCCCGCGCACGTCGAACCCTACGAGTCTACGCGGTCGCAACCAAGTTCGTCGCGCCCGATCTTCTCCCTCTCGCGCCTCCTGCACCGCAAGGCGCGCAGCGCGCCCTCATCGGACGCAGGCACTCTCTCGCGGCGCACGTCGATGGACTCTCAGCGCACACTGACAAGCACTACCTCCACTTCATCCAAGCCGAAGGACTACGAGCAGGCGTTCGGCGAACTCTCCTCGAAGTACGGAGTCGGCGGAGGCCCTATGGTCCAACCGACCTTCCCCATGCGTTCTACGCGTTCCACCCCGGCCACTCCGACACACTCTAGACACTCTTCAGAGACGCTCGGCAAGCTGCTCACTCAGTATGGCACCGGGTCAAGTCTGACTCCGCACAGTTCGCGCGACTCGCGATGAGGGAACGGAGGGTTCTTCTTTCTGGTTAGCTTGCTCTGGTCAGTTTTCGCGAGATTATACTTCTAGAGCAGCGTACTGACTTGGAAGCACTCTTAGTCCATCGCTCTTGAATTTCTCACTTTCTGTCACCCCGGAAAAGTACGCTCAGCATGACTTTGATAATAGCCCCCTTCCCCCCTACCCCGATCATAATCACCCTATTTCCTCGTACCATTTCTGCATGCTCTGAATTGCTTTATTCGTATTGTGTACTTGACATATTCTGTATGTACCAGGCTCTTATTGTAATTATACGGTTACGCCGGTAATATTACACACCTTCTGACTCGCAGAGGCGAATCGGAGTTGGAACAGCATACTTAATCGGAAAACTAGATTGAAACGCCATTGGGTTGGTACGATGCAGGAGCGAATCTAAACATTCTTAATCCTATGGCTTTTTGTTCTAAAAAAAAGCACATTTCGCACTGCCAGTAGCAGTTGACGTCGGGAAATGTAGATGCTGTAATATCATTTATCAAGAATGTGGGCCCTTCGTCGGTGCGAGTCCCGTAGTAATACAAAATAGACAAAAAAGCGCGCATGTATGTTTGCAAAAACAAAAACAAACAGTGCTGGAGCTTTAGACGGGCACGGAGCCTCCGTCCGGGTCTGTTTGAGCCGGCTAGAACAAAGAGAAAAAAGGCAAACCTCGAGTGAGTATAACCCACGAGTTGTGGATAATCAACAAATATTACCTCCGAGCCTTTCTGCGCCAGACGTTGCGCGCGGTATTCAGCTACGCCACGCGTCCACTCCGCGTACACCTCCGTCCACGAGTAGTAGGGTTGCATCTCGTCCCAGTCGTCCCATGCATGCACACGATCCATCCCGAAATGCCTCCGCGCGATCGCCTTGACATCGTGTATGTAGGACTCCGCTGCCCCACAGCTCCCACTGACCTTCGAGCTGAAGCGCAGGGCGCAACTCGCAATGCGCGCGAGGCGAGGGTGTTCACCGACGGCGAAAACTATAAACGGGTTTTCGGGGTCGTCGATCAAGTTTGGGTCGTCCGCGAATGTTACAACTACGTCGGCGAGGAACTCCTCCCACGCCTTGTTGTCCTCGTCAGTGTCCTCGAAGGCTGGACCAATGTCGAAGCCCATGTCTACTCCCATCTAAATAAATGCCTTAATTATCTCAAATTTTACTGTGTTACGGCGACGAGAACTGACCTTTGATGCCAGTGTGATCCCTCAGGCGGGGGAGTTTGAGTAGGACTCCAGAGTCCACATGTACGGTTACGGCCGTAAAGTACTCGCCCCCATACGGTACGTTCCGTACTAAGAATGCGACCGTATTTTAGGAAGATGGACGGACTTTACGGTACGGTGCATACAAGGAATATCAATCTTACCCTTGTTTACGTCTACTTGTAAGTCTGTCTAAAACAATGTAAATTAAGGTTTATTTAATGTTCTTTAAACCCTGACTTTGGTTCGTTTGCATATTTTAAAGTCAGATAACGCCTAATCCGCTTATTTTTTATTTATTTTAAATGCATTTCTATAGCACGTCATGACTATTTAGTACAAAATATGCTCCAGGGGCCTAAAGGCCCCTGTATTGGGTGAGATGGTAGTTGTTATAGAGGGCACATTAATAAGGGGATGCCATAAGCAGAGAGCAGGGTGGTCAGCTGCAAGTGGTTGACTGTGGAAGGGGAAGGGTCATGTCCTGTTCAGTTGCCCAAGGCAAAACCTGAAGTGGAAATGTGTACAACAGTGGGGCCACCTGGGTCAAAGATGAGGATGGGATCTGCCTCGAAGGCAGGGGAGATGGAAAGGAACAAGGCCAAATTGGGGAGCCCATCTTTTGAGAACCATTGGTCCTCAGCCAAGGGTAAAGGGGTTTTCCACATGGCCTTTCAGTCGGCAAGGGTGGAAGGGCAGGACAGCAGGAGGTGAGCCCGCATCTCTGGAAGGTGGCAAGTAGGGCATAGGGGGTCGCATCCCGGAATGCATCCATAGTATGTGCCAAAGCCAGTGTGTCCTAGGAGGGTCCGGAAAACTTTGCACTGGGTGTGTTGGCTGAGCTTGAGGCTTTGCATAAGGGTGGTCGGCTTAGTGGATGGGTTGATCGTGACACCCATAGCATGGGCATCTGAGGAACCTCTAAGTGCATGGCAGGCAGAAGCCCAGCCGTGCTGCCATGTAGAGAGTGCCGAAGTAGAGGCGGCTTCCCAGAGGAAGCGGATAGTAGGCGGGAACGGAATCGTTCCCAGGGGAGGGTTGTTGGTGATGCCAGTGGTGAGAACATCTGCAAATTCATTCCCTTCCACATCCGCATGACCCGGGACACAATGAAGGTGAAAGTGAACATTGGGTAGGCACTTGGTAGCAGCCTTAAGGTACTTGCGGATGAGAAGGGCAACATTAATGCCAGGGGCCAGACAGGGGTTGGTGAGGAGGGTCAAAGCCACCTCACAGTCGGTATAGATCTCCACCTGGGTAACTATGGTGGGGACAGGGTGAGAGTATGCAAGTGTTACAAATTTCCCTTACTCATCGCCTTTATCAGCATTAGTCATCTCCACTGACTAATCCACTTTGTATGCTGACTGATCCGAGCTCCATGATCAGTCAGACTCTTCTATTAGCTTCCATCCCTTTCCATGCTGACTGATCCTTGTCTTTACTCAGTCAGCATTCCACCTCATTCTATAAGGTTCTATGCATGTATATAAGGACTTGCTTTCAGAGCACTAAGCCTTAAGCTTGTGCTCTTCATTCAATAGAGCCTACTCATTCACTATCTCCTCTGTGGGATATTAAGTCACCAGCCACCAAGTCCACTTGTCCACTAGTCCTTGGGGAAACCCTTGCTCAATCATCGTCTCATCTCTACCTCGCTTCTACTTGGTCGATCCTTGCCGATCGCTTATTAAGCCTTACATAATCAGTAGGCTTAACAGCAAGTAGCCAGGCAGCATCTGCAATGGCAGCAAGCTCGCAGTCTGTGGAGTGGACATATGGACCTAAAAAGGTTTCATGTGTGAGGATGGCCTTGCCATGATAAAACCAGACTCCAGCAGCACTGCCAGAGTATGAGGTGGGGGATGAGCCTTTACAGGACCCATTGGTGTAGATGAGAAGGTGGGAGGAATCACCATGCAGTCGGTCGATAAGACCATGGTGTGACTGGATGAGGGCTTCACACACTTCCTGAGAGTGGTCAATTGCCCAGTCAATGCTGACCCACTGAAGGGCAGGTAAGGGGATCTACGGAGGGTGGGTGTATCAGGGTACACGTTCACACCCAGGGGGGACCCGGGACATGAAGGAGGAAGTGATGGTGCCTTTCTGGCTAGTACAGAGGGGGAGGAGGGTGTGCATGGTAGTAAGATACTGGATGGCTGCACGGGATTTGGTGTGCTCTAATCGCAAGGGGATGGGCAGAATGGAGGCGAGGACCTCAGAGGGGCCATGAGGGGACATGCACCACGATCCGAGGATGCAGCGGCATGCTGCCTGACTAAAGGGTTCTCTTGCAAGGCCCACCAAATGACTACACCTTCCTCAGGATATGGGGTTCCCACGCCCCTCCCGCTGTCCCCTGAGTTACCCTAGGGCGTGTCTGCATGTCAAGGAATCAACTTAAGCAAGGCAGTGGGATTTACCCCCACACCTACCCATGGCAGATTTTGTTAAGCTCAATGGTTACATGGTGATCAACGTCGGGGCTTCCTGATCGTTGGAACTGATGGTACGACAATGGGGCTTCCTGATGTCGTAAGTCGAGGATGATCGTCGGTGGGGCTTCCTGATCGACGATGTGGACGTGCTAGGCTTCTACAGTGAGTCGGGTTACGATGAAGCGACTAATGGCCAAGTGGCACACAATAGACTGGTGGTAGCAGATAATGGGCTTGTATGAACAAAGAGCACAAGCTTAGGGCTTATGCTACTGAAGTTACATGCTTATATGCTACTCTATGTGTTTGCTACTGTAGTGACTTGGTTAGGTATGTTTACCAGACTATGGAAGGTCATGGAAACACAAGGAAGGCCTTGGTAATACAAGTGCAGTGATCAGTAAGCAGAGCACGTCATGATGGTGTAATAAGGCGTCATCATGGCGTCTTAAGGTGTAAGGCAAATAAGGATGAGTAAGGCAAAGAAATGGGGGAGTTGCGCTGACTGATGATGATGAAGAGGAAGTGAGTCAGCGCATTAAAGGGGAAAGTAAAGGAAATTTGTAACAGATTTAGTACTCTGTGGCCGGTGAAGGGAACTACCCCCCACTGCCCTGGCCCACTCTTTCATGACGGAGAAGCCACTACACCCATAAGGCCATGAGGACTAACACCCTAGTCACTACTTAAGTTTCCCGATTCCCCACATGCACTTCAGACCCCAGGTTTAACCCCAGAGAATATGTGGTTAGACTTAGTCACCCCACTTCTGGATCCGCAGCATATGGGGATTACCATGTCGCACAGGTTGTTAGTAAATTGATGAAAATCGTGATCACCGGATCGACGGATTAGCAAGATCGACATGGCAAGACCCGTAACTCTAATCAATACCAGGAACCTATGCCAACACTGTAAAGATGCAGACCAAGTAGCATGGAAAGCGTTTAACATTGCATGTGCAACAGTAGGACAGAATGCAGGATATGACAACTGTCAAATTACATTTGATCATACTACAAGGGAACAACAAGTGGCAGAAAGGCTAGAAGTAATAATTGAACATAGAGCAACTATGTTCTCATACCAATTGAATAGATATGTAATCAGTGCTTATAAAAGAACCAAGATTTATAATCAGCCACATAATGAATTATGTTATCAAAGGGCAGTTATTACATCAACTGATTATGCAGAAGCAGCACACCAAATAGTTCATACTATCAATAAACAACTATGAGAACAACTATTCGCATACAAAGCCAACTTTATAGCCAAAGGACACACAACAGTAGATCAAAAGGAACCAAATCTAAGACAGGAGTTAGTACCAATAGATAAGGAGATTATAATATGGTGGTTCAATGATGAACCTTCGTATAGAGTCACACCAGGATATAGCAGGATAACAAATATAAATGCTATAGGACCTGAAGAGCTCTTTATGCCAGTAGATGATAGAACACCAGAATGAACCCCTTTCAACGTATCAATGGAAATGACTCAAGATTAGTCTACGGTAATAAGTAACAAGCCACAACAAGATAAGATTAAGAAGGCTAGCATAATCACTGAGCCACACAAGTATATCTAAGCGTTCGGCTAAAGATTAGCCAATGGAAGCATGATGATCAATTAGAAGATGCAATTGATGGGAGCCAAGTATAGCGCATCGCACAGCAGAACTGATTAGGAAATAAGGAGAAGCATCATAGGTATAGTAGTATCTGAGAATGGTTAACTTAGGTATTATACTGTATGACTCGATGGAAACTCAGGGAAGATTCTAGCATAAGATAAAGATAGCACAGTAGGCTGTAGAATGTACCAGAATATGTTACTGACTCATAAGAAGCTAAGAATAGTAAATAGCATGTACAGGATTGTACCAGAACATTCTTATGACTTATAAATCAAGAGTAGTATGTTGTAGTATCTACTGGAACATAGTAAATAGACTACAACATGTAGGGTATAAAAGCCCAATGTAAAATTGCAGTAAAAAGCAGTTTAATTCATCTCTTGTCTCTTACCACCATCATCAGCTCTAACACTCTAGCGAGTGAAGGGTACCAAGCCTGCCCTAAACTAACTAGTAACATTGTGTGAATCTGTTATCACTTGTTTCTAACCCTTAATCAGGGAGTGAATCTAACACAGGTGACCCCAGCCCCCTATCATCAGGAAGACCAGGGAGTTTCCCATACTAACCACCTAAGGACACTCCCACAGGATGATCCAAAGGCCTGTGCTGACCTGTCTCTAGCCACCCTTCCACAGCATTGGGTCAGGGGCATCGAGTCGGCTGGTTCTCACTGTGACAACACGTGTTATGAGACCCCTATTCCTAGGCAAGATGCCATCATTACAACCCTTCCAGGATTTGGGGTGGCAGTTTTTACTGTCAATGCCAGGTGTTAGGACCAAGGGTAACCGCAGTTAGCCAATGGAACAAGTAGTTGAGATAGAGCTGAGGTGTGTGATTGAGTCAAGAATAAGTCAGTAGATGTTGGTACTTCGCTCAGGAGAAGTCTGAGAGAATTGAGAAGGTGAATTAAACTGGGGCTCTAGGCTGGCCTAGGCCTGTCTTAAATACATGTAGAAGAAGCTCCGCTTGAATGTCCTCCACAGCAGATGCTCCACTATGCTCTGCAGTTGGAGCTATGATGCCTCACAGCATCATCATAGGCCCCACTGACTTGGAGCTGCATACCAGTGCAAATGACACCATAAGGTGATCATATGAGAAATAACTATCTACAATTGGCCATTGGTGCTCCACTGAGCTCCACTGCACTCCATGTGCTCCGCTATGCTCCACTAGGCTCCACTGAGCTCATAGTGAAGTCATACACTGTCATAATGACTCTACCATGACGCTTAGGCTGTGTGCGCTGCCCCACTGTTACAGCATGCTACCCTGTGGACTTATGTGCCAGTGGCTTGATGTTGATATGCTGCCTAACAGCTTGAATGAGGTAAGTTGTTAACTTGTCTTGTTGGCCTCCTGTACTGGTTCCTGCATGTTGTCTTGTCATCTTGGACACTTGTCATTTAGAGTTTGTGGCTGGCTTCAGTAAGCACTTTGGTTCCTGCCAAGTGTGGCTTAATTGCATGATGCGATGTCGGCTAAAGGTCCATAGGCGGGTACCCTCCAGTTGGTGTCCTGTCATTGATCACGTTATCTGGCAGTTCATTAATGTGGTTTATCCTAGCGATACATCTCGTGTATCCTGGAGGTGGTGCCAGGGGTGATCCATTTGATAACCATAGTGTTATCACGTAAAGATTAATGTTGCCGATCTGTTGATCAGCAGTTGTTGATCCCTTTGCTGATAGATTCTTGAAGAGGGTGATTACCTTTGCACATAATCGGTGAGCATTAGCTAGGAATGTGTTATCCTGCAACATCCTGTATGGGAAGGATCCTGAGACCACTCATAGGTCACATTCCTTGTCATGTATGTGCAGGTTCACTATCGTCTGGACATGGACATTGTGCAAAAACTCCTGTACATCAAAGATGTACATTTGTACTGTGTGCGTTACCCTGACCTCCATGCCATCACCTATAGGGTCTACAGCATGATCTGTAGTTACCTGGCAGTTTGTGTACCCTGCCATGTAAAAGCATTCGGTTATTACCATGTTAAATGCTTCCCATGATTGATTGTATGTGGTCTGGCATCGGTGGCAGAGTCTTGATGTGTCAAGAGTCTTTAGCGGTCGCTTGAGCATCATGATTGGCCTGATGTTCCCAAGAAGTCCTGGTTTCCTAGTTAGTTCCGTCCCCATGTTGAATGATCACTGGATAGTCTCCATGGGAGTCCCTTCCTGTATTGGTAGTTGCTGGTGTCGTTGTCTAAGCTTGTAAGCAAGCTTATTCATCAATTCCTAACACCAGGGACAGTGGGGCCCCCCGAAGGAAGGGGATTTATTGGAACAAGCTGACCCCCTGGAGACAAGGATGATGTCTGCCAGACCACCTCTCTGTTACAATTTTCCTTTACTTTCCCTTATTGCACTGACTCACTTCCTTTTGTCATCATCAGTCAGTGCAACTCCCCCATTTCTCTTCCTTACTCATTCTTATTCGCCTTGCACCATAAGACGCCATGATGACACCATATCACACCATCATGATGTGCTTTGCTTACTGATACCTTCAACTGTATTACCAAGACCTTCCTTGGGTTTCCATGACCTTCCATAGCCATGTAAACAACCTTATACAACAACCCTACAGTAGCAAACACATAGAGTAGCATATAAGCATGTAACATAGACTGCACAAGCCCTAAGCTTGTGCTCTTTGTTCATACAAGCCCATTATCTGCTACCACCAGTTTACTGTGTGCTGCTGTGCCACTAGTCGCTTCATCGTAACCCAACTCCACTAAGAAGCCTACCATGTCCACATCGTCGATCAGGAAGCCCCGCCGATGATCACCTTTGACTTACGACATCTAGGAAGCCCTGTTGTCATCACCACCAGCACTGATGATCAGGAAGCCCCGACATTGATCACTGCGTAACCGTTGAGCTTAACAGGAAGCCCCATTGCCATACTACCAGCCTTGATGATCAGGAAGCCCCAATGTCGATCACTGTGTAACCGTTGAGCTTAACACTCTCCCCTGAGGATGTTAACATCATGTCCTCACCAATGGGCAGGCTAGTGCACCTCTCTTGTGCCATTGGCTAACCCACTGGCATGCTAGAGCTGAGAACTCACACACAGACGGAGAGCCCCCCCTCCCCACCAGAGCCAACCCTCAGATGGGCCAGATAGCGAGGGATGAACCACAAACCCCCCCCAGAGCCCCCCCTAAACAAAGGAGATGGTGGTGGTAAGAGAACAAGGAGGGATGGCCTAATCTGCTTATGTACTTCCATAATTTGGATGATGTCAATACCATAAACCATATTTACAGTCATATGCAAATAATGCAACTGTATTCTTACTTAACCGGATACGGATACGGCCCGTAATATACGGTGCCGCATTTTTGTCCTCGGGGTGTCCGAGTCTTACAATACGGTTACGGGGTACCTTACGATTGTGACGTTCTCTGTAAGGGATACGGTGGGGAAACCCCACGTTTTAGTAGGAGCTAACGGATGCCTCAGTCTCAACCGGCCAACCTCAGCAAGCTCAGGCTGCTCACTCGGTACGGCAGCGAGTAAAGTCTGACCCTTGCTCGTGCGACTCGCTTAATCAGAAAATAGAGGATCGAAATGCCATTTGAATGGTACGATGCAGGACTGAACCTTAACATTCTTGTTCCTGCGGCTTTTTGTTCCAAAAGAACCACATTTCGCACTGCCAGTAGCTAGTGGTAAGTACTGACATCCCGAAATACAGATACTCTTTATTATCATTAATCAAGAATGTGGGTCCTCTGTCAGCGCGAGTCCCGATGTAATATAGGATACGAGAACAAAAGATAAGAAAGCGCGTATGTATGTTTGCCAGGTCTCCGCAGAAAGAAAAAACCATTGCTCGAGCTTTAGGCGGGTGCGGGGCCTTCGTCGGAGTCCGTCGGAGTCGACTAAAACGAAGGGAGGAAAAAGTAAACTTCGAGTGAGCATAACCCATAAGTTGCGGATGATCAACAAATATTACCTCCAAGGCTTTTTGCGCCAGGCGTCGCGCACGGTACTCGGCCTCGCCACGCCTGCGCTCTGCGTCCACTTCCGTCATTGAGTAGTAGGGTAGCATTTTTCCCGAGTCGTCGTATTCGTCCCATGCATGCACACGATCCATCCCGAAATGTTTCTGCGCGATCGACCCGATATCGACTATGTAGGGTATCGCTTCCATAAGGAGGCCCCCAGAGATCTTCGAGCTGAAGCGCCGGAAGCGCCACGCATTGCGCTCGAGGCGCGGCGATTCACCGACATAAAAATAAATACACGAGTTGGCAGGGTCGTCGTCCAAGACTGGATCGTTCGCAAAGGTCGCAAGCACTTCGGCGAGGAACGCCGCCCACGCCTGGTTGTCCTCATCAGTGTTCTCTAAGGCTGGAGTGATGTCGAAGCCTCTGTGTGATCCCATCTAAAGCGGCCAAATATTATGTCTCATTTTATCTCATTCCCATTGTGTTATAGCGACGAGAACTGACCTTTAAAATGATCCTGCGGGGCGTTTCACGATTTTAATAGGAGCTAACGGACGCCCCAGTTAAAACTTGATTTGCATGGTCGTACGCGCGTTCGGAAAACCGCGCAGTACGTGCATGAGCAGACGGTGTCTCATATTTTGGGGGTAAAGTAGTACATGTATGCGGGTAGACTTAGAAGGCTAGCTTAGTCAGCGTTAGGCAGTGGAAAAAAGGAAATCCCTCGCTCAACTAGGATGGCTGATGTGGCGTAGGTTCGCCACATTACCCCTTTTACGAAGTCACTTCCAAAACAAAATCAGCCCTGAATGGGAAACGCCGAAAAAAAGTGGCAAGAAAGATTTGTATACTGTGCAACAGTTCAGGAGGACTATTTCAGTCCTATACCCATGATGTGGAGGCCGGAAACCCAAGTTTTGTCTGAAAATGTGACTTTGTAATAGGGGCCATACGATAGTAATATATTTTTATCGGTACAGGCAACCTGTCCTGGCTCGGTCCGACCTACACGAGTACTGTACATGGACCACCAGAAAATAGCGGCGAGTATTATAGAGCGAGTAGTGAGTACAACAACAAAACATACAGTAGTCAATAGTGAGGAAAGCGAATAATCTATAGAGTGGTGGATGCAATCGATGTAACTTGAAACTGTCCAATGAATGCCAATCGATGTCCGTCAATTCTGCGCCCTGTTTCTCTGCCACATGTCGCCCACAAGGTTCCAAATACACGCGAAGGGCAGCGCGAGCACGTTATCAGGCATAATGGAAGCGTCGGTCGCAACTTCGGTACCCCTTTTCAGACCCTCAAGCTCCGAAGAGCTAAAAAGACGCTTCTCATCCGGCGCACTATCATCGTCCTGGACCGCCGGGTAAAATCGGGCGCCCGGGAATAGGGGCGAGGCGTGGGGGTGTGAGGGTCGTGTGAGAAGGTATCGTGTCCCGTCGTCCAGCGAGAAGAGTGCAGAAAGGAAGGAGAGCATGGGTAGTCGGCATGTAGCCTGCGGCGCATTTAGTCGGGGTAGTGACGTAGACTTCTTCCGTCTGTGAGTGCGATTTTGTGCGCGGGTAGTAGAAGCGAGTATGTTTCGCCCTCGGAACTGGAACCGCCCGTCGACATAGGTGAACGCGTCCTGGAACGGCTGTTTCCCCAGCGGAAACCGCTGCTGTGGCCGGCGCTCCGGACGAATTGTTCCTTCAATAGTCTCCCTAGGTAATGCCGGGGGCGCATCCTCTTCATCCTCCATTTCCCATATTTCTACAAGTGGCGAGCGCAGAGCGGTGTCCGTACTAAAACTGCGCCCAGAGATAGCCTCCCAGTGTTCCGAACGGCCACTGACGCTGCTCGAACGTCTACCGCGGGTGGTCGTTGTGGAGGGGAAACTGACGTCCGTCTGGATAGACAGAGGACTCGAGGGACTCGAGTCAGGACTCGGAAAGATGAAAATAGACTGTTCGAGGTCGCCCGCCAGTTCGTCATCTTCGTTGTCTCTGTAAGTTAATGAGTACCGTCGGGAAGGTCGTGTCGGGAAGTACTGATGGGCCATGGTTGTCTGAGTATCGTATAAGTCGTGAATTAGAGCGTCGTCCGCTTTATGGACTTCGAAAAAGACCGCAGAGGCCCTGCTGCCTACAAAAGTGAGTGCGGCGGTATGTAGTACAACATAAGACCACCAAGCTGTGCGCACTGGAGTAAATAACGTATTGGATTACTTCCGCATTTGTATATAGCTTACTATATGGTTAGGGTTAAAACACGGAAAGAGCAAAAAAGGAAAGCCCATCCAGCCCGAGTGGGCCGAAATGGGACAGGAAAATATTGCGACAGTGCATGAGGCATAAAACCCCATACAAACCACGGGCACCCTCTGCGGACAAGGTCGCCGTGCTATGGACGGCCCCCGTGCCTCGCACCCCCAAGACGTGAAGGGGAACGCGCCATCAAGGTAAGTATGAGTTGTTCGGGTCAACTGAACAAACCTTTTATAGCTCTGCGTCCGCGCACGGACCATCTAAGTTACGCGATCACGGACTCAAACGTTTTTGATATCTTTTCTAAATTCTCCTTGTATCCCCGCGATTATACGGCTACTGTCGGTCTGACTGAGGGAAGGCTGCCTATTGTCGTAGTATCCGCTTGTTCTCCTCGACGCGTCTCAAGTTCAACAACATCTAGTACCTATCAGAACCGGCGCCCGCATCACGATTTGACATCTCAGCACTGGTCTTCTCGCCTCGTTGTCTCCGTCTATATGAAAGATGCTAGACTCCCTATGGATGTATCTTGTCCTTCGACGACTTCGATTCCGACGCCCTTGTTAATATGTGTTATAGGCTTTCATCACAACCCTTTCATAACGGGACCGACTGGGTTTCAGCTTACTTCTTCTGGGTTTTTGGTTCGATGTACAGCATCAAATACCGGGAGTTTCAGGTTATTTACGACGGCAATGCTCCAAGTTCGTTCTCACTCGGCTCTCGGTTCTGACCAGATACGGCTCTTTGTTTCGTCGCGTCTATCTGCGAGGCGACACGAGGTCCCAGCAGACTCTCCCGAATCCGCTCTGGTTACCAACGCCGCCATCGTGATATAGCGAACACTCGACAGTTTTAGATCTGACACAAGCTTGGAATCGACGATCTACGCCTGGCAGCCACTAGCAGCCTGAGCGATTCCGTGAGGCTCTCACTCTCCCTCAGAACAACACGTGCATCACAATCGTGATGGAGAGAAGCAAAGCGCCCGGTTTGTGCACAGCCCTTGGCTATCCAACTCTCCTACTGGTAATACACAGATTCAAAGCCAGCCAGAAGCCGGAGGTAATCAGAAGACCACGGTCTGTTTTATACCGCACTCGCAGGCACAGTAGTACTTTAACGCCGAGGCACCCTCCCTTCCCTCTCCTGGTCCTCTCTTCACCTTACCCCCAGCAGCGTCATGTCCCTGTTGTCCAGCTCGACCGATTATCTGGTCCCTGCGTCCCCAGCCCAGGAGGCCAGGAGGGAGAAGAACCGCAAAGCGTCATTCGGCGTCATCGTGACCATGTACGGCACCTGCGCTATCGTCCCGTTGGAGGCCATGAACGCAAACAAGAGCAAGAACGTGTATGTTTCTTTTGCCTCCCGAAAGCCACTCAAAAACTAAGGCCTAGGTTATCTGCAATCAGACATCGAGGCGGCGATTACCCAATCCGGCGGAAGTCTCCGTCGTTGAAAGAGCGACTCTTCGCGCTGAGGGCTACATCTCTCACAACTACGAGCCTCATTAGTGGACTCGCCACTTCGTTTATCCGCCAGACCACAAAGCGCCCTTCACTACATAGTCCGGGCTGTCGATGCCGATGCGCACTCTCGGCGAAACGGGGTACTCGAGCTCGTCACCGTCAAGTCTGTACGTGCGTGTCCAGCTGCTCGGACTCCAGAGACACACAATCAGACGCATGAATCAAATGCAGAGTTAAGACATCAAGGCCGGATGCACGGGAAAGACGCGATACCAGACCCCAGTCCTTTCCCAGCCTGCTGCTTGCACCATTCCAATCACTCAAAAATATCCATATCCCTCCGAACTTTATTGCTATTTACATAATTTAAACCGATGTTGTACGACCACGCGCATTCATACATGTACGCAGTAATATCAAAATTAATCATCGAAGATATCAAAATCGAGTCCCCACGACTTGCTCGGATTGACGACGCGCTGTGGTTGGTGCGCTGCGGCTGCCGCCTCTAGCTCTGCGAACAAGTCCTCCGGGAGGGCGGTCACTAGGAGTACGGCCGTCAGCCAAAAAGTAGCGGTACCCCTATTGTGAAGAGTTATTACCTTTGAAGTTCTCTTCGATGCGCGAAGGCGTGACGCTCTTCGGGAGTACGACAGTCTAGTACGCGACAAGGCCGGTGAGTCGAAACCAGGGGACTACGCAATCGGAGAAAGGACCTACACCGCGTTGAACATGCCATGAAATGATCACTTGGGCAGGTGTGATTCCGAGCTTATCTGAGATCTTCTTTACCTGCACATACAATGAGGAAATTTGGCATGCATTATGGCTAACGATCAAATATGTTACGGACCTCAGGAACACGTAGCGTGTTTCCGACCTGATCATTGCTTCCAAGGGGGGAGTATGTTTCTAGAAGCAACCCATTATCTTTGGACCACTGAGTGAACAAATCCGTCAGTCCAGTCGAGCCGATTTCTATCATGTAACTTAGCTTACTTTTAGAAGTTCCGGCTGAGGGTTCCAAAAATTCAATTCAACTTGGTTCACAGCTGGTTGGATCTTCAGGGGGTTTGCAGTAAGGTTTTGGATGCTGCATCATGATGTCATTGTTTCATTGGCAAGAGGTTGATTCGAAGTATAGAAAGAAAGTCACCGTCTGATGTTGAAACTACCAGCAACTCCATTAGTGTAATTCAGAGATAATTCGAAAATACGTACTTGCTGATTCCAATGTTCCGAACCTTACCTTTCTCAACCATTTCTTCCAACTTCTGCCATGTTGGGTACGGATCCTCGCTCAGCGCTTTATGATAGATACTTTTCCCGTCTTTTCCAGGCTCTTTTTCAAAAGCGATGGGCCTGTACATGGAAAGTTTCAACAAGTATATGAGTACCGTACATAATACGAACGAAGGTTAGACATGCCAATGGATAAGGTACAGATCCAAGTACTCCGTTCCGAGTTTGTTCAAAGAATCGTCTAGTGCGGACTCTACATCTTCAGGGGCGTGAAATGAATTCCATAGCTGCCAGAAGGCGCATTCAACTGTGTTTTCGACAGGTATGTATATAATAGAGGTGAAGCCTACCTTGGAAGTAAGCCAGATATCCGAACGGAGCACACCGCTTTCCCTGATGGCTTGACCGACTTCCTCCTCATTCTAGACATTCAAAAAGTCAGTTAACGATTGCATGCTCGCTCAGAACTGTAGGGATTGCCAAAGCAAACGGGTGGCCCAGCTTATATTTAGATATAAACCTCGAAAATGCGTGGATAGGAACCATATGGGTTACACGTACGCGGTAAATCCAAGCATCGTCGATGTGACGGTATCCCGATTTAAGAGCGGTCTATTCAACAAGGTGTAAGCGAATGTAACGTGCGCAAAGCCACGGTAAATATACCATATACCTTAACAGCAGTCCCTACTTCTCCCTTTCCGGACTTCCAGACCCCTGGATCAAAAAGGTTACAAAAGGTCCAAATGGATAGAGTTATTCACCGCCGCACCCAAGGCAACGGACGGGATGCTATCCCCGGATGGAAGCCGGTAATGCGTCGGCAAACCGTTTGAGGACGATCCTGCAGCTTTCGTTGAAGCATTTCTTTGCGCGCCATGGCATGCAGACAAGAATCCGCCGGACAACGGTGACGTCTTTGAAAGTCTGAGAGTTTGCCGAATACCTGTGTATGCGAAGTACATGATGACAATAACAGCGAGGAGCGTGTGAAGACCGATTTCAGATAGCGACTTGTGCTCTTAGGAGGAGGATACGCCTTGTGTATTTCGACGATGTCTCTGTCGTCGACAAGGGTCGTGTTAACCTTCGGGAAAGAATCCGCGAACATGGTGTGAACTTCAAGACAGAGTAAGGATGACGAAATCACGCCTTTACTTCCTCCGTCCCGATAATGCCATTTTAGGTAATGATGAGATAAGCATAGATACTTAGGCTTGAGTATGTACCGTACAGTGTACCTTGACTCTTCCTTGACCTCGATATAATAAAATTCGACTCAGGAATGAACCAGTGGAGACGTTCAGTCTGTCAAGACTATATACTTCTTACTTTGTATTTGATCCCGCCCAAATCATTTGCAGGGGATACACCGCAGTTTGTCAGAATTTTTTCTCAATTATTAGTTACCGAAAAAGATATTTTACTTTTGCGTGTGTCATAATTACTTTATTACGCATGTAAGAGCATTCCGTGAGGTTTTGCTGTGAGCCCAGAGTCATCATGATTTCAGGTCCACCCTCGGCTTATGTACAAGGTGATCGACCGTGGCTGTACATATCCTCTTCCGGTCAAGCGGCTCTCCGTCGGGATGAATGCTATTGGGCCTTATCTTCCGCCCCTTCGTCAAAAGATTCGGCAAGGTTTTGACCCACAAAATTTTAACTGCGCGTATATCAGTTTAAAAAGGCACAACAGAACTTCATCGAAGACCTTTGCTTCATTCCCAGTGACCACAGGGACCTGCCCTGAAAATAGCGATATTCCAGGTTGTTGGAAATCCTCGCGAGAGCCAGAATTCGCTACACAAACTCAATCTCCCGGAAGATTCGAGAGGATATCACGATCAGTTCAACCCATTTCACAATGCTATTTGAAATGTTTTACCGCCGGAAGCTCACGATCTTCGGTCGATCATTGCTTCTAATAACCCTCGAACTTCTTGCGAATGTAGTCTGCTGGATTGTTGCTGGTCTTCTGTTTGGTCGCCACGAGCAAACGAGGGGTACTATGAGCCTTGCTCTTCTTGCATGGGTAAGAAGACCCCACGCAACCCTGCTTCAAAGCTTATTTTTATTTTTATCATCGCTAAAAAGACGATAGGGCTAAGACACGGTGAGTGAATACGTTTATGGACGGAAAGCGCATACACTCAGATAACGCACCACAGCTTTGGACGCAGATCATATTAGGTGGGTCCCATACCCTCCAAATTTCAATTCTGACTAAAATTCAACGCGTCTCCTAGTGCCATCGACAATGCAACGCGTGGTCTGATCAGCCTCGGCCAGCTGCCCGTCACCTGCGGGCTCTTCTTTTCCTTAGGCCACAGCACGATCGTCATCGCAGTTGTGCGTAAAAAGATTTCTTTTGACAGCTCTTGTATACAGCTAAGTCGACAAAGCGCAGAACGTCGCCATTGCTATTGGCACGAGCGTTTACGACAAAATAAATGGCGTCAGCAACGTCGGCGGCATCGTCGGTACCGCCGTCAGCGCCTCGTTCCTCTTCATTATTGGGCTCGCAAACTCGATCATCCTATTCCGCATCATTAGAAACCGCAGAAGGGTACGCCTTCGCGTATTACGATCATTATTAAAAATCAATGACTCGTTGCGAACAGAGAGCCCGGGCGGGCGTGGACGCTATAGAGATCGACGAGAGGTCTGAAAGGTCGATCATGATGAGAGTGATTGGTCCTGTTACAACCTTCGTGAATAAACCATGGAAGGTCTGTGGACTCCTTTTCCAGTTTACCGGTTGTTTAATCTTTCCCCTTTCCTCAGATGTATCCCGTTGGCGTGCTTTTCGGATTCGGTAGGCTATATTTTTCCGATAGGGTCTTCCTTTGGAGTAAACTAATATCTGCGAAAATAAAAATAGGCTTCGACACGGCCTCGTCAATTGCCCTCATCGCCATCTCTGCACTCGCAAAAAAAGATAGCGATGGTAAAGGCATCGCCCAGGGGGATATTGTCATTCTCCCAGTACGTCGCAGTCTTCACACCAGTCCTCACTGACCTCAGAAAAACACCTCAGTTCCTATTCACGGTAGGCATGACGCTCGTCGACTCAATAGACTCGGTGCTCATGCTATATGCATATGCCGGCGGGCCAGATCGCACGCTTGCGTTGTTCGAACGCCGCGGGACCAACGACGACGCCGGTAAAGTGTCTAACGCAGCCCTTCGAGCTCCAGGTGTCGAGCGCACTGGCACTGAGCCCGAGCTACAGACCGAGAAATCCCCACTCGGTACAATAGGCGAAAACAAGTCTGTGCTGCCTGCAGAGGCCTCGTTGCACTGCGGCCAAGATGATTCAAAAATGGAAACGGGAGAGAAGAATGGCCTGGATTATGCGCCGCACGATGAGATGCGGGGCGATGATCTGCATCAAAGCATGCGCGTAAAGCAGCACACAATGTCCAGTCTGAGTGTTGCGCTCACGCTCATCAGCATCCTTGTCGCGTTCAGGTGATACTTCGTTTTGTTTGAGATGTCCATCTGTAAACTAACATTAATTTATGCAGCATCTCACTGATCGAGATTATGGGTTTAATAGGCGAGCAATGCGGGCCATGCCAACGTGCGGCGGAAGCCCCAAACGACGGAGGGCTTGCGGGACGCTGGTGGAGAGGATGGGCGAAGGTGCAGCTCACATAACTTGAATTTGCTTCCTTTCTCACCCTATCCTTCAGGCAAACGACGATTCCGGATTTATCGGAGCAGCGATCGTTGGAGGATTTGTTCTTGTTGTTGCGGGATGGTACGGCGGTAGATGGGTAATGCAAAGAATTAAAAAAACCAAAGTGGAACGTACCTAATCATTTGCGACGCGCGTATCATACGACTGTATATCCTTCACAGTAATCGTTAAATTGTACGTATAGCAGAATACCAAATTGCAGAAGACAAAATAAATAACAATGCAATGCAAGTGACAGTGATACACTAGGCGAAATAGACAAGGTCGTTCTTCTTTTTGCTCTGAACTGGAGAGAGCAATGAAAATTAGCATTATGAACGGACATAAAACTGTCGTATGCGCACCCTCCGCGATGCCACTATGGAAGTGTTCGTGACTGAGCCTCGTGGCACCTTCCCTAAGCGCAATCATGCCTGCTTCAACACACACAGCCTTAAGCTGTGCAGCGTTGAACTCGTCCGTACTGCGCGCAAGCTCCTCGAAGTTTACGTCTTGCGCGAGTGTCATCTTGCGCGAATGGATTTCGAGAATGCGCGCGCGGGCGCTTTCATTCGGTAATGGAAATTCAATCTTGCGATCTAGTCGTCCGGAACGTAATAGTGCAGGGTCAAGGATATCGATACGATTTGTTGCAGCTATGACCTGTGCAGTATAATTAATTAGAATACTATAAAAACTCGCTGAGGTGTTTTGGAAATCACCTTTATGCGTTCATCGCTACTGAAGCCGTCCAGCTGATTGAGGAGCTCTAGCATTGTACGTTGCACTTCGCGATCACCACTTTTCTCCGAGTCGAATCGCTTCGTTCCGATGGCGTCAAGTTCATCAATGAATATAATTGCCGGTGCTTTCTCTTTCGCGAGCTCGAACGCGTCTCGCACGAGCTTAGCGCCGTCTCCGATGAACATCTGAACAAGTGAAGGGCCGGCAAGCTTGAGGAAGCACGCCTTCGTTTGTGCAGCGCATGCTCGAGCCATAAGCGTCTTTCCGGTACCTGGCGGACCGTACATAAGCACACCCTTCGGCGGAGTAATCCCCAACGTTTTGAACTTGTCCGCATGTTCCATGGGAAGTACAATCGCTTCAGCTAGCTCCTCGATTTGCTTGTCGAGACCACCGACATCCGTGTACGTTTCCGTCGGACGCTCATCGACCTCCATTGCCTTCACACGCGAGTCGTATTCAGCAGGGAGCTTATCCAGGACGAGGTATGAGTCTTTGTTGACACCAATAAGGTCGCTTGGTCTGAGGTTTTCGGCGGGGACGAGTCCGATAAGTGGGAGGAAGACAGTTTGCCGAGTGGAAGTCTTGATGACGGCGCATTTACCTTTGCGCATGGAGTCGAGGTCACGATTCGCACCATCCTCCTCGCCTTCGGGCGCAAGTTCCAGAATCTGGCGGAGTGAGGTGAGTAAATCAAAACAGTGCTAGAATAGACGTACCTCTACGACGTTGCCCACAAGGTAAGGTAGAACCTTGTTCTGCTTAATCTTCTCCTTGTTGTCCCGAATCTTCTCTTTCATCACGCTCTGCTCGTGTTGCAGCCTTTGTGTCTCGGAGCGCATCACCTGGGTTCCCGTGAGCTCCCTGTCCGTCGAGATTGTTACTTTCCCACCTTTATATCGTTGTCGATGAGCCGTGTCCGTGACTGAATGTCGTCTGCGCTGAGAGCCATAATCTCCCCCGGAATGTCCGCCCAGGGCTGCTCGTCCACTGGCTGAGTAACGTCTGGCGTGGTATCCATCGATGCTGGGGCAACGAGCGCGTCCGAAGACATAGTTGCCTCTGAGGACATAGCGGTAGTTGACGGGAATGTGGAAGCTGGTGACGAACGCGCGAACCGGACGCGCGTCGCTTCATTCTGGTGATGGGAAGAACTTGCCTCTATAGGCTTGAGCGGTTATTACACTTAAGCTACTTACTCGAGTAAGCTCACCAACGCTGACAACAGTGAGCACGAATGAAATGGACTCGGGACACTACTATCCTCCTCAATCACCGTCACATCTACCGGCATCCTATGTCAAGTTCCATCACGCGTATTTCTCACCAGCAGAAGTCGACTATTTATCAGAAAAGCAGCGCGGCAAGCTCTCCGCAAACCAGGAGAAACTTAGGCAGCAAGCATGTGGATTTGTAGAGGCAGTCGGTGTGAAGATAGGATTGTAAGGGCGGATTTTGATATCGCGCGTATAATGTGCTTAACATGTGCGTTGCAGCCCACGCAAGACTATTGCGACCGCACAGAATCTGTACCATCGCTTCCACTTGTTCTTCCCCATGAAGGACTTTAACTACTATGTATGTTCGTGCGTTATAAGGCACAATCCTAGATTGCCGTTACAAATGCTGTTGACAGGATGTGACCATGGCTTGCTTATACGTATCGACAAAAATGCACGATACGCTGAAGAAACCGCGCGATATTCTCATGGCATCCTATTCTGTACGATACCCAGAGCTAGCAGCCCGGTCAAAGGCAATAGGTGGAGAGGTTGAGATAGACCCTATGGTGAGCACAACTCGCAGCTGCACGTATGGCCTAAAATATAACCTGTACTGGACAGACGGTGGAGCAAGACCGACAGCACTTACTGGGCATCGAGCGTCTTGTTTTAGAAACCATCTGCTTCAACTTCACCGTACACATGCCATTTCCCTATGTCATCAAAATAGGACGAACTTTGAAGGCATCAAAAAGTCTTACAAGATTTGCCTGGCGGCTGGCTGTGGACAGGTTGGTTTGAATTTTCGAGAATGGTACTCGAGTGACTAATAATACGCTGGGATAGCAATCGCACTCTTGCCCCGTTACAGTACCCGCCCCATGTCGTCGCTCTCGCGTGTATTTATCTCGCGGCTTTACTGTCTTCTTTCGAGCAACCTCCTCCAAACGGGCCAACTTCGGAAGGTCGTTCTGATCACGATCTCGCGAGTATCCTCGGCCAGAATGGGGCCTGGGAGACGAAGTTCAAAGCTTGTGTCGAAGACCTAGAGGGTAATTTCTATCGTCTTTCGGCTATTTATATGGATTCACGACTCATTATCGTTCTCACAGAAATATGCCATCATCTGTTAGACCTCCTTATCCACGCTGCGCAAAATCCCTCCGCGGCTACCTCCCCTAGCACCCCCTCCTCTCCTTCCCCTCACACCTACGCCTCTCCCCGAACTCCACACCTATCTCATTCGCTTCACGCACCCCAGCAGGTTCCGCCACCCATTCCATTCAAGCACGATACTCTCATGCGCCTCAAAATTCACCTTAGAGAAACCGAGCACCCTGCCCGTCCGCGCGAGTCTACTGTTGATGCAGTAACAGGCGACGGTAGTGCTGACGCAGTAATTGCAAAGAACGGTGACACCGCGGCTTTGGGTAAGAATGAGGGGACGGTGAGGTTCGTATTCGGGCCTGAAAGACTTGTGGGTGCCGTGTAGTATCTGTAAAAAAATGCCATCCTTGTAAATTATCTCGGGATATTCCAAATTCACTCTTTTTTCCATTCGCGTTGGAATTTTAGCTCGTCGTCACGTGATGAAATATTACGTAATTGTCGCGTCTACGACGCGACTTCAACTTTCGGTTGCGCGCGTCCTTCTCCAACATCATCCAGTGGTATCTTCGGCAGCATATCCGTGGCATGACTTGGGACGCATCGTTCAAGCAAGGTATAAGCCTGTTTAAGGCGAGGAAGTTTGAGGAGGCTCTGGAAAAGTTCACCCTGGTCAGTAACGAAAGTCTATGTCCCTCGAACCTCACCCAAACAATCTTTATTAGGCACTAAACGAAAATGATAAAGAAAAGTCCATATATGACTCCAGAGCGGCAGTGTACGAGAAGCTAGATCGTCCTTTTGACGCGCTGAAGGATTCCAAAAAGGTCATCGACATCGCCCCGGACTCGTGGCAGGTTGAGCGCTATTCTTTTAACACGAAGATCTGCGGTTTTACGATTATTTCCATAGGGCTACATGCGGTCGGCACGTTTGTTTCTTCAAATAAAGAAACCTGAAGCTTCGTTGCGGATGTCCGATCTTGCTCTTGAGCGGCTTAAGAGTAATGACGAGAAAAGACACGCCGAGCTCTGCGTCCTGAGAAAACAAGCACTTAAGGACCTCGAGCCGTCGCCGTGCTTCTTCTCCAAAATCCCTGTGGAGATATGCAGTGAAATATTTTCTCTCGTTGTCGATGGAAGCAACACAAAGATGCTCGCGCTCACTCTCGTCTGCCGACAGTGGCGAGAAATAATCCTCGATACACCCACCTTTTGGCGCCATTTGGTTCTGACACCGAAGTCCAAAGGGAAAAAAGTTGATACATGGCTGCAACGCTCTAAAGGCATTTTATACGGCCTGCAGCTCGGCAGAGGGTTCTCCTTTGAAACACGGCCCCACATCCTGCGCCATGCTACGGAAAACCTTTGGTCAAAGCTTGAGACCCTGCGAGTTTACATGCCACCCTCGATCAAGAGCATCGACTCGATCCTCCCGCCAGAATCTTTCGGCAGGCTTCAGCTCCGCTCACTCGAAGTTGATCTCATGAATACTCCTGCCCTTCCGCCTGATTTTTGGGACCCTGTAGGAAACATGGACAAAGGTCGTTTAAAGACGCTCATCCTCAGTGCAAGCAGGATCCCTTGGGAGCATCTGCTTACGCTCGCGTCACTAACGGTCCTTAACGTGCACGAAGTCCGTATGGAGTACGATAATGCTTTCTCAGTCATCTCGCGTAACCTACTGCTTGAAACCCTCGTTCTCACTTCATCCGCGATCAGATACGACTCATACGAGCAAATTTCAGCCCGAGCCTCCGAAAAAGTTGTCCTTCCCAGTCTCCGCAGTCTCGATCTAACCGGTCCAAGCAGCATATCGATTCTCACTGACTTCCTCTTCCCGAACCTACAAACTCTCAGCGTGAGTTCGTTTTTCGGTATCCGCGCCGCGCGCTTTTTGGACGAGGTAACAGCGTTGTTGCCTTCCTATCTTACGAGCTTGCGTATCTCCTCGTGTATAATATCACACGCTCCGCTCGTAACATTGCTCCGAGCGTCAAGTGCGCTAGAACGTCTTGTCCTTACACACTGCTCTCCGGTGGAAGAGACCAACTTCGTCATCGCTGCACTGGGAGACCTAATCCCAGAATCATCGACGAAGACGGATGGAAGTCTCGAGACGGTATGCTGTCCGCGACTACAGTACCTGGATGTAACAGCTGCAACGCACCTGAAGGCAGGGCCAATCTTGCATCTTGTCAAAGCACATCTTGCGCCTTTAGACACGCCACCGGAGGATGGTTCGGAACTGCCTTCTGCCGGTACCCAGTCTTATCCACTGCCAATCCGCACCTTGATACTCGACGACTGCATCGCAGTTGACCCGGATGTACTGCCATGGCTGCGGACAAAAGTGGAGCGGGTCACTTGTACAATAAAACAGGAGAAAAAGAAAAAGACGAGGAGATGATGAGTCTATGCTACTCTTATATGCATACGATAAGATCGACGTTTATTGCGGAAGCAGATGGAGGACGCGGAACTCTTGGCCTCTACCCATGTATATTGTCTTAAATACTTATGCTAGATCGGGAACCGTAGGGCTTAACCCTGCACAGAATGCTCATAGCAGCTACGTGAGCAGACTGCTCGCGGCGCGACGCACTCTACATTAAAGTTGCCCTACTGCCAACAGTCCCGGCGTCCGGTGGCATAGGCATCTCCCCACTTCGGTCCGAAACAAACGCACGGTATCTACGTTATAGGTTTTGTAAACCCGAATGGCCAAAAAGTTTGAAGAAATTACCCACATTCGTCGTAATCTGGACAGTTCTTCCGAAGATACCGAGGGACGTGTTGAGGCGAGGGACCGGTGAAGATGTGCATCCGTGACTTCATGCTGTAGCAGAGGCATATACTCAGCTTCCAAGTAGCACTTTTTGCGTTGAACGTACCGTTAGTTTTTCAGGCTGTGGTGTCAATGCTCCGTCTTCGAGATTGGATGAAGAGCGGGAAGCAATGATCATACGTAACTAGCATTCAAGGTGAATCCCGTCAGTTCGATAAATCATGTATGATCGCGTGTGACATACTTTTCTTTGGAGTGCAGCTTCCTCAGCGCGGGAGCGATGTAGTACCTCCTCGCTTCCTCCAAACATGAAGTAGTCCAAGCGCTGTTCATCTTCAGCTTCGACACTACCGTTGATCGTTGCAACTTCCTTGCCCTTCCCGTTGGCTCTAGGACCAGCACCTTCTCGTTTCTCGGCTAGTGTCGAGTGTACGACATCCAAATGTGCGTTGTAGATTACCGCTTGTAAATCTGCGCCGGAATATCCTTCCGTCGCCGTCGCGAGAGCATCCCAGTCAACAGAGGGTGAAACAGTAATTTTCTTACTGACGACCTGAAGTATCTGGTTGCATTGCATTTAGTCCCTGATAAAGTATCAAAAGTAGACTGGAACGTACTTCTTTCCTCTCCTCAAAGTTTGGCATATCACATAACAGAGACTTATCCAGGCGACCAGGACGAAGTAGCGCCGAGTCGATAAGATCCGGACGGCTGTTTTCGAGTTAGAGCACATAAGAAACGAACACGACTCGGGGACTCGCCTCGTGGCAGCAAGAACATAGACACCATCGAGTCCTTCGGCACCGTCCATCTGCGTCAGCATCTGATTGACAACCCTATCTGTGACACCAGTACTATCATGTCCTCTGTAATACCTTTTCAGTCTGCCGTCCGCCCATCGTAATGTGGAAATTACCTTTTTGGGGCAATTGAGTCAAACTCGTCAAAGAAGAGTACGCAAGGCTTCGCGGCACTCGCCCTGTCGAACAAGTCTCGAACCTATGATACAAAATCATGAGAGAGTGACGGGACAGGGTACGAAAAGCACGAACGGATTTCTCGCTTGCACCAATGTACTTGTTCAATAACTCGGGGCCTTTCACGCTGATAAAGTTCAAGCCACACTCTTTAGCAACGGCAGATGCCAGTAGAGTTTTTCCACATCCGGGATAACCGTAAAGGAGTATTCTATACACATGGCCAAGTTAAATTGGGCCCTTTTCGAGAAAAAAAGAATTTTACCCGGAGCGCAGGCGGATTGGGCAATTCGCAAATATGGCGGCATACTTGGTCGGCCATTCAAGCGTCTCCCGCAACATTTTCCTCGGCTCATGTAGACCTGAAAAAGGGTCATTCTCGAAACTGGCACTAGCGAAGTGGGGTCAGCATACCCCCGATATCGTTCCATGAAACATCCGATTTTTGTAGCTTGATATCCCTAAGTGACAACGGCACGAAATCTGCCTGAGCCTTTTCAAAGTCGACTGGCAAAAGTTCCATCTGTACAAAACGGATAAGGGATAGACCTATGTATACTTATAATGACCCACCTTCGAAGTTTCCCTTCCAGAGCGAATAACCGCTTCATGTACTGCATGTGATACTAGGTCTTCCAAATCCGTCGGCAAGTATCCCTCTGTCTGCGTCGCCAGAGCGGCAAAGTTCAGAGGAATCTCTGTACTGATTGACAGGTCCTGTGCGTTTCTCATTCGTGTTTTCACGCATTGGGCAATGATCTGGACGAAGAAAGGTCAGACGACGCAATGTAGCATTACAGCGAAACTTGCATACATCCCGCCTACCGTCTTTTCCTGGCGGTTTCAGTTTAATAGTCTCCTTGAACAAATGTGACTTGTGCATCCGCGGATGAAGAGATGTCTCCGACTGCGCCGTAGCTATCATGGTCATGCCCTTGGTGTCTGATACTTTATACATAAAAACGTTCAGAAAGAGCTCTGTGAGTTGCCTCGAACGAAAAGAGTCTGCATTCTGATACGCAAAATTAGCAAAAGAGAAACAAGTTGTATTGTAGAGCGCGCCCACTTCAACTTCCGCACTCAGGACTTTGTCCAAGTTATCAAGTACCAGCACGCTTGGCTTGTGCCAGTAGGCTTTTTCGTAGAGATACTTGAAGTAGGCTTTTAAGCGTGGGACTCTGTCGTCGGCGTGCTTGGCGAAGTCAGCATAAATTATATCTTTGTGAAATTTGTCAAAGAGGAGGGACGAGGACTGTAGTTTAGGCACGTACGCGCATGAAATTGAGAGTCCTCTATCAACCGGGAAACGGCATTCGCAATGCTTGTTTTACCTGATCCCGGTCGGCCCAAAATGAGAGTCCCAAGAACTGATGCCTTTGTCAGTTATGTGAGGCGATGAATTTTATCAATATATACATACCACTTGGGACAGTTTTATCCATAATGTCATGTAGAATGTACACATTCCGAAGGGAACTTGTGCATTTGTCTATATATTCATCGACACCTGCTAGACCATGGTCGTAACCTGTTTTAACGCGCCTAACAACGTACCGTTAGCCCACTACACGTAATGTCGGCGACGATTACCTACCGTGGAGCGGATATTTCCGCATCAGATATAGAAAACAGTTTCGACACAGTGGAAGATATCAACAGGCTGGCATACGGTTGAGATTAAATTGTGGAGGTGCCTTGGGTAAAAGGCTGACCAGTTCTCCCAGTCCTTTATGTCGGCGTAGTTCTGGAATACAACTTGCTTCTCTGGCACTTCTCTTGACCATCGTAGGATGATCGTCTCCTCGTGCGACTCTGCAGAGTCTATTGTCGATGGCGCTATTTGGTTAGCATCAGCAGAGTGGATGACTTTTGCGGCGGGAGGTGCAGTGGATGTTGGAGGGACGGGTTCGCTTGCAAGAGGGTCCGGTGGCGCTTTCAAGTGGCGGACGCTTATAGGGCCAAATCCGTCTGATTCAGACAGCGGTATTGACTTTGAAGAAAGGGCACAGAACGTCCCTATAGAAACCCATGCGATCGGGTCAGAAGAGTCTGACTCTGAGAACGAGAAAAATGTCGCTGGCAAGGCACGGCGTCTTGCATGTTTAAGGTACTTCAGGCGTTCAGCATCCTCCCCTGTAGATTGTGCTCCCGTATTCGTAACCCGTTTAGGGGGCTTTCCAGAAACTGCATTCAAGCGTTTCTTTGGGGCGATTGAAACCTCGGTATTGGTGCCTAGTAGGACAGCTTCGTGTTTTGCGGAGCTGGGCTCGAACGACACTAGCGGAATTCGATAAAACTTCAAACCATAGGCAATGCGACGACGTACCAACTCGAAGTCTTGCCCTTGTGCGGCCAAAAACCCAGACGTCGACTTCTTGACCTACGGTGGCTGCACGGACCTGCGAGAGCAGATTTTGCTCTACATACGCCGCATGAAGTTCCTGGAGGGCCGCCATGAGGAACAGGTTTCGTATACAGATTAAACGATATGATTGCACACTATAATCTCCCAGTCATCCGCGGAGTAGGGTTCGGTGACAACCGATGTTGCGATGGGGAGATCATGCAAAAGACCAATTTCTACCTTGACGAATAGGTGAGCTTCAGAGTTTAAGGTATAAGCATAAAAGGACCTACTATGCTCCCCAGGCCGAAACCCAGATCGCTAGCAAATTGCGGGTCAATTTCTATCGTCTCTAAGGCGTCGCTGGATGTCGCTCCTGCTTTGAACCGTGCCAGGGACGACGAAGAGGCCATCCCAGTCCAGCCGACATAACATTGTTTCGTCTTGGAGCTTTGCGTGCCGTCCGACACGAGAAGCAGGTGGACGGCGAGGTTTTGAGGACGCTGCAAGTCGGAAAATCACATGCCGAACGCACTCGCAAGAGGTGGTACTTACGACATGGTGTTCAACCAATGGACCATAGATAGATATTGGTAGGTTAACGAGGGATGAACGCAGAGAAACAAACTCGATCCGAGCACGCCTTGGCATCGAGCTCGCCGGAAGTGAGGTGGTCAGCGAGTATCCGGCGCGAGTCGTCGACGCGGAGTTTACGCGCGTCATCCAAATTGAGATATTTCCGCCTACATGCACCACGTGACCCATTCGGAACCGTCTACAAAACCGCGTAAATGCCTTTCGAAATAAAAGTGAGATAACAAGTTGCGTTGTCAGAGTCACAGAGGTCCGGAAAATATCTGGCGATCATTTTCGACGTGGTACTATTTTCACCAACGGATGGGAGACTGTGGAACCGCAAGTCAAACTGCTAGGAGGACTTGCTGGGACCCTAACCTCCTGCAGCGAGATTCAAGTTCAGCCGATCGCCCGCTTGCCTTTTCGGGAACGACCTATTCCTCATCCCTTGTTTAAATCAAATCAAGGTACGACCTTCAAAAAAGGTGGAATTTGAAGCAAAAAAACGGGCCTAACCGGGAATTACACCCAGGAGTCCAGTGGGTCCGACTCCCAGGGGCGGGGTCTGCCTGCAAAAAGAAACGGGCCTAACCGAGAATTGAACTCAGGACCACTCGCACCCGAAGCGAGTATCATACTACTAGACCATTAGGCCGCTTGCCAATGTTCAAAAAAAATCCTTCTCAATCAGTCGGCCCATTCAGGCAGGAGATCGTTCGACGGGTCGGGCGACTTCTCAGTCGGATGATTTAGGCCACGGAAGAGGATCTTAATACAAGTCAGATATGGGCAGTGTTTCTGCTTTGGCGTATTCACCCGATTCTGGTAAACAATGAACACTAGTGCACTAGTAGAAGCCAGGCAGTATCGCTTCTTTGCTAAGGCCAGGTGAACGTAATTTTACCTAGGTAGCGTGACAGACCGCCTGCCGCCCACCGACCGCAGCGCAGATGATACAAATGGCATTTCGACAGAGTAGAATATGGCGCGGATGCCGGCGCGAAGACGGCAGACACTACATGTACACTCTCAGGTCCACCATCCGGAGGACCCTTCAAATAGATTAGGCATGATAAAAGACCACGACGCGAATAGGGAAGGAATGAGCGTAAGGCGCACCCGGAGGGGTGCGTAGAAGTTGAGGATGCAGCTATGTCCGATTGTATAAAGTCCAAAAAAAGTGTAAGGAAAGATGAAGGCTGAACGAGTAAACGTGGGGAGCATAACGGGGCGCGAGGACAGATTAGTATTGGAACGCACGAAGGAGGGCGGACTCAAGCATTGCTCTGTGAAAGTTCAATAGGACACGCAACATTGGTGATCTGCGTGGTGGCCTGGTGGTTACCGATAAGACCTGCGATACCCATTTCAAGCTCCAAGCGGAAATTTACACCTGCAAATCCTGATGAGCATTGCGCCTGTGTTGGAAAACTACCACAAACCTGGGCGCGATCCGTTTGCATACAGGGCCGTATTCTTGCACGCGTCGTACCAATTTAACCCTAGATCGAAATGTGAACAAGGACTATCGCAAGAATGAATTTGTGACGTACACGTCGGGTCAGTATCATTGGGCGCGATGTATGTAAAGTTCAGAGGCATGAAGATCTCCGTGAACGACTTTGCAGGGACGGTTAAGGACAGGTTACCCGTTCCGACCTGGAACTGCGTGTCTAGATCAAACACTTTTGCGTCGATATGTGTAAACTTTAGCGGAAGGTAATTGCTACTCGTGTCAACTCTGAGGTCGAGCTTTGCCGCAAAGGAGAAATTGGCAGGTGAGCGAGAAAATATTGTCTCCGGGGGTGCTGTACCGTTCTGAAGTGGGCTGACCGAGTTAAAGCTGAAACCGGGTACACGAGGCACTGTGAAGACAGTGACGATGATGACACTGGATAACGTTTAGCGTCTTCTCGTTCATACATTGCTTTGACCTACATCACGGAGATGACGAATAGACCGATAGCGATCTGCTTGCGTGTGCCCCATTTCCCGCAGCAGCCACGCTGGTCGCGTCTCCAAGCACGAAAGTTGGCCATGTAATTTGACTCTTTCATTCTGCTGCGCCCCTTTTTTGTCATGGCCTCCATCTCCGATTTCTTCCACTCTGCGCCAAGTGCAGGGACAGTGACGAGTTCAACAGGTGCACCCGAAGCGCTCGTACTAGCGTCCTCCTCGAGTTTCATAGGGCTGCGCACAGAGTGATCTGGCGGTAACTTTTGATAGCTACATAAGAGTAAATTAGCACGAATAGCTTAGCATGTCCAAGTTGCTTACCCTTCGTCGTACTTCACGAATGCATTGCTATACCGCGGGCCCGCATTGTTAAAGTCTGCAAAGACGTCCCAACCCGCTTCCTCGTCCCGCCCTGCACCCGATTTGGATCCAAGGAAGGACGCATCCTCCTCATCCCGCACCCCTTTCACGGGTGCCTCCCTGCCAACATCGAAGTAAGAATTGCGATTGTAACCAGCCGTCTGGTTGACGAGCAGGTCTGCCGATCCACGAGGGCCGCGCTGTGAGCCATAGAAAGAGGAGGCGTCGTCCCGTTCATGGAGTGGGTTCATCTGACCACCCGTACGCATTCCAAGGTCGGACTGCAGCATGTCGACGGAGGACTTGCGCCCGCCGTAGAAAGATGAAACGGCAGAACGCCGGTCGGGTTCAATGTTGTTGTGCGCCATTGCTACTTGCGTCCGCCGACTACAATCTTGTCCTTCGTCTTGATGAGTGCGCCGGAATGGCGTTGAGGCCTGAAAGGCTTGCGGAGGAGTTGACGACCGTCGTGGATGTATGGTGACAAGCGAGGTAGCTCGGTCACAGGCCCGTGTGTGCGAACTCTCAACCTGCTTGCCCCAAACGTCCACCAACCCGACATCAAACTGCCACTCGTCCAGTACTGCTGTTGGCAACTAAAAGGCACTCCTTTTTATGTACAGAATCTATAGCTGCTGGATTTGCTTAACTAGAATTTTGGCCTCGGATATTATTCGGAAATAAAGCGCGGTTTACGACGAGCCCTACTTGTACACATGGAACCAACCTTCTATACAATCTCTGGCAATACTATAAGCAGAGTAACTGGTGAAGCGTTCTATCCGTAAAGACTAATCCTGATGAACGGTCTCAAACTGATTTGCTGGAACGCGCAATAGCAAATAAAGGAAAAGAAAAGAAGAAAAGAAAAGGGACGGTGAATGAAGTACTTACAATAAAAAAGTTACGAAGAGGGGTTGGACGGCCCGTGCGCGTGCAAGGTCCAATTTCGACGAGTGGTTCGGCGGAAAAAGTACGTATAAAAATAAGATATTTAAAGAGTGACGCTGAGGTTGAGCTGGCAATTATCTAGGGAATCGTCGCTTATCAGCCCCATTTTAGCATCTGCTTCATCCAAACAAGTTACTCACATTCCTAGATTTACTAGTGTCCTGACCCGTCGGTGGAGCCGTCCCAGTCGCTGGGATCCCCTATAGTGAATGCATCTTCGTCATGAGGCAACGACTTCGGCCACGAAAAATTAAATAAAACGTGCTTCTTATGTACGTCCTCATCGTCGGTATCAAAAAAGCTTCGCAGTGGGCTCATCTCTTGGATATTAGATTGATAAGACCCTGTAGATGGGGTCGTCGGCACCAGCGTTTCGCCCAATCGCACTTGCGGCGATGCGTGCATGTTCTGTGGAGCTTGCCACCAACCCGCCCTTGAGTGCGCGCGCTGACTCGCCGCGAGTTCTTCTCGACTCTGCAGCTCGATTTTCTTTCGGGTGGTGAATGGTGCGACAATAGCGTCGGTAGGCCTCTCTGGGCCGCGAATGGGCTCTTCATTCCAGACGGCGTGATGTCTTGATCGACGATGCTTATTGCTGCCCTCCGCGCGCTCCGAAGCCGTGTCAGATGGGGTGTTGGGGAGATCGTCGAAGCCGAATGCAAGTGGGGAGCGCAGATACTCATGGGTCCTCTCGTCAATTGGGCCCCGCGACTCCATGCCCAGCAAAAGGGGGCGTAGATGTCTCTTTGCCTCTCTCGACTTGGAGGAACTTTTACCTCGGCCGACGCAGGGGAGCTCCAGTGGTATACGGAAGCGGCGTCCCGTCGAGTGTCGTGACGATTCGCTCACAAGACCCGTTGATGAATCGATACTTGATGTGTCGGATGCTGCATACGACTTTTTCGACATGGAGCGCCTGAGGAAGTCAAGAAGACTTTTGGTCTTTGATAACAACCAGGAAGATATGGATGCTTTTGATCGGACTTTTACCCCTCTGAATCCAGGACTCGAGCGGGCCTCTGCCTCTCGGCGAGCCATAACGATGGACATGTACTGATAGAAAATCAGCACGATGATGAAGAGAACTGTTCCATGAGGGTCAGCAATGCATTTCTCGAAAAAAAAAAAAACTCATTACTTACGAGTGGCCAGGATCATCGCGACGATGTTCCTGCTGTCAGCACCACCCTCGGTGCTGACGCTTGCGCCTGGTGCAGGCTCGGACGGGCTGTCGCTCTCTCTTGCCCAAGGGTTTGTGTGTATAGCAGGCATCGCGGCGTATAGGTATTACAAAAAAAGAAGAAAGGAAAGGGTAAGGAGGGTGAGCCGTTCGAAAGGATTGGGCATGTAAATGGTCTTTCTCCCCCTTCACATACCCCGCTGTTTTGTGGCAGGAGTTAATGCGGTCATTGATAAGTCACCTATGAATTTCTTAGCACATTCAACGAAGCGATATGCTCGCAGAGTCGCGCTTATTCGGGAGCTAGAAGGCTCAGACGAGATGTGAGCGGCTTGGAAGGCGCGAACACCCGCATGTTACGTGATGCAATGCATTGATATACTTGCATAGCCTCCATTGGTCACACGATCTGCACGGCGCGCACAAAGGAAAAAATGACATAAATGCTGGGTTCTACCTGGACGCCGGTGGAGCCCATGTGGCTTGATGGTCCGTGCGTCGCATTATCATCTGTCTTCTTTATTTCTTTGAATCTTTCGAGAAAAAAAAGGTCGAATACAGATCCAGTAGGAGAAAGAAAGAAAGCCCTCAAGCTTGTCAAGTATGCAATACGGACAAGTTTCACAGTTTCAGCATATTGGACGTCTACCTAAGAATGTGGTCTTCCTTCCTCAGGACCTATTGAGCGCTTATATAACCGTTAGCTTTTCTTACATGCTGTCCATCAAAAATTCTTGGATTCTGTCGAACCATTCAATCTCTGGGCATTACGAGTGGGCGGCAAGTAAGCGCCTGCCATGGGCATCCGTGGACTCCCATGCTTTCCTTGCGTTTACGGCCTGAAGGAAGGGGAACACAGCTTGCAGAAGCTCACTTGTGAATGGCGTTCAGGTGAGCTGGCTGAGAAACGGAGATTGGGAGTACCAAACCAGTTCCCTACTGTGCCTGTACAGGCTGATTTGGGGAATATCAGTGTGCAGAGACTTCTCATGCATACACTTTCAGGCTTCCAAAGTGTTGACGGGGGTACCTGACGGAGCTCGGAGTACCATTTTTTCTTCCTTTGCGTGTGGATGTCGGCGTTGCGCAGTATCAGAAAGTTCACTGTGTGAGTACGATGGGGAACGGCCCGGGCAAGGGCAGGATGCTCGCCACCGTAGGACACAGTGCCGCGGTAGTGTAAAAATAGATTATCTATTTGTGGAAGTATGTAGAAATAGCACAGTATTCAAGAACAGGCTCTGCCCGTTCGTACATTACATTTCGGGGCGGCGATTTGAAAATGTCAAAGGATACAAGACATGCGGAACTACAAAAACACAGGGGTATGCAAGACTAACAAGGAAAATGGCTCGTGAAGGAAACAAGAGAAATAGTGAGTGCGCGGCCCGCCGGAGACGAATGCATCGGAAAAATGTTACGGTGGTTTGGGAAAGAAATTCCTCACGGAATGCATTCTTCCGTCAGACGGTCTCAAACGGGCGACCAAGTTTCGCGCAAAACAGACAAGGCACGAGCAACTCCGCAGCGCCGTGGACGTAGAACGTGAAACGTGTAGGGGCGGTCACACGTGTTGTGCGTAGGAAGAACGGAGAGCATCTCCGCAAACTTGAACTCAAAACCGTATGCCCAGCTTCTTCGGACGTACGCCTACGCTCCTGGGCCTGTCGCGTGCCTCGTATACGGGGCGCGGCGGTAGTGGCATGTCAGCATCGACGGCTCGCAGAGCTATCACGTCGCTGTCGGGGTCATTGCCGGCATATTCAGGGATGTGCGGCTTGTTGGGGCTGAAGACTGACTCGAAGCTGGCGCCGGATTTGAGAGACGAGCGTTGTGGCCGCTCGGTATGAGCGATGCCTACCCAGTTGCTGAGCCACTCGGGAACAAGCTTGGAACGATGACTCTTCGGGATGGATGCGCTGATGAGGCGATCACGATCATTCTGACGGCGACGGTGCAAATAGAGAGTGAGCAACACGACGGTCAATAGGATGACTGGGTATGAATTGGTTGATTAGTTCGTCATAGATAAGTAATGGCGGTAAACGCACGCATGATGAGTACAACGGGTATGACGACCGCCGCCGCAGGCGTTGCGTGGAAGTTGCCCTCCGTTTGCGGGTTCGAGGGCGCACTCTCGGGGGATCCAGAATCCGACGAAGATACAGGGGCCATGAGTGTCGTGAAAGTCGTGAAGGCGTCGACGGCTTTGAGAGTAGATAGAGCGTACAATGCCTGCCAGCAGGCTAGAAAGCGTGCAAGAGATACTATAGTACAACAGAGACGAGAGGAAGAGTAAGCCCCACGATGAAGAGCAGCAAGCACGAAGGGAGTGGACTGGAGGTGTTAGGCCACAATCGGGGAGATGCTTAGCGACGGGACGTAGACGTATGTTATTATACGGGTCCAATGTCGGCACCATCGCTCCATGGTATGTATATCTATTTCGAGCGGGCTTTGTTGTCTCCACTCGCCAGTTGATCCCAGGAGCGTGCAGACAATAGACGTGAAGAGAACGGGTGGGTGGAGACCACCGTTACTTCTGGCTCGCGTTCAAGTACAACAGGCGCTCATAGAAGACAAAAAGCCGGATGTTATAGCATCAGGACGAGTGCGGCGCGAAAACAGACGTTCCAGCCAAGCATACGGTGCCCCACGCCGGTATCGACCCAGGCTTGATTAACAGACACAGCACAGAGCACTCTACTCGCGCCTCACCTAAAGATGGGCGACAAGCAGCAGGTCGCCTTGCCGCACCAGGACAATTAGAAAGAACAGAATAGTTGAGGAGGGCATAGAAACGTGATGAGAGAAGGCGCAAAATCCCACGGTGGCGGAAAACGGCGTGCCCTATTGTTTCGACCCGTACTCCAAGAAAAGAATGCATATATAATAGATAATCGTACAAAATAACGTGGATGCTTCCCCCGTCAGAAAAGGAGTATGTTGAAGTCAAAGCAAAACTTCGTGAATGCTCATTGGGGGGCGAAGCCCTCCAGTTATCCGGTTAGGGGCTCTCAAAAAGCTAGCTTAGTCAGCGGTAGCTTGATGCTGTGCGGCCCCCCCCCGTGAGAACATCCTCTTGCCCCTCAAGCCAGCCTCGAAAAAAAGCCATTCCCTTGCTCAACTAGGATTAAGCCGTGTGCATAGCTTCGCCTCTCCACTCTATGTGGGCTCCCCACATATATTAACATAGTTTTTCAAACAGGCGCTTTCCGTAAATTACAAACGTAGCTAGATGGCTGTTCAAAGGTAGGGTAGAGTAAAACGTATCTTAGTTTCCACCATTAAAGATGAAGGTCCTAGCCTGTGCTTCTTGACACAGCGGTCGAAGCGGGCATCAGTGTAAATCGGCCGTACGAGCGTTAGATCGTTCCCACCTAACGATGGCCGCTATGTATCAAAGCCGGATGGGCATTAACTGAGTGGGGTGGCCGAGAGTGGGAATGTCTCGTTCTGAGCTCATTTGCGCCGGCTGAGGACCAGACGTCCTGGAGAACGAAACGTGGCGCTTCAAGTACACGGTTGCCAGTGTCACCAACCCTGCCGGGGATGAGGTTGGAGATCGCGGATGCTAATAGGCATTGTGCTTAGCAATCCCGCACCGATAAAAGATGTTTCCTCATAGGTCATGAGGTAAAGCTATCGACCAGCCCGAGACCTGGCTGTCTTTTCCCAAAGGCGCACTCGATCCACAAGAGATCGGATGTTCTCTTCGCTATAGATGTTATATGCATCATCATCTCGTTCAATTCGCTTGCCTGAGCTCCTGTGGGTCTGCCTCCATACCAGCTCGTCTACGTCCGATACGAAACGTATAGCCCGGATAACATCGGGTAGGGACAAACCGGAGGACTCTGTAACCATGGGTTGCTGAAGGGTGGCGAGCGATGAGGGATCGATGCCGAGTGCCTGGCAAACATTCTAAAGAGACATTAATGTATCCAAACACTCTCAATAGAGGACGAGTATACACGTACAACAAGGGAATTTTTCACTTCCTCACTGCTTAATCCCTCAACAACGTCTTGGACTGAAGCAGTCTGACGTCCAGCACTATCATCGCGAGGGTCCCTGATGTCTTGGTTGTCCGACCCATTCTCTTCGGGAACGTGTGGCTTCTCGAGAGAATCAGTACGAGACCCGGTCGCGTCGAAAGCCCTACGGTAAAGATGCGGTGCGAAATCCTTTATTTCTTCTTTCAAAGACTGAATGCGACTTCGCAGATCCATGACTTGCTCTCTCGCTCCTGAGACGGCAGTACCAAGCTCTTCGTTTAATCGTGTAAAGCCAGACCCAGCCTGAGAGATATATTAGTATTTTTGTTTTATCGAGAGTAAAATGGACGAACTAAGTCGTCATCCCCCGTTTTTTGTACTGTGCTTCCACTCGAATTAGGCTCCTCTTGGCTTGCTTCTCCGAGACTTTGGGGAGGTTGTGCACTCTGCTCATTCGGAGGAACAGTCGAGTCCACCGGCGGAAGGTCAAGTGGAGAAATAGGCGTCATAGGTTCGCGCGCACCAACGAGGATCGGTGATTGGGGAGCAGCAGAGAGTTCTGTGGGAGGGGCGTCGGTGTTCCCATTTTCAGTCGCAGGTTCGGCTTTTGGGCTGAGCAATACCGGCGGACTGAGTGGTGACAAAAGCTTAGATTCGTTGAGTTGTAGAGACACCTCTTCCCCCGTCCGAGTCTCGAGTTCGCCTAAGCTTTTATCGTGCTTGCCAGCCCCATTCGTTCCCAGAATTTCGATGAGGGTTTTAAAGTCAAAGTCGTCTATGGCGTGCAAGCCAGTCTGTTTCGGCCTGTTTCCGCGCTCTGCATTCGATGGTCCAGCTACTGGCGGAGTAGTTCCGTGAAAAGAAGACTCGCTGGATGTCCAGTTAATGCTCATCCGACAAGACAAAGATAGGCGTGCTCAAACAAGAGTACCGACACTCAAGAAGGTATCGCCAGCTGGACATCAACTGAAGTGAGAACCACGGCATCCGGGGCGACAAAGGCGACAGATCACGTGAGGGACTTTCTCCGTGTCTCGACGCTCGAGGGGGTAGTAAACCTACATCCTCTTCCTCTTGTGAATCATTCTGGGGCCACTGGTGCTCTTTCAGCTTGGTCAAGGGGATCCTGGACCTATACTATTCCTGTGCTCGGCTTGATCTTGCTACGTTTAACAAAGCTGACGCTCGAGCCTTGGACGCGACCTTGACGCGCGTGCCCCATCTCTACCCTAGACCTAAAGTGCTGTTAGAAATCGTAGAGGCCTGTTCCGGTATCTCTGCGGCCAACGACAAGAACTGCGATGGCGAATGTCAATCTCGCCTTATCCTTCCAGTCTCCTGATACGCGCAAATGCAGCATTAACGCAGAACCAAGCGTCTTGTCATCCTGGGGATTCGGCGATCCAGAAATCGAAACTGAAGTTGACGATCTGACTAAAAAAGCTCTTTGGGGGGCTGTGGTGGGTTGCACGGACGGAAGTCTGTACATCTTTCGCCCAGACCTCTCTAAGCCAACCAAAAAGAAATCCACTGGGAAGAGACGGTTCTCCGCGGATGGTGACACTAACCATCTTCCATACCGCCACGCCCCGCATCTATCTCTTTCGCGCTCTCGCAATGCATCTCCATCCGCGTCAAAGACGAGTCTCCATGCGATATCGTCGTCCAAGTCGCGCGCCATCTCGGGGTTGTCAAAAGAGCAGGTTGAGGCTCCAAAGAACTTCGTCGATTTTGAGGACGAGCAGGAGAAGATGAAAGGGATGATATCAGACAGAGGCGTCCGTGATGTGAAGGATAGATTGCCTCGGGCCTTGCTTTCACCGACATATGACACTTCCATGCGTCGTATGGATGACACTCGCTCACTTGCTTCCGTCGAGTCCTCCTCTTCTATGTTATCTCCACCGCTTTCTCCGAGTCTCGGTCCGCAGCGTGCATTCTATACCCAAAAGAATCTGTTGCTACGAAGCCGGATCATTCCAAGTAACTTTGGATTCGGGCATGCCGTCGTTGCACTTAGAGTACTCGAGGAGGGCGAACTTGTCCTTTTGTTGCAAGAATCCGGGTGAGTTCGCTCATGCATATTCAAACGGCCACTCAGATCACACAGAAAAGTCTCGTTATTTAAGACACTTGATGGCGCGTGTGTCGTGTCCGCAGTGCCAGGAGATGTACCTCCGTCCGTGAAGCCAGCAATTATATCACATAGGACAGGTTCGCAGGCACTGTGGGCGTGGCGGTCGCTTCATGTATCCCGTAACGAAAACGTCTGTTCGCTCTCCCCATAATTTTGGATGAGGCTTATACAGTTATGCAGTCAACCGTTGTGGTTGCAGTGGCGGACGCAGACATACGCGCCGCTGCGGTCGATAGCAGCGAGTCCGATGGCAAAACGCGTGTTGTCTTGTTTGAACTGTCTGGCGTGCAAGAGTGTGGTTTTGGTGAGATGACACTTACGAAAATAGGAGACTTGACTTTCGAGGGGCGTTCGGAGGGTGTTGCGTTCCGCTACAACTCAAATAGTAAGTGTAACAAGGTAGATAAGAAGTACAAGCTGAACTTCGGGCAGGGACTATCAAGATGTATCTGGTTGATCTCAACTCGCAGCTGCTTGTACGCACTCTTACAGTCTTTACGGAGCTTCCAGAGCGCCGTCATCTACCAGCCTCCACGTCGGGTCTCTCTCTACCTCAGTCCTTCCGAGACCTAGTATCACGCTCCGGACAATCATCGCCCTCCGAAGAGACGGGCGCAGCCATTTCTACGGTCGATGTGCAGGTCCCAAGGCTGGCCGGAACCTTGCCACTATCTGGGAACATCATGGGTCTGAGGCTTCGATTTGTCGGCAGTGTGTTGATGGGCGCGGCTTGGTCAAAGGCAGAACTTGTTGTCGGTGCTGAATTATAACCATCATTAACTATAACTAATGATTCTTCGTTGCAGATTTTCAGTCTCCAGGAGGATAAAATAATTATGCGGTGTATAATTCCTATACAAACTAGTTTGAGGAACGTAGACTGGCTTAATGCAAATTCCGTTCGGTTAACGTGCCTAGTACATCTTCTTTCAGCCACGCACTTGTGAATTCGACACTCATTGTCCCTGTTTTACAGAATAAGATTGAAACGTACGCCTTACCCGATATCGCAACCAATGAGAGTCATGATTCAATGGTGGAACGGCCCTCGTATACGACGTGAGTAATATCTAACCGCCTGTTCTCCGTTTACTTAGGTATAGCTAGCACGAAGCTGCTCTCGTCCATGCCTATATCGGACACGGAAGTCGTTTGTGCTGCAGGGTTCCAGCAGCTCCTTTCCGTCCAGTCCGACGCCGCAGGCCAGCGCATTGTAATCTTACAGCAAGGATCTTCCAGAGGTTCGCCCCGAGAGAATTCGTCAACATCTATATGGTGCAAGACACCACCTACACCTCAGGATTACGTACCTCCACGGATCACCTCTATCTTACCACTAGGACTTGCATCTATAATCGTCGGCTACAGTAGGCTATACCATCTTTCTTCGACCTAACAAATTGCTGAGAACTTCGGAGGTGACGGGCATTTACGTTCCTTCTCCACTCAGGAGCTTGTTTCATCTAAAGGTCAAGACGTATCTCCATCGGTCGACGCGGAACCGTTCTCAATCTTGAGTCTATTTCTCATACGAGATTTGCGAAAGAATCACCATTTCGTAGTTGGCGGTGGGGATGATGGATCAATTGGATTTTGGGAGCTGAGGCAGGTTTCCCCTTCGTTCCTCTATCGAACACTCTTATGAACCGTACAACAACAGCACTCTCAAACTGCAAGCGCAATGGATAGTCTTCATTGAGCCACTCGCCCAAGTGATACAACTTGAAAACAACACCCCTGGACGTCTGAAGGGCTGCTGTTTGTGTGTCTCCCAGGATGGCACCATCGCTGTTATCGCTACCGAAGACTTTAGTTTGTACGTACACCGCTCGCAAATTGAATCGTATGCCAACCTCACTATCAAACGCAAGTGTATGCTTAATTCCGGGCTCACCCGCCCGTCTACAGAAGCTCAGTCTCCTTGCTAATGACCTACTTCTCTTCTACGCGGACGGACGGACACGCTTGTGGGACATGAAAACTCACGAGTTTCGGCGTTCAATGAGCACAGAGAAAGCAGCAGAGATGCTCACGAAGGGTGACTGGTTCTCTGCGTGCGTGATCGTCTTCTTTTTTTCTTTCTATCTCAAGTACCTAATTGATTATTCTTTTATAAGCTCGATCGGTGGCGATAATGCGGACATAGTTAAAAAGCAGTTTTCGATGGCGCTAAACAAGTCTACAGCGATAGGCGACCCGTGTAAGTGCTCTCAACGTTGGTTTAGAACTCAAGAGGATGCTAAGCTTTGTTATCTCAGCACCAGTCGTTCTCTTTGATGTGCCAGCCATCATTGATAGTCAGAAACTTCCCTTATACGAAGGTTTACCCCCGCATTTACCGTCTTTTGTGCAGGTTACACCAGGGGAAACAATACAGCTGATGCCGAACGACCAATTTTGGAGCATGTTAAAGCACTCTTAGGTATAGCACACACGCCTGGTCTGGATGAGCAGCTTGATCGTGTATTATCCGACTTCGTGGGTCCTATGAATTCAAATGCGATTGTCGGATCCTTCGAGTGAATTGGCTTATATGATGGACCCATTAGACAATGTCGCTGACGTATACTTTCCCCCTCAGCGCTCAGCACAATTATAGGACCTTCTGCTCCAACTCGACCGGCGCAGCTTGGCAGATATCTCCGCACATAACAGCTTCACGTCTGTTGACGATTGTGGCAATCCTTCGTGTGTTGGTAAATACAAAAGGTGGGGCGTACTTCACTTGTCAATGTAGACGAATATCCGATCTCTCCCTTTTTTAAAGGTTACGAGAGGACAATCAACACAGCCATTTCATTCTACACCGCAGTACTACCACTACTTATCGGCCCCGCATACGAGGCTCCCAGCTTGGTTGTTTTAGCTCGTCATTGGAACGAGTCGTCAGGTAAGCATGATGGTTACGACGTACTTCTTCTGTTCTTAACCCTTTTTGAAAGTCTCAGACATCCGACAAGCTGCAAAACATATTTTCGAGAACGAAATTTCTCGATTACCTGACTATGAGATAACGGCGACCGTAGAGGCCTGGCAACATAGACGTGAACTCTTCCCTCAATTTTGTTTTTACGTCGTGACTTAGAAGATTAGTACCTTGCCTTCTTCCAGATAACGAGAAGCAGTCGGCCAAAGCGGCACTAGCGCTTAACATTTGTGGCAACATAGCCACAGAAAAATACAGTCTACTCTCATCAACGTAAGGCTTTACGTACTTGTCACTTGGAGAATACGTAGCTGTTAACATCCGGCGCAGGACCCTTGCAGATATCGCAAAGTCCGTGACTATATACCTTTATGACGAGACGTCGCCGCACCGTTCGCTTGCCATTGAGTTATGTTCGCGAGGTTTCGAGGTATGGCAGCAATACTTCGACGCAATGGAAGCACTTCGCTCCCTTTTCACTTTGGCAACGACGGTCCGCAAAGAAACTATTTCTGTCCGCAATCCGGGTTCGCAAGCCCGAATGGCGGTCTTGCAAATTGCCTCGAGTAATAGCCCATTATTCATGACAACACTGTCACTCGACATTCTCCACCCACGTTCCATCGAGTATAGCAAATCTGTCCTGCAAATCATTGCGTTTCTCATTCGGAAGGTGGGCTCACCGCTTGAAGCCAAGGGACTCCCATTTATGTCATGTGCTGCAGAAACCTTTCGTCTTATACCCAAACCTACCACGGCTTATGGAGGCTGTGGTGAAGTCTCTCGATCCGAGCTCGAACTCTGACCGCGAAGTAGTTTTGGATACCGTCACCGAAATCATCGCTTTAGTTGTCCAAACGTCAGTGCCCACTTTTGTTCCGAAGACACGTGAAATCAACTCATCAATAGTTTTCCAACCGTTGATTTCCACGCTGGGAGCCAACGCCTTGCTGTCGGGACAAGCGAGGGTGCAGTAGTTATGTACGACCTAAAAACCGCGACGCGCCTATATGTGCTTGAAGGCCATAGAAAACAGCTAGCAGGAATCAGCTTTTCTCCAGATGGCCGTCGTATGGTGACGCTCTCAGTCGAGGAAAGCGTCGTACTCGTATGGAAAGTAGGGACAAGCTTTACGAGCTTCTTTAATCCTGGTGCTCCCCCGCGGCAAGGACGGAGCGGATCGGACCCTTACAAGACATTGAACTTTGTGCTTAAGGATGAAGGTACTTAATGCAAATTACGATGTCACATGGGCTAAATTTTTTTTTTGTAGCAATCATGGCCGTAGAAGCCACTTTGAAGCAGGTTCGCTTCGATTGGCCCGCAGATAGAAGCGTAAGGGTAGAGATAAGGGACGCGAAGTTCACCTTCAGTACGTAGTAACAATAATTGTAATTATCTGACCACGGCTGTGTGTGCCTTGATTTCCTGCCGCGATTTTGTCTACAGCTGGAGTCAGCGGTTGGAAAATAGCTCATCCGGTTCCTGCTTCACTGATCGGCGCCAAGCCGAATCGTCCCCAGGTTATTAATATAATTTTAGCTCCAATCGTCGCATGTGCTTCGCAACAGCCGATGAGCACATGGTCTAGCTACTGCTGCTGGCTATCATGACGATTGTTTTTAAAGGCTGCTGCAGATGACCGACAAAAACTGCTCTTCGTTGTGCCCCGAAGCTGGCGTTACTGGATCATGTTTGCCTTCGGTCTCCACGTTCTCTGGATATCTCTGGGGCTCATCGAATGTGTTCTTGCTCTCTGGCCCCTTCCGAGTTCAATATCTGCTGGAAACGAAACTCTACTTCTGTCTCCAGGATTCACCATTAATTCGGAGCTGGCCTACACACCTGATGATCTATGGAGTGCGATCGCACGTACTCGCGCACGCCTTTTTGACGACAAGCTTGAGCGCCTCGTCGTCGGGCGCGGGTCCGCTGACAGCTCGACATTCAGTTCTGCTAAAACGCTGAAGTCTCTACGACTCTATTTGGCTGATGAGAGCGGGGCCAAGGCGAGCCTTAAAATTAACAGTGTGTCGGACGAGACCGTCGCACCTCTCGAGACGCGGCGCACACGAGAAGCGTACACACTAAGCGTGCCTGCAGATGGACGCGAGGCGGTGCTAACAGCCAACTCGACGCTCGGCCTTCTGCGGGGATTGACAACGTTCGAACAGATGTGGTACGAGCACGAAGGCACTGTGTACGCAATTCAGACGCCACTCGACATAGAGGACTCGCCTGCCTACGTGCGTCGGCCGGATTTTTAACGTGTAGTGTCTTGACATGAATCCTAACAGGTGTATCGGGGTTTCGGGCTTGATACAGCAAGGAATTTGTAAGTCTTTAAATTTTCGAACCAATATCCTATTCAACCTGTTTTGGTCAGCTTCCCCGTGTCTGATATAAAACGGATGGTGGACTCCATGAGCTGGGTCAAGGTGGCCTCTCCAATACCAATGATAATTCTTTTTGCTGATGCTAATTGCGGCGACTGTACGACTGTATCGAAGCTGAACACATTGTATTGGCATGTCGTTGACAGTCAGAGCTTTCCTCTTGAGGTACGCGCCTTTCCGGAGCTGTCAAAGGCTGGTGCATACTCGGAAGAGAGTGTATACTCCGAAGATGATGTTCAAGACATTATCGCGTATGCCGCCATGGTGAGCTCAGTTGCTAGTTTTTTTTTGCTAGTATGTGTCTGACCACTTTTCCTGGTTTAAGCGCGGCGTTGACGTCGTTCTCGTGAGCACTGATTTGTAAAAACCGAGTGACGTTCTGAGCTAAAAGTCATGCAGGAGCTTGATACTCCCGGACACGAGACTGCTATCGGACTTTCGCACCTAGAGCATGTAGCGTGTTACCTCTCCACACCCTGGTCCGAGTTCGCCAACGGTACGCCCTCATTCAAGCCTATTTCTTCAATTCAAGGTTAATTCGTTGTCAGAACCACCTGCCGGCCAACTGCGCCTTGCTACTCCCGCGACGCGGAATTTTTCCGTCACATTCGTCGAGTCTGTGTCGTCCAAATTTCGTTCGTCGCTGTTTAGCACAGGTGGGGACGAGGTCAACGCGAATTGCTACAACCAGGATGCGCAGACGCAGGCGGACTTGGCTCGTTCTGGTCTAAGCTTTGACGAAGCGCTCGACGTGTTTCTGAAAGCAGAGCATGCGGTGATAAGGGCACAGGGGAAAACGCCGATCGTTAAAGAAGGTATGTACTGGATTTTGACGCTATGCCCCGTCCGTTCGTCTTCTGACCGTTTCCTTTAATACTGTAGACATGATTCTGAACCATAATACGACGCTGCCTAACTCGACAATTGCAGTGTGTGTTACGGCCGTGTTCATTCAGAGTTTTCAGTTGAACTTAGTTTGCAGAGTCTGGATCTCATCACAGGACGCAAAGAACGTCACTGCTAGAGGATACCGGATCATACACCAGCCATCTGATTATTTCTATCTGGTGCGCGGTCTTACTTAAGATGGAGAATGCTTCTTGACTGGCAGCAGGATTGCGGCGGTGGAGGATGGCTTGGAGATGACATTACCGGGTTTGGATAGCGGCTTAAGCCTATTGCAACTCCCGCACTGATCTCCGCTGAACAGAAATAGTTGGTGCGACCCATTCAAGACATGGCAGAAGGCGAGTTTGACCGCAACAGGACCACCCGTCCTGGTGATCTCGATCGCTGATCAGCATTTTTTTCTGTCGGCATGCAGATATACTCTTTTGATCCACTGGCAAATCTGACGACGGAAGAAGCCTCACTGGTTTTCGGAGGTGCGCCTGAAGCTGTACACTTGCAATGAATAATTCCGAAACACTTTCTTTAGGCCAAATACCGCTGTGGTCAGAGCAGTCTTCGCCGCAGAATCTCGATCCCATCGTTTGGCCACGCGCGGCTAGCGCGGCGGAGGTGTTTTGGACGGGCGGACGGTCGAATGGCGCGACGGTTAACGTATCGTCTGCGATGTCTCGGCTGCACGACGTGCGCTTCCGGATGGTGCAGCGCGGGGTGCATGCGATCCCTCTGCAGCCAGAATGGTGTGCGCTGCGGCCGAACGCGTGCGACCTCGACTCATAATTTAGAAAAAAATTACTACGTTTGATTGCGTCCGAACTGCATGTATTCACATGTCTGTGGGTTCAGATAACTGCTACATATTAACCGCTTGTAAAAACATCGCCGAAAGGGGCGCGTACGCGAGTGATCGTCGTCGTTCGTAATAGGCGGATGCATATACTTACTGTACTTACCGGGCACCCCTGTCTCTTGACGTGTAATCGTGCTCACCCATTTACGACCCCGCTCTTCATTAGATTTGTCGTCGGCGTCGTCGCTGCTATCGCAGACGCGAGGCTCACAGGACTGAGGCTCAGTGAAACGCGCAGACATCATCAGCGCGGACATACAAGCTGTCGTCGGCATCTACTACCATAGCAGCTCGCTTCACTTTCATTTTTCTTTTTCTTCCCTTCCATTTCTCCCTTAATATCGCTGCATCCATCCGACACTGACGACACGCCCAAACGACATACTTAATGCCTCTGACGACAACTACGAATATGCCCTCTTTTCTGTCGCGTCTACGCGCTTCAAGAAATTCGAAGAAGTCTACTCTAAACACAACAAGCGTCGATGCCGTGGGTGTGGACGGGCAGCATGCAGTGCATCGCCCGCTCGACGCTCCGCAGGTATCGTATAGCCCGAAACCGGCGCTGGATAATAGAATCGCACCGAACATTAGCGCGCTGTTTGCATCCGCGGAGGATGAATTGGCTGGGACGCGGTCTGGGGGGTTGAAGCCGAGCCGGCGTTCCGCAAGAAGAGCGACCACAAGGCACGGCTCTGACGGGACCGAAGTCAGTGGAGGAACGAAGGGGAAGCGGAAAGGAAAAGAGAGGGCGCCGGTGGACGACGTATGGGGGAAAAGGTCAATGGATAGCGGTACGTCGCTTGCGCGCACAGCTCAGACGGGCTGGTCGACTTTCGGGAGAGACGACAATCCCTCTAACGCGGAATCAAAGGCGTTTGACCGGGTTCGCGGGAGGCGTTCATCTGATGATAATGCTCACCCAGTGGACACTGACGAAGTCTTGTCATGGTCCCCTAAGGCGGAAGTACCACCCGAATCGCCCAAGTCATCGACGTCTTCACGCTCGTTTCCCGCATCGCAAGGTAGCCCAGAAGCCGAAGGTCGACACAGCATGCACAGTATATTCTACACACCGTCGTCGCCGAGGACGTTTGGACACCCGACGCCGAAACAGATTACGCCTCCCGACACCCCCGCCCTACCCTTTCCGCCATTCCAGTCTACACCTAGGTCGTCCGGGACGCCATTTTCTTCGTTACCTACAACAAGCCCAGGGTCGCCCTTGTCCCGCTTCAGGTTTGCTACCGGCGTCAGTCTGACACCTTTGTCTTCGACGTTCGGCAAGGTTATACGAAGCCCACCTGAGCGCCCCAAAGCCTCCAATATTTTTAATAATGCCCCGACGACTGAGCTAGGCGAGCGGCGGGGACGGACTTCCTCACGCCTGAGCACTTCGGAAGCTTTGCCTGAGCCCCGTCGCCGCCAAAGCGCTGAATGGAACGCGCAGGCTGCCGCCGCCGGCGTCGTTGCCAGTGAGTCACAGTCTCAAGACTTCGGCTGGCCGGCGGGGGTATCACGAGAGATCCTCAGGCTATCACTGGGCAGACGAGCGATTGTCCAAGACGCACTGGCGCCGACGAGGGCAGCTACACCCACAGCGGCAGCGGTCGTCGGCTCGGGACCGGATATGGCAATCGCAGCGGCTCAGAGTTCGTCGGCTTCAGGTCCCGGAAATAGACGTGAAGGAAAATCGCCGCCGCGTGTTTCCCACGAACTGCACACGGACGCGAGGCCGCCCATGGACCTAATGAGAGCTGGAGATGCAGTACAAGGTATCCCATCATCCCCCTCAGGTCCTCTCCATTTTTCGTCCCCATCCTCCTCCTCCTCTTCATCGAAAGCCGTACCAACTGGCTCGGTTAAACACTCTTTTGAAAAAGCTACTACGCACGACGGTGCTCCGCATCTTGCCGAATCTCGCGAGGATATAATTAGTCGATTGTCATCGCCGCCCGATAACGTTTTGGACACACTAGACGTGCATACGCATCCTGACGTGAATGTGGAGGCTGCGAGGCGAATGGACGAGCACAGACGCACGGGAAGTGAAGGTCAGGTCGAGTGGAACTCGCGCCAGCTACAGGACTTCATCATAACGGGTGCAGAGGCCGACGCAAGCGAGGGGAGTGCCAAGGAGGGCGGTGGAGAGAGTGTCATTCTGCCGGGCACGCCCATGAAGCCTTCGGCATCGGCGTCGACATATGAAACTGCTGGGTCTTCCTCGTTTCTGCACGCGCCTTCGCTTTCAGTGATTGCGCCGACGCCGGAGGGCTCTCCAAACCGCTCGAAAAAGGAGAGCCCGACCGACTCTCAGTCTGCAGCAGATGAAGGATTGCAGGTGTCGACACCCTTGTCAGATAAAATTAAGGGGAAGCGGAAGGCGGAAGATTCGGAGGACGGCAGTCCCCCTGGCTCGAGAGAGTCAAAGGGAAAGAAAACGACCTTCGCTGCTGAAGGGAAACGTATGTGCTTAATCCTGACCTGCATCCAAATGTTTGCGAGGCGTGTATCTAATTAATGCAACAGGACCTCATCTTAGTTCCACCGTATCCCACGCGCCATCTTCGTTTCAATCGGCTCAGTCACAAAAGAGCCGGAAGCGTGTCAGACTATCGTCGCCGGTGTTCACCCAGGATCAGTCACTCCCAGAGTCTACTGGTGCCGTGGGTACGACCTCTAGCCTCACCAGCTTGCGTTCTGCCATCACCGGTGCACACTTTCAAAGACCCAGTAGTCGTATGTCGAATACGCGTCCGGCCTCCCGCGCTTCTCGCGCCAAATCCGCATCGGGAGCATCCTCCGCTCGCGGGGGCGGCTCGCCCCCTTATCCAGATCCGCGCGCAAAACATCGCTCCCTCTCGCAGACGTCGATTCCTCTATCGGCTATCGTCTCGCCGCATCCGCCATCCATTGACCGTCTCAGCACGTTTCACATGCGCGACCCTCGGCGGCCACCTCCGCGTCGTACGGTTGGTTGGCGCCTTCGCTTTGCCGAAGGAGAGGACAAGGGCTCGCCGCTACACGCATGGGCTTTTTGGTTTGGATTTTTCTTTCCGGTGTTTTGGTGGATCGCAAGTGTGTGGCGGATACCTCGGACACGGATAGTTGGTACAGACACGGAAAAGGCTGTCATTGTGGACGATCCACATGTCGAACGAGGTGGGTAGAATTTGACATCTGTTTTTGAAGTTGCGGGATCAATACTCAACTTAACACTACACAGAGGCTCGTACATGGCGAATACGTTGTCGTATTGCGGCCGTCCTTTTCTTGTTCACCTACGCACCCGTGATTATTCTTCTCGCCATCTTTGTCCCACGATAGTGCTTAATTGCACACCACGACCTTTGGCCCAGTCGCCAAATTTCCAAAAGCATCTCGCTTATGAGGGTGTCCTTCCGCTCCTCTCGTCTCCAGGCTGCCACCATACTGTTGTCACTCTTTTGAACACTGACTGTCTTTCTCTCATTTTCTCTCATTTTCTTCTCGCTCTCTCACTGCACCTGAACTTGACACATTGTTTGTTACAGTAGACGATTTCTTCTTTGTTTCTCGCATCCGTAGTCCCCGGCGTCCTGCGCTTGCAACTAATACTGCACATCGCCGTACATCTCCGCACTCGCATTGTCTTTCTTCTCCTCCCGTGTTCTACCCACTATCTGCGATACGCCTTTTCCCTCGTCCCCTTCTGTTTCTTTATCACTATGGGCCGCCGTATTCTGGCTGCATATTCGAGCGCTGGCTAGTGCTTGGTGCTCGCTTTCTACTTGGTCCTTCTCGTGAATGTGCTGACTGGTATACCCCCGTTTCCGTATTCTCTCTCGTGTAGTCCAGAAGTGAAGTGGACTTTCGCTGTAATGCTATGAGATGTCGATGATATATGTGGTGTTGATGGGACCTGATTGCACCCAGGTGGTCATTGGCAAGACAACGAGTCACCCTTTGAATTAAACCTCTTTCAGGGAAACCTGTGGTATCTGATTCTGACGCGCCGTGATGTGTACTAGTTCTGACCGTCGTCGTTTTCTCTGAGGTACTGCCGCGCCGCATGCCAACGTGCTAATTTAAAACCTAGGAAGAATATTTTAGCATTGACGGGATCTACGAACACAGCGCTGGTCCAAACGAATCTGTACGATCTCTCTTAATTGATAAATCGGTTTGTTGTGGAACGGTTCCATTTTTTTTTTTTTCGAATTGGCCGTGTTCTGGGCAGAATACGCGTAACCTGCGGGCGAAACACGATGCTGAAGGTCCGGGCTCATGTCTTCTGAGTCGTGCAACTGAGTACGATCGACATGAGAGTTTAAATGGATATTAGGACTCTGACTACGGCCCGACTAGCAACTTGAAAGACTTCCCTCGCTCAGACCTTGGTGCCGCAGGTTCGCTACGGCAGTCGTGTCTGAATCTTCCGGTAACGACGACAACATAAGGTACATCTACCTCCGAGTCTTATGCCGACTCACCACCACCACCACCACCACCACTTACGAGAAGGGGTCTACAGGATCAGGTGGGTACCTCTGATCCAGTGCACCACTACCTCGCTTGTTACCATCGCACGTTCGGCCTTCTTTCTCGCGCGTTGACGTCTCAACAGCCATACGGTTCACGGACACGCTATTTTTGTGTCTCCTTGCAAACTGGACATCTGCCTCATCTGAAATGCCCCCTTTAGCGTTTGGAGTTCACAAATAGTACTTAAGACGTGAAACGGGGAGAGAGTGCAAGTCCTTTACATCCCCTCAGCGTATATCTCTTAGGCAACAAATGACCTCAGCCCTGGATCTCGACTTAGGCGTATTCTACGATGCGGCAACTGCCAAAATAGTTTTTAATGTAAGAATCTGCAATAAATAAATAAAGTAACATCTTTAACGCTCGTCCAGTATGCCATAGGTTAGTCGGCACCGATATTCCTTACCGATATTCCTTAATAGAACGCTAAAGATACTCCTTTTACTGAAGTGGCTTTGCTAACGCTTTATGTATGTCCCAGTCCGCTCCATCTTCTCTCCATCTTCTCCGGGATAACATACCAACTCGCTCACAGGTGTGGGACTACATTAGCACTCTGGATGACGAGGTAAAGCATAGATTTTCGGCTTTTGGAAGTGTTCATGCAACTCAAACTTGAACTCCGACATGCCCTTCAAGATAAGGTTAATGTGGTCATCTCGCATATCCTTGATCAAGGTGTTGTTTTTTACCAGTCGCTATCTTTCCCTTTCGATAGTCATTTTTTGGACCTACGGTGAGTGTTCTTTTTATTCAGGATTTTTACAGCTCCTCAGACAACCTGGTTTGAAGTTCATTTGATAAGCACAGACTACGTGGTAAGCTCGGGGCACAGTTGTACGTATTTGGGTATCTCGCTGAACTCCCTATCTTTACCAGGATTGTTATCTCATGATCTTTGTCATCACTTGTAAGTAGAATTTTAAATGTGTTACTTGTCTCCTCTAACTACGACATTATTCAGTGGCGTCTGCTGTCGCTGTCTTGATCGCAGAAGGTAATTCAGCCTCATTCCTCAGATTAGTCCATCGAGCAAAATTCATGTATTTTTTCTTTTCTTTGTCAGCGATCCTTGTTGTTCGGGTCTATGTGATGTTTGACAGATCGATGAAGTTACTCGTGGCGATGGTTGTACCTTGTTCCGTATGTCCCATGATTACCGTTTATCTTCGTTTCTACTTTCAAAGATACTGACCGGCTTTACCCAGGTCATATACATCGCTTGTATCTATGATCTAGTGAAGTTCCTCAGGGAAGGCACAAGTACCACTGCGTTAACTAGATTGTAATATTGTGCGCATGTACTAACCACTTGTTTCAAGATGCGGATCTTCATCTATTTCATTCGGGCTGTACCGACGCCTACCCAGTAGCAGTTCAGCGAGGAGCGGTCACGTTCTACAGTCTGATCGCAGCATATGAAGCAGGTAACGTCAATGCACTTCTTGTACATCCTTCATATCTGCTTTTGAGCTCATCGACGTAAAAAGCTGTCCTCACACTCATGCTGGTGAAGTCATTTCGTGGTACGGATGAAAATGCTACAGAGAGCTAAGCATGTCTGATTTTCTGTTTCTGGATATTGAAGCCCGGGAAATGTCGACAACATTACAAAAAGTTTTTTTTTCGGACAGTGAGTACGAAAATGAAATTTACTCTTTGTCTACCTCATTGACGCAAGCTTAGACATTTTTTATTGCTCGTGTGTACTCAGTAAGCAATTCTGAGGTAAGACATAAAGAGAGGTGTGAATCTGACCCCTTAAGGATAGTGGTTACCATTGCGAATGTGATCCTCCTCGGGACTGTCCCAGTACGTAGCTTGTGATCTGCCACCTGCGACTCGTTGGTATAGTCGCTCACTTTTGAGATAGCTCGAGTACTGCCAAATATTGGTAAAGTAATTAAAGCTGTTCTATATGATATATTGTGAAACCCGTAAATTAAACTGACAAACCTCTTATCAGACCTCAAGCCGTAATGCATAACGTCTTATGCAATAGACTCCTGCTTCGCTTGCGTCGTACGGGGAAAACCACGCCGGAGTATGGGCCCTTGAGCGTACGTCCAGTATTTTATTTGAATGATTCTGCATAATTTAAGTACCTCTGTTGGATTTTGCGCAGCACTTTTCCGTAGGCAATTCGGCTTGAGATGATGTTATATGTGGCTGTGTTGGAAAAGGATTGGCGAGGATCGACGTCTCATCCTAAGCCCATACAGTAATTCACTGACATAATATGACATGTACCTCGATCTACCTTAGGGGCTTGTGTTTTTTGGCACAATATTGGGAACAATAAAAGGGAGTAGGACTCGAGGGAGGTGGGAGCCTGGAGCTAAAATAGGATTTACAGTGCCTACCAGCCATAGCCGGCGTTTAGGGAAAGGGACATTATAATACATCAAAAAGAACGAGACTTGGTGCTATGCAATCCCCTCTAAAAATGGTAATGTGGCAGTAAGCTCATAAAAAAGAAAATTTCTAGCAACCATCTCAGTGGATCAGACCCAATGTACAATAATGATGGCACGGTCGTATCATGAGCCTTGAATAGGACCTGATCATCATGCATATCAAAGATGCCTATGGGAAAGTCGAACACCATATTCCCGGTTCTCAAGCACACCGAGTCTGATTTTCCAACTCCTGATTGTACAGTGCGAAGATCTGCAGGGCTTTTTTACGGCAGAATAAGGAAGGATTGCTTACCCCCGATGTCTCAGTTTCTCAGGGCGATTATTTGAGACGAGAGCCTGCTCTCCAATTAGCCTGATAATTTCAGACTTGTAACAAGTGGGCGGCAGATGTTGAGGTGATCGGGAAGGCTCAGGTGACATCAGCCCATATATAACTTTTATTTGGAACCCTTACACTGCAAAGTGCGGGTATACCCGAGCCAACCATGATAGTATATCGTGCCTGGCTCACCTCAAATCAGTACACGTCGCACATTGATCCCGTAACCATTCATACAAGATCATGGCTGTAAGAATCGTTGGGAAGTTGGAGACTCAGATGGGATATATAAATGGAGGAGTGTAAGGTATGGGGTTTTCCGTGTTTGCGTTTCCGAGCTTCAAGTTTTATCCGTTGGCTACAGATGGCCTCACCAATGGATGTCGACTTGAACACACTCAGTAACGCGGTGCCCTTCTTGATCTCCGGAGTAAGTACTCAACAATTAAAAGGGGGAAATAGCTTTTAAATCCTATCCAGTATTCTATAGGTCAGTCAAGACTAGTGTTTTGAGTAAGTGAGACGCTCAAGCGGTTTATTTGCTAAAGCTGCATTGCTTACGCTCTTCGTAAGTCCAAGTTTCTGGAGCTTTTCTTGTGCCATTAACTCAAGTTGGAGTCGCCTCAGGTGTACGATTATATTTCCACGCTGGATGATGAGGTGAGTACGTTCAGCCAATGCATGTGCTGATAGCCCAATTGTAACCCCATTGGAGATTCACCTTGTTTGGCCATCTCCCATGTCTTATATCAAAGTCCTATTTTTTATCAGTCGCTATCTTTGCTTTTCCATTGTTGCTTGCTGGGCGTATAGTGAGTGTTCTAATCTCAGATCGATTCGAGTTTTTCAATAGTTTGAAGTTTATTTAATCAGCACAGACTATGTGGTGCGTGAACAGCGGAGTTTTCTGTTATGTCTTGCTCAAATCCTCTCTAGAAGTGTTCTCTCATGGTCTCCGTCCTATCCCGTAAGTGATGCTCAGGATGTTGTTATCCTAGTCCTGAGTTCCTTTTGATATAGTAGCGTCAGCTCTTAGCGCCACAGTCGCAGAAGGCAGGTTTCCGTTCATCAAGCCTGAATGTTTGAAACGTGTCACTCCCTATTATTTATGTGCATATTATCAGTGATTCTTTCGGTTCGACTCTATGTGATGTTCAATAGCTCGAAAAAGCTGCGCATAACGTTAATCGCCCTATGCTCTGTGAGTTCTGTCATTGCTTTTCTGCCCTCCACAACTTTTCACGCTAACTCAAAACAGGGGTTTTTTGCTTTTGAGATCTACGGTGTTACTAAGTTTCTTGGGACCGGAGCAGGTAACGAAGCAGTTTTGAGACTTCCTTTCCTACTAACAGCATTTGTCTCGAGTCCCAACCGTTTTTCTGTTTCATGCCGGGTGCCAGGGCTCGTTCCCTCAAACGGCTCTGCATGTACCGACAATATTCTATGGCATACTTGCAGTATACGAGTCAGGTAACGTCCATGAGTCATGATATTTTATGCATAACTAGTTCCGTCTGAGAGCACCAACATCTTTAGTCGTCTTGTTACTCATCTCGGTGAAGACACTTCGCGGTATGGGTCAGGAATCTGCGGAAACTCGACTCTTTCTGACCTCACATTTATCCGCTTTAGCTAGTAATTACCCGCGTGCCGAGCTACGAGATATTTTATATGGAGACAGTGAGTTTTAAAAAAAATAGTCCACTGATCTATTCACTGATCTAAAAGTACTTAGATATATTATATTACTCGTGCATACTGGGTGAGCCACTAAGGGATAAAGGAGTAAAGGGAGATTATCTGATGGAAAGGAGCAGCTGCTACTTTTGCGAACGTGATTCTACTTGGGACCGGTTCGGTGCGTACCTCGTGATGTCCAGTCTGAGACATGGGAAAGCTCACACGCTCGGCAAGACAGCCCAGCTTTGCCCAGCTTCTGATAAAGTGAGCGTCCTGAAGCTCATGTTAGACGATGTTGCTTCTCAGCTAAGCTCTTTGAACTTCGTGAGACCACAAGTTGTCATGCACAACCTATTGTGTAATAGGCTCCTATTTCGCCTGCGTCGTGTCCGTGGGACCACGTCAGAGCACGAACTTTCATCGGACGATTTTATAGAGTTTTCACCCTCTGGAGTTGCGACTTCCGGCATATCTTCCTGAAGTCTGTAGCCTTATTTCGCTAGGTTTTACTCATCAACTTTTAGGACAGTTCCCTAGTGCGAGTTGGTTGTTTTTGTGGCTGCAATTACTAGAAGAGAATTTACAGAGATCGACGGTCTTGATCCGGAAGCTGACGGAAGTAAATGATGAAGTATCCACATTTTCGGACCAACTATGTACTGCAAAGTTCCACTCCAAATTGTTAGTGGTGGGTCTGTAATTGTAGCGATAGTTAGATAGTTAGATGATATGGGACTTCTTCCTCCTCCAACCGGCATGGCCTGACTACCGGATGCCGCGCAGACTTCTCACACACTGCTACGACAATTTGCCGCTATCCAGGAAAATATCGACATTACTAACTCTACACATGCAATACCGCGGTGTCCTTATATCACGCTACAGCGGAAAGATACAACACAATACAAGTTATAGTACACGGGTAATCCTGTCAGGGAGCTTTTTACGAGTGGTTCCTACGTACCCGTCCCCCGGGCCTCAGCAGTAGTAGGACCTCTGTTTTGTAATTGCTGTAGCAGGAAGGTAGCATTTGGCTCTGAGACGTGGATAGATAAGAAGCCTTGCTCAGTGAGAGCTAAATTTGCGCTACGAAGACGTAATATGAGGCGATTACACAAGATGTTGTGCATGGCAGCTTGTGGGCTTCGTGGTAGTCAGTACGTGGGAACATCAGAACCTAGATAAGAGTACATACAGAAGGAGAAGATGACAGAGAGTTTCCTGCGACGTCCCGTTCAATATCGTCCTAACGGGCATGCAGATATGAAAACACTCACGGATGCAGACTTGAGAAGAACGAGGTTGCCAACGGTGATCACTTCGCGCATACGAGTCACAACACGCTTTTAGGATCGGAGTTGGATGTCACTCACGGAGGACTGAAACGCAATAAAAGACGCCTTCAGACGATCAGGACTCTTATCAAAGCTGTGCAGATGAATGTACTCACTGTCCCCATGGACTATTCTCATGAGCGTAGACGTTGCCCTTCGAACTGAGTAATAATATTATTAGTTAAAGATACTCCCTCTTTTGCCCTGCTCATGAGCACTCACCATGGAATATTTTGACCAACATAAGGATAAGAATAACTACAGTCGGAATCAGCCGCATGTAATGGCGCAATCAATCACGCAGAAGCGGGCTTACATGCTTCATATAACGATATTATGCCATAGCTAACTGCTTCCGTCGTCCGGACCTTGTATTCCACAAGGCATCCGGTTTTGAAGAGCCGAGTTTCCGATACTTCAAGATTAAGGTCGGACTACAGATTGAGAATTCCAGCTTAAATGATAGTTTACGAAGCTCACCAACGGCATTCGTGAAAAAGTGTGCTGTGCCATAGTAGCCTCCGACAGTGCCCCCCTTTTCCCTTCATTTCTATTTCACTCTTTCACAAGCCGGACGAAGATTAAAAACGCACCAGAATAAGCACGATCAGCACGCCTAGGAGTTTCGGGGCTCTATCCCAGATGACATACGCTCGCAAGGCGAGTACGACTTAATATCTCTGATTAGGACGACTCGAAGAAAGAGGAACCTAAGGAATCATACCTTCCGCAAAAATTACACCAGTGGCAGAAAGCACTGCGTGAAGACAACCGGATTAAAAAAAACTGATGAAAATGGCGAGTGAAACCCTACACTCACTTCCTTCGATAAAGAGCAATCTTCTGCACGTCTTTTATCAGTTGATCATAAGCAAAGGTCTCTTGATCGCAGAACATATTGTGAATTACTGTTGCATCTGGATCTAGAATGTACACTACAGGTGGAAGGCGGAGATTAGCCAAAAATGCTATAGTTCGGATGGATGTCTACGTACAGTATATTCCTGCGAGGATGAAGGAAAATGGAAGATATCGGTTGGCAAAGAATAAGGCTTTGACTATCGAGGTACGGGTTGGCCACACCAAGCGAACCTTTGACAATTTCGTTTCTGAAATAGCCAAATGTTAAGTGATTGGAACTTACCTCTTCCCCTATAGTGCAGATATACTCATAGGACTGCCATGGACTTTGGTTAGCACGTGAGTAGTCAGACGTACACGTGAAAGCGGCATACATAAAGAGCGAGAGTCGCGACTGCAAGCGATCAGAAAAACAGATCCAGTGAAAAGGAACCCCCCAACTGACCTAAAACATACTGCAAGCAATTAATGATCGATTAAAACTCATACGACAATTATCATGATTTCGACTCACTCGTATCAAAAGGTAATCGCTCGCAGTGTCATTGATGGTGCTCGACATAGCCAGATCCATGGGGGAATTGGCAATGGCCACTTTAGATGTTTATAGCTCCTCCGTTGGTGAGCAGGAGTGGTAAAAGGGGAGAGGGGGAGGATGTCTACGTGAGGTATGCAAAAAGAAAAAAACAATTTATTAGCATTTAGGATCGCAATGTCCGACCCTTAAATGCCACTGCGCAGGCGAGACAGCGAAACCTGATAGGCCGAGCTTTACTAAATCCATGAGATCCATCGAAAGCCGGAATATTCCACTGAACATACCGTAGTTTCCCATTGGGTTAGGTTCAAGCGGGCTATTAAATAGAAAAGACAGCAGACGGAGGATAAGAGATCAGATGAAGCAGCGCCGTGTGTATGTCCGACTGAGAGATGCAGCACGGCGTTATGGACGTTTCCCAGCAAGAAGCTTGTGCGCACAAGGCGACATTGGCAATAGTCATAAAGAAGTCGGGAAGCGCCGACTGCTGTTATCGAGGCTTCTCATTGGGCAACGGGTTCTGCCGCGTCGATCGCTACCACGGGTAATTGTTGCTTAATTACTTGGAGACGCGGAACACTTACATACATAGTTACAAGGGCTGCGAGTGAGTAAGTGTCTATGGCACCCCATACTATACCCTTTTTAGTTCCTTGGGAGCTGACGAGATGAACACAAGACTCGCAACCCACGCTATAATGACGTCCTGTTGCGCAAATATCGTGGCGTATGATTGTGGAGGAGACACATACTAAACTAGACAATATCACTGACATAATCAAGACACCAGTAGATATAGAAAGACAACAGCGGACTGTACGATAATAAATAGTGGACTACATAATTCACTTCTTCTTGGATGATGCGAGCTTACTCGCCGTGGTAAGTCCTGCTGATATATCCAAAGCAAGCCGCCCGATAATCAAAGTCGGAAAGATAAGCCAAAGTCTGTAACAGGATATTGTTAGTATGGTTTCGGCTTTGTATAGACTTAATCGTGCTCACCCGTTGGGAACGATCCAGAACCAGAAGAGGGTCCATAAATCGTTATGGCCTACGGCACAACCACCACAATAGTATTCTTGTGCCCAATACAGGACGGTCTTGCTCAGGGTCATGACTGCTGCCGCGAAGCCAACAAGCGGAGCAACGGGGGATGCGAGCATGTGCTGGGCATAAACGTAATAGAGATTAAGAAAGGTCTCTATGACATTCAGGAAAGCTTATATATGGGCTAGTTTAGCATTGATAAAAGCGGGGGTGAGCATTGGACGCACATTGGGCGCTTGCAAAGCCATCACCGCGGTTGTATGCTTCGACACCGTAGACGTAGTCCACTTCTTGGTAGATTTCATATGGCTTCCAAATCCAGTGAAGGTCCCCGCCTTTGAAGGACCGCGGACTACAGACAGAAGTCAGAACTTTTCATCTCGGCAGGGTTCATGGTTTCTCACCGCATGAAACAGTAACCCGCATCCCAGAAAATGACAGGCGCGGTCAAAAGAAACCACAACGAAACCCACAAGTGCGTTTTCGATGCGACCATCCTTGAGGTACTATCGTGCGATATGACGGGTCCGTTGAGCGTCTCAGATAATCCCGCAGAGGATAAACTATATAGCGTTCTGGACGCAGGGCGTGTAGTTGACCCAAACAACGACGATGATGGGGTGAAGGAAAGCGTGGACGTCGTGGGTATTCGCAGCATTGATCTAAAAATATCCCGCAGCCCTAAGTCACGTGTACTCAGATTACGCGCGTCACGTTCCTCGACGCCGTCTGCATCTTTGTCGCCCTCCTCTTCGCCGTCGTCCTCGTCCGAGTCGCTGCTACTTTCGGGCTCGCGTATGTCGGCGATGTAATCCTCGTTTCCAAGCCTTCTTCGAACAACTTGTGCAACTAGCAATGACTCGCTGTCAAACCCGGGGAAACACGCGTTGAGCGGCAAGACGGGGGGCGTACTCTCCATATATGTGCCCCATTCCGAGCGGTCTTGTATCCCGCGATCCCGCCTGTTCGAGTGCAAATTGAAATACCTATATGACCCTTCGGCGACTCTGCCGTACTGGTCCAGAGCCAACCTGCCATCAGGACCGTCATCAATGGGTTCGAATCCAAATTCTTCTGCGTATGAACTAGCCGTATCATCGTCCTCTATTTTGTGTCCATGTATGTGTGCGTAAACCTGTATGGCCAATTTTGACAGTAATTCCATGTCCTGAGGCGTAATAGGGCAGATTCTTTGATAGGAGGGCTGTTAGACAAAATCCTGAAGTTTGAGCCAATGACCCATGCTGCTTGTGTCATATAGGACGCGTATTCCAATGTCATGCATGATGCGCGAGGTCTGATGCAACCATGAAATGTGTCACTGACGCTAACACACGAGTTAATTTCGATCTGTACTCAGCCCGTGGCGTGTTCTGGGCGTGTGTAGTACTTCACCGCAGCGCAAGAGTCACTGATGATGCTGTTTTCTGTGCTATACGAGAAGGCGCTCCCCCCCCCCATAAGCGGACAGCACCTTCATCACAGCTCCCATCTATCCCTGGAGCTGATTACGATGGGACTCAGCAGAATCTTCGGACCGATATTGAAGTTTTTTGGTGGTACCTGATTAAGGTAAATAAATTCAAGAGCTCCTTCAGGCAAAGAACTTTATCTTGAGGAAGCCTCCCGGTCCTGCCGGAAGTCCTTTGAGTAATCATGACCGCTCAAATCCCGCGCCACAAAGTCAAAATGCTTTTCGCGTTCCATTTTCCCTTCGAAGGGCGCCGTAATTGTCTTCGATAAACCTCAACACGTAGCGTGCACCACGATACATGCACCCTTTCGGCCCATTCTTGTCAGTAATTTTTATGTTTCTTCCGACGGATACGGCTTGGCTTTTCTCATTCTGTCATGTGAACAGCCTGCCATGCGACCATCCCCTATTCAGCGCTTCTCTACAGCGCTTCTACCGGTGAATAGTTTTCAAACCTTGTGCTTCCCTGTTGAGCCACAAATTTCTCAAATACCAAAGTTGGAATTCAGTCAATACCGGCTGCCGTCTATATACTAATGGAAAATGACGAGGCTTCGACTCTATAATGGATCCGTAGTTGTGAGTCAAAGTAAGTGATATCCGGCCAAACACATCCGAGTCGCTTAATTTCGAGCTTCTCCGGCCCAGGGGCTATAAGTACGAACTGCACAGTACCCCTTTGCTGGGTGTGCACTACCATGGCTCCCACCATCTCGGAAGTGGTCGCTCTCTCTCTCATCTCGTTTATATCTTGGCGCATCTTACGTCCCTTCGTCGTGGGAGGGAGCCTGTCCCACATCCCCGGACCCCCAAGCACCTCATGGTGGAAAGGTAAATCATTCATCCAGAATGCTTCGTGTGTGATCCGCTGAGGCTGAGAACGATATTTATATAACTTTCATAACATACTGATATCTGGAACTGCTACACGCGACCCAGGGAACTTCTCGCAGCTTACTAACCGCTTGCTTGGCTGGGAGTTCCATAAGGAGCTCCTCGAAAAATATGGCGGGACCGCGAAGTTGAACATGCTGTTCGGGGTGAGTGCATGGTCGCGTTACTTTCTTCAGTGCGATGTGAACAACTGGGGACAGGCCGAACAACTATACGTGTCGGACCCCCTGGCACTACACCATATAATTATCAAGGACCTATATGTCTACGAGGAAACGGGAAAATTTACAACGTATGCGAGCTTCCCGGATACTGCAAAACTTGAGTGCTCACCTCAGTTCCCTACTTTAGGTTCATTGACCTTTTCTTCGGAAAGAGTCTACTATCAACGATAGGTACGTACAGCTTCTTTTCTGAGATACCAGCTTCTCAAATAGAAAGAAGGCGACCACCACAAGAAGCAGCGCAAAATACTTAACCCAGTCTTCTCTCTGAAAAATATGCGTGACCTCATCCCGATCTTCTACCCAATCGCCCACCACGTGAGTATCTTCCTCGTATCTCTTGAAAGCTTAATTAAACGACTTCTAGTTGCGAGATATCCTTGAACACGAGGTGCGCGATGGCAAGGAGAATATAGACGTCATGAAGTGGATGTCCCGTGCAGCCCTTGAATATATTGGACAGGGCGGTCTCGGATATTCGTTCGATGCCTTCGACGAGGCAAAGGCGAACAAGTATAGCGATACCGTGAAAATGCTCGGGTGAGTATTTCTGGCACTAGCGACTGGGGGACGGGTGACTCCTTGTTGTCAGGTGGATATATTACTGACATTCTGTGTGCATCCTTTGAGCCCAATGAACGCCAAATTGAAACTTCAGCGCGAATTACTCCCATACGCCGTAAAGATAGGCTCTCCTGCTTTTCGTAGGAAGATCTTGGATCTTTGTCCGTTCGACATGGTTAACACGTTGACGTACATCTCGGACACCTTGTTCCAGTCTGCAAGCGAAATCTTGAATGAGAAGAGGGAGGCCCTCGAAGCGGGGGACGAGACGGTCATCAATGGCCGGGTTGGAAAGGGAAAGGACATTATGAGCGTTCTTCGTGAGTACACTTCCATATGTTTGCGCCACTATATTATATCTCATGAATTCGCCAACAGTCAAGGCAAACGCAGAAGCTAGCGCAGAAGATCGGATACCTGAGTCGGAACTTCTTGGGCATATGGGGTACAAACCTACCTTACTCCCTTTTGCAATAGACTGACCCCTTTTACAGCACTTTTATTGTAGCGGGGCACGATACGACGACGAGCGCGCTCAGTCGCACTTTACACCAGCTAGCATTGTATCCCGACGTGCAATCGAAACTTCGTCAAGAGGTAACTGACGCACGCCAAGAACATGGCGACCTCAATTACGACACCCTCATGGGTCTTCCTTACTTGGATGCCGTGTGCCGCGAGACGCTTCGCGTTTTTCCGCCAGTCCCATGGCTAGACCGCATGTATGAGATATGTCCTTCATCCTTCCTTTTCGCAGCTAACCAATTATCCTGCGATGACTTGCAAGAACGAAGGCTGACACAGTCCTTCCGCTCCTCTGGCCAATCAAGGCAACCGACGGGAAGACAGAGATCAAGGAGATCCCGCTGAAGAAAAACACGGGTGTCGTGATCTCCGTTTTGGGTGCGAACAGGGATAAGCGCATCTGGGGCGAAGATGCAGAGGTATGGAAGCCGGAGCGCTGGTTGAAGCCACTACCCGAGAGCGTTTCCGCGGCGCACCTCCCGGGTATTTATGCGTCAATGTAAGCCCACTAGTTCATCGCAGCTGTGCGTCCTAAGCGTGCGGACTTGTCAAAATTTTGTAGGATGACTTTCCTCGGAGGCGGAAGAGCTTGCATGTACGTGTTTGTCTTTAGAACGTCCATTACTTTATCTAACCTGCGCCCTCGATCTTACAGAGGATTTAAGTTCGCGGAGATGGAGATGAGTAAGTCCACCTGCATATCTGCGCCAGAGTCAGAGAGGTCCTCCGTGTATTGACAAACCTCTTTGTTCACGCAGAGCTCGTTCTTTCAGTTCTCCTTGAGACGTTCATATTCGGGCCCGGTCCGGATATCTTCTGGGCGATGAATTTCCTGCAATCTCCAGTCCTCAAGGACTCGGACAAAGTCGTCCCGCAGCTCCCGCTGAAGGTATCGCTTGTTAAACATTAGAGGATTGAGAACGTTTGTCGGAATGTTTCTTGACATAGACGTTGTAGTAAGACTTTACTACATAATATGCTGAGAAAAAGTTGTGAAAACAGAGTGCTGACTGTCACCGTGTGCCGTTGGTTCTTTTTCTTCTTTCTTTCCGATGAAAGAATTTCGTGGTTTACGATTCATCCACAATGTCTGAATCTTTTTACATCCGGCGAGGAGATGCACAAATTTGGCACATCAATGTTTCTAATGTACCAAACTTAGTACGCATCTCAGGCTCCTTGTCGGATATAAACAAATCCAGGCTTTATGGCTAAAATGCAAACCACGGCTCAACCAGAAAACGAGGTCACAGAACAGGAGCGCAGCGAATAGAACACCGATTCAGGACCTACGTATCCCTGCTCTTGAAGACAGTGATTGTGTAAGGTAGAGGAAGTCCATACATAGGTGATTTGCATATCACACTTTGGCTAGTGAACATGTTCATACCCTGCTCCGCACACAGGCCATATTATCCTAAACTGCTAGACATAAATGTAGATAAATACAATATAAGCGTTTTTGTTGGAGCAAATTTTTTGTCCGTGGCCTCGTTGAATTGTAGTCAGAGCAACAGTTGGGGAAAACGAAGATCAGAAAATCTTCAATTCCCAAATGGAGAATGTCGATCGTTACTATATAAGGTGAACTCTGACTCTCAAGAGTCCCCGCCTCGTGATCGTCACACACTGTCACAAGTGGCTGAGTTTGGACTTCTCCTACTGTTGGCATCACGTGCATAGTTGCCGATTGGGACTGTAGTAAGGTTACACTACAGTAGTAGCCTTAGCCTCTCAATCCAGCGTTGTGAGCCGATAGGGAAAGAAATGCGGAATCCCTACACCCGCGGGGGGATGTGTAGCATCCCACAAGGGAGACATCCGTTCCGGAGAATAACAAATCATTCGTAGTCATCCGAACCGGGTCATCTTGACGTGGACGAGAAGGAGGGGCTCGGAATCAGCCTCGGATAAAAAGCTATACAATCGCATAGGGGCCAATCCAAGAGTACTATTGGATAGATACGGTAGCAGTGTACGGTCTTCACGACGCCGCCAGCGAAGGCACCCACTTCCTCCAGCCGCTCCCCTCCCACGCCCTCTCGAATCCGCCGCGTGAGAAACGCTCGACTGCCCACCCGCGTGCTCGCTCGCGCATTGCGAGCTCCTCTGCGTGTGAGAGGGACAACACGGTATGCAGTGCGGCACCGAAGGTTTCGGACGTCGTCGCGTGGTAGCCTGTGTATAAGCAGTCGCTTGTAAATACTTATAAAGGTTCATGCGGATTTAGGTAGGCTTACCAGTGGGTTCGCCCTTGTAGGGCAAGACGATATCGTTAAATGGTCCTCCTGAGGCGTGTGCGACGGGTATAACGCCGGCGGCCTGTGGCACAGGTAGATTAGACCGGACTGTGCTAGTGAGGACGCCGGGTGAAGACTCACCATGAACTCGACGACGTTTATCCCAAAGTGCTCGTCTACCATCGTGCTGAGCCCAATACTTGCTTTTGAAAGCCACGAAAGGACATCAGCGTGCGGAGCGTTGATGACAAGTTCAACATTTTCCTGTAGAAAGAAACACCATTATTTTAGCTGCTGCCGTTTTGTTGGCTATCAATGTATAGCTAGGACTGACTGTAATGCCCAGCTCCGTAGCTAGGACGTGCAAAGCTTTTACACGCGCTGCATCTTCGTCGTTCCTGCATCCGCCGACCATAACCAACCTGACCGTTTCGCGATGCTCGGGATGAACTTTTAGCAGCTCGGAGACGGCATGTAATTGGGCTGCGTGGTCTTTCTCTGGTCTACGTATCAATGTCAATTATTTGTTTTCCGATCTTCCCTTAATAACGTCCTTATTCACCTAAACTGAGCAACGCTCAAAATGATTTTTCCCCGTCCCTCCAACGCAAAGTCAGTGAGCTCCTGCGTCTCGCAAGGCGGGTAGACGATCTGTGCCGATTTCGGCGGGATATGGCCGTCTGATACCGACGAGAGGAGCGAGACCGGGCTAAGTAGAGCGAGAAGACCATGAATAGCACTAAGCAAGGTGTCCTTGCGGACGAGGATGGAGTCTATATGGTTCTTCGTCCAGGACGAGTTGACCATGAGGAACGACGCACGCTTCAGCGCAGAAGCATAATGGTACATGAAAATGCGGTAATATCTAGGACAGGGGAAAGAACGAGTGAGATTGTTTGTAGCATATAGTCAGTAGACTGTTCTCACAGGAGTTTGGCGCTGCTGAGGACGGAAGATGAGGAAATGGCATTGGCGTTGGCGTACCCGCGCCGGCGTGCCTTGACACGCGCGAGCATCTCAGTGCTAATGGTTGGATAGTGCACGTACGCGCCGACGGGTACGTGTCCTGCGCCGAGGACGCGTACGACGGGGAATGTAAATGCGTATCCCATTGTATCTATGTAAATTGTTCGCAAGATAGACACAAAATTAGGGACAAAAAGAGAGGGATAATCAGGGGGGAAGGACGCACCGATGTAGATGTCGGGAATAAGCTTCGTCATCGCTTCCCATGCGAGGTACATCGACCCCAGACTCTGGCCAAGGAGCGTAAAATGCGGCCAGCTTGCATCTTCGACAAGATTCCGCGTGTCCAGAAACACGAAATGCAACGAGGACGGGTCAAGCACGATGTTGAAGCGGAACTGCCGTTGACGTTGAGCACCCGCAGAGTCGCATGCGCCGAGTACAGTGAAAGAAGATGTACCTTAACTTCAGCGATAATCTTGTCCTTTCCTGCGTCCCCATCACCGGAGTAAACAACGCTTACGGTGTTCGGGTCTGTGCGCTGCAGAAGCGCGACCGCTGCCCACAATACGCGTTCTCCACCACCACCCGCGTTACTTTTAGTTTCCAAGTTCGAGGTAACGAGTTAGAACAGGTGTTGTCCTGCGTAGAATCAGCTACGCTCGACTCAAAGATGATTTTAGGGAGTAGCTGCGCAGCCTACCAGTACGGATGGAAGAAACCAACGAGAGCGCGTTTCTCGTGGTCGGGTACACCGAGAGCTCGTAGGACGGCACGTCGTTTCGAGACGTTCGCCTTTCCCAGACGACTAGCATAAGATTTCAGGGTCACTGCTGGCACAGATGCCAACAGAAAAATGGCGGTTGCCCACAACCATACAGAAGCGAGCATGGTAGAGTGAATCGGAGGGTCAGCAAGGGTGACGTGTCGAGACGCGTCGAACAGACCGCAGAGTCACAGCGCAGACGCGTGCTGCGTGCAGCGTACGTGGCAAGAAAATTTTCGAACTCGTAGATTTTACAAGATACAAACGGATACACGTCTATTGCCTCTCCCAATGTCTAAAAAAACCGTAGATAAATAAATCATGTCTATATTCCACCTGCTTCCTCCTCCTCCGCGAGCAATCGCTCCGCCTCGAGCGCGGCCATGCATCCACTGCCTGCAGATGTGATAGCCTGACGGTAGCGCTTGTCCTGGACATCACCTGCAGCGAACACGCCCTTTACAGACGTTTGCGCAGTGCCGGGAACCGTAACAATGTAACCATCTGAATCGGTCTGCAGCTGCCCATGCACGATCGCGGTGGCAGGCTCGTGCCCGATTGCGTAGAAAAGACCCCTGACCTCGAGGTCATCCTGTTTGCCCGTCACCGTGTTCTCGATACGCAGCGAGGTAAGCAAGTTGCCGTCGCCTTTGCACTCGACCGCCACGGTGTTCCAGAGAACGGTGACCTTCGGGTGCGTGAGCAGACGCTTCGCCATGATCTTACTCGCACGCAACTCCTCACGGCGCACGAGTACATACACGTGCGAGCCATACTTGGTCAAATATGTCGCCTCTTCAGCGGCGGAGTCACCGCCGCCGATGACAGCAAGGGGTTTGTTGCGGAAGATTGGTACGGCACCATCGCATACCGCACATGCGGAGATACCGCTCTGCCAGTATTTGTCTTCGCCAGCAAGGTTCAGACGCTTCGCGCTCGCGCCGGTCGCGATGATGAGCGTGTCCGCGGTCTCCGGCTCATCATTCTCAGCGCCCTCGCGCCAGTACCTGAAGGGACGTTGGGAGAGATCGACCTTCGAGACAGTCTCAGTGATAATATTGGTGCCAAAGCGAGCGGATTGAGCGCGGAACTTCTCCATGAGCTCGGTACCCATGATACCCTCCGGGAAGCCCGGAAAGTTCTCGACTGGTAAAACGTTCAGATGAAAATCGCATAGGATCGGACACATGCTTACCATCAGTCGTCGTCGTTAGCTGACCCCCCGCGGCAAACCCATTTGCGAGAAAACCCTCAAACAATACCGGGTTGAGGTTTGCGCGAGCAAGGTAAATGGCAGCAGTGTGTCCCGCAGGACCGGAGCCAATTACGACCTACACCGATGTGAGATAAGAATCGGCAATTTTTGAGCGCATATACGGACCACTTTCGAGTGCAACTTGGAGCTTTTGCCGTTGACTGGGGCCATCGTGTGAGTATTTCTGTTCAGGGTCGGGGTTGTCCTGGTAGTGGATGTGGACGAGGCGGAGGTAGCAAACAATGCAGTGGGTATTGCCCTATACAATCGCGAGAAGAGCGTGCTTTTTGAGGAGGCAATCGTGGGCACACGTGGACAAGCAGTGAGCGTAGGAAGATGAGGGAAGTTGAGGAAGGCACTGGGAGGCCGGACAAATTATAATAGAGATAGTCACGTGCGCGTACAGTCAGGTCACGGTCCTGCTGACAACGCGACGCATGACCGTCGCTCGTGTTATTCATCGAGATCTGATAAAAAGCTTAAACTTTCCCGCTCCCGCCCTAGGCTGTGTACACATCTCATTCTGCGATTAGCAGCCACGAGTCCAAGCCGTGAATGTGCTAATACCCGGTCAGAATTGGTCGTGCTATTGCAAGGGAAAGGCGCAAACTTTACATTCTTCACAAATCCAAAGAGATCACTGAGCTTCCGTTCGGGGCTCCTCCAACCCGCATTATGAGCACGCGTACCTGAGCATTACGGTCAGTCTGGTCTGCCGTCCACTCGTGTTCGGGTCCCGCAGTTTCATGCGACGGAGACATGCCTTGCGGGCGCCCCTCGGCAAATGTTTGCGGTATCCGCATGCGCCTCTGCGGAGATACTGATCATCTGGACTTTTATTCAAGTTTTTCCACAGACCCGATGAATTGGAGCATACGACCCAGAAGAGTGCGGCCATCAAAGCTGACTGGTTGCCATCTGTCCGACCGGTACTATCGTATGACCCCTATTACAAAGGGATCCCTACTCACAAAATCGATATCCCGGGCTCCCACAGAATTAAATTACTGCTGAAAAACTTCATATGAGTGCTAGGTAAACTATTAAAAATGGGTATGATAACGTCGCAGCAAAATATTGCGTTGTCGTGAGGCCACAGATAAAATACCTGTTTTGCAATCATGAAGAGCCTTTGGAAGGCTGCCGGCTTGCACAACAAGCAATTTTATCGGCATTTTTTTTTTTCACAATCATACATATTACATGCTAGGATGTACTATTCCACTACTCCGGGTGGAATAGAACGTTGTGGTGTACGGGGGGAGAGCATAATGTTTGAAGAGTGACAAACGGTGACAGAATGCATCTGGCATTGCACCGTTTTTCGATCTCAGATAACAAATTCTTTGTAGTTAACACTACTTTATGTAATCGCCAAGCTGTCGGAGAATAAAAATATGCGTGACAATTCGTGACAGCCACTTGGCACAAGGGGGACACCATTGTTGCAAGAGTTCCAGCTTAAAAAGTGGTACCAAAAAAATTGGAGTTGATATAAAATGCATGTAGCTGTTTTGATGCCAGATCCGGGGATCAATTACTGAGTTTTGAGTGCTGTGGAAGCAAAATACAAAAGGTTTGTAATAGGGGTCATACGATAGTATAGAGCGTGGTCGTATTGATCCAATCGGAATAGAGGGTATTCGGACGTACACCAGCCTTGAGCAAGACCGTACACGAGAGCCGACTTTCCACAGTCGCCGATGTCGTCATACTACACCGCCTTGACGATAGAAGTCGCCGCTTGGGTGCGAGCAGTGGTGCCTATAAGTCCTGCTAACTAATGCTCTGTAAGATACTCACGTGTATTGAAGCGCGACCACGACCATCACAAAATGGAGGGGACCATTAGTCTGATTTTTGATTGACAGCTTGGGCTTTAACGAGAAGGTCGTTGATAGTTGAAATGATGGCATGCACGCTCAGTAGTCACGGTCGTCTAGAGTAACATATTCAGAAGTCAGAGCATAGCCACAAGTCGAAGGATACTGGATGAGGCACGAAAGCAGCCGCATTTGCTCTTTCATTAGCGACCCCGTCGCATATTATCCAACGCCTCAGGATAGAGTTCTAGTTGTGCAGTATTTGTCAAGCCAAGCTTGTACAACGCCGTTCAGAGACGTTGAGTCCAGTCATTGTGAGTGACCCAACCTGTATCCCAAAGACGCAATTCACTAGCAGGATGAACCGTCGAAGCCAGCTCGCCTTCTGCACACACGACGTCCACCTTCGAGATAGCCGAGTCCATACCCGGTGTTCCTGGACGTTAATATCCGTGCTGTAGGAGCTACTCTTCCCAGAAGTTCACATTGGATAGAGAAATGAACAAGGGAACTGGCTTGTTGGGAGGTATCCGAGTCGAACCAAGGTACACTGGCTACTATCGCTACTTCAAGTTCAGCGGTGACCACTGACGATCATGCCGCCACCACACATTCGAGCTCAGGACCCCGATTTGGCATCCGGCAGGAGTCCGCATCCGACTCCGAGTCAGACGAACCCTTGGGAAAGGGAAGGTCTGTGGCCTTCGGTACTGTACATACAGAAAGGACCCCTTATCATCTCTGTTTCCCTCTTCTTATTCCCAAGTACTATGCGTGTGTACCGGCTACGATCGCGGTCAGAGCATACTGTAAATCAAGGTCTACCACACACGTAAGTGTCCACTTTTCCGATTAATGGAAGGAGACCACATTCTGACAGGCTGCCGCGCGCGCTACACTAGTAGATTCAAACGCTGACAAGCGCATTTTTTGTCTATACAAATACCTGATTAGACGTGAAATTTTACTGCGGATGCTGTGGTGCAGCGTTCATTCAATCGTGAGTCGCGTACGTCACCATACTTAAGTATGGGAAGCCCTGCTCGTACAAAGGAGTGTAGGGTTTGGTATATGGCGGTACGCGGTTATCAGGACCTGATTAGCAATTCCCCGTGCCAAGTGCAATACAAAGGCCACGCAGTCGTCCCAAGTTGTCCTGTCTGCTCGACTCTCCGTCCCCCATGGTCCTCGCCAAAGGCCTCGAAATCGTTCCGTAGCACAGCAAAACACAAGTCGGAAGTAGTTAGCACCACAGGCCGATCGCAACCCCCCTCCTTCTAGAACCGGCCAGTTCCCATAGGTTTGGCTGTGGCGTTTTATATTCTAATTTCTGGATTTCATACTGGTTCTTCTGCACTATTCCCACTGACCTTCTGTATTACGACACGTGCTTCTTTTTACCCCGAACTGGTCTAGTTTTCCTCACAGCACCAGCGCCGAACGGGTCGCTAAACCCGAAAGCGCACGGCGGAGTGCCTTGCGTCGCCCACGAGAAGCTCGCTCTCCGTCCTCCACACAAATCGCTAAGGGCATGTCGCGATTACCGGTGTCCCAACTCAGCTCAATCGCCAAAAGAAGTAGATGTCCCACAACGGATATAAGAGGACGGGGTTCGTGACTTTTCGGTACCTCCCCCCGTCCTAGCGACGTTCACTTATAGTCGCTGCGCACTAGGATGCTTCTATTGTCGTCCCAAAGCCCCGTACCCATACCTCAAACGATCGCGCTAGCATTCGTCCACGGTGGCCTGCTATGAACTCCACGTTTTCGTCAGAAGTTGATCTCCTGTGAGTAGGTTTCGTCGATCGTGATTGTGCCTTATCTAAGATGTGTGGTCCAGGATCGTCGCGAAGCGGTATGCTACTGCGAGCTGGGGTGCGCTAAGCCCGGTTGGTCAGGCAGTTTTTAGTTGGGCTGATTATAAGGCCGCTGGCAGCGTTGGCTATATATGAGTATCTGATTACTTTCGACCGCGAAGTACAAAGTATATGGCAGCGCAAATACACCTTCGTGACCATTCTCTGGGTCTTTGTGGGTCATCTGAAAATGTATTTATAAACATCTACTGACTGTGGACTCAACTCATTTTAGAATCGGTATACACTCCTGCTGTCATATTGCCCTATCATTCTTGGTATGGATTCTACCCCATCACCACCATTCGTCCATCGGCTTACATGAAAAACGAACAAAAGCCTTCTATTTGCCATACACCACGGAGGTAAGAGTTGTTGTGTCAATGCTTGCAGGGTCGTCTGAACAGCCGTTCCATACTTTTGTGAACTGCTTTTTCCTCCGTTACGCCACACTAGCAGTAAGTATATTTTACATCGGAAGGGGACCAGAGTACTAAACATGTGCATTACACAGATGTTTGAGATTCGTCAAATTTCCCGGTGTAATTCAGATCGTTTCCAATATATTCACGGGTTTGACGCTTTCGCTCCGCGTCTACGCTTTGTACGGCCGTGCTCTGGTATGCATCGGCGTCCTACCAATGTCTGAGTGTTATTGAATTATTGGACCTGTTTCAGTGGATTTCCCTTATTCTGGCTCCTTGTCTTATCGCCGAGATTGCGGTTGAGGGGGTAAGCGAAATCAAGTGCTTTGTGACTAGCCACTAATTGATTTCACAGTGGGCCGTCGCAAGCGGAGTGCCCGTTCCCATACCTCAGGGCGAGTCAGGTCCTCCAATCCATTATATGTGCTAAAATTGAACTTTCACTATCCATAAGGCCAAGTCGGGTGCATTCTCACCGGGAAACAGGACCAGTACGAATTATCCCTCCCTTCTGTCCTCATCAAATATCTGACTTGAGACATAGGGGAGATCGTATGATATTGCTACATGCGCTGGGTCCTGATTTTTTGTATTGATGCTTGTGGCAGGTTTCGCAGCCCTATGGATAGGGCAGCTCGCGTTTCCAACCATGATTTTCGCATTAACAGTGGTAAGGGTGCTCGTGCTGCGCAGGCAAGGCATAGCCAGAGGCAGTATATCAGTGTTCATGCTTAGAGACGGTATGTCGTTTCATGTCCACTCATGAAGACCACAACCTTATTTCTCGGCCTATCAGGAGCTATATATTTCCTGTGAGCGCCATAAATTAGATTCGCCCTGTACGGTCATGAGACGACCTGCTATCGCTTTGCAGTGTGATTTTCCTCGTCAATCTCGCCAACGTACTTACATACGTGGTTAGTCTCATACTTATCCATATGTTACCCTCTTATATTGACCAAAAATACAGATCGCACCGGTTGGTCCTTTGATCCCTAAACTCATACGGAAGGAGAAGTCGCCCTAACAATGTTCTTCAGCCGGACGTCCAGGCCATCAATGCTTCATTATCAGCTCTCATCACAACAGTTATGATTTGTCGACTCATGCTTAACCTAAGAAGAGCCGCAGACTGGGACAACGTACGGACGCATTTATATCAGGATTTCTCGGAGATATTCATTGGGGATCTGGGCGAAGAGCTTGACATCAATGACATAGACAAGGTAGACCGGTTTCAGTTAGAAGGGGAGGGTTCCTGGACTAAAGTGCTCAACTATGAGTCGGGAACCATGTATACTACAGAGGACATTCCATTATAGCATATGATCGAATGCAAAATACAGTCGTTTCTGTTTTATAAAGAATTCTCTAGTGGTTCAGCCACCGAAATTCAAGCTCCGCCTGAAAGAGTGCCATACGCGTCACGAGGCACTCCCCGAATAGAGTGCGGCAACACGACCTCCTAGACTCTCCGCCCCAGCTCAACACGAACATCTGTTTCTTCCACCCCCGCGCCAACCTCCATCCCGCTTGTTGTAGACCTAGACAACAATGTCTGAATACTGCCCCGTCTACGCTCCCTTCTTTGGTGCCCTGGTGCGTGTTCTGCTCATATTGCACGACGTGTTCTCGCCGCAAGCTAGGCGAGACCGGCAACGGCGCTCTCTTGGCTTGGATTGCATGTTGACGAGGCCGTCGGGTTGCTTTGTTATATAGGGATGCACTAGCGCTATCGTTTTTACTTGTGAGTTAATATGGCTGGTTATCGAGATTCGTTGAAAAACTCACGCAACACTACCGCAGCAATCGGTGCTAGGTGAGCTTTGCTGTGGCGTTCAACCTGAAATAAAGAAGGTTAAAAGCTGATAGGTACATTTAAAACGTCAGTTATGGAACGGCTAAGTCAGGTGTCGGTATCTCTGCTATGTCTGTGCTCCGGCCAGACCTAATGATGAAGTGTGTCGTCCCCGTCGTCATGGCTGGTATCATTGCTGTACGTCCTTTCGCCATGTTCACTGTATTCCAACGGATGCTAACGTGAATGTTTCTCCAGATCTACGGACTTGTTGTATCGGTGTTGATTTCGGCTGACTGTGCGTATCTTTACTTGGCTGTATCGGATTTTGCGAGGTATTGACCATTTATTTTTTGCTGTGTGCAGTGGAGTACAAAATGCCTCTCTTCCGAGGCTTTGTTCAACTCGGTGCTGGACTCTCGGTCGGTCTTGCCGGTCTTGCTGCAGGTTTCGCTATCGGCATCGTCGGTGATGCTGGTGTGCGGGGGACAGCGCAGCAGCCCCGTCTATTCGTTGGAATGGTGCGTTTGGTCTTTGCGACATCCAAGACATAGCTGATGATAGTGCTTCAGATTCTTATCCTCATTTTCGCTGAAGTGCTCGGTCTGTACGGTCTCATTGTCGCTTTGATTATGAATGGTAGGGCTCGTGACGCCGTCGGAGTTGTGAGTCATCCAAATTAATTCGTTTTTGCTTGATATTGATGTGATGTTTCCTCAGTGCACGTGAAAAGACCGTTTCATTCGCCTGCGGTGGCCTTGCAGTAGTAATAAGTCGATTATTCCAGGTGTGATTATTTTGCACCACCTGCGGACTACAGTCTACCTGTCGACTGTGCCACCACTCGCTTCTACAGTTCGCAATCAATCTTACAATATATTACGTTGGTTCGCTGGAAGCGACTTGTTCATGATATGGAGAGACAGTGCTACGAATGCGCCGTATTTTGGATTTCGCAGTTCGCAGTTGTTGCGCACCAAAGAAGGCAGAATCAGGGAGCTTTACGCGGACCAGGTTCTTAAAGGGGCACATCACGTGGGTGGAACGCGTTGACGCGCGTCTGTCAGCGTGACAAATCAAGCCGATCTTTGTAAAGTGGGTCTGGCTGACTTGAGCATGCCAAGCAGCAGCCAAGGTATAAGCACATGCGCCAAGGTACCGGTGAGCGGACACAAGGAGCGTGGCTCACGGCCCCCCCTTACTTATATGATCTGGCCCGTGGGAGGAACGTGCTGTGAGTTTCGCTGTGTCTGTCATCTTGAGCTTGGAGTCCACCGTGACCGTATAGAGTACGGCTTTATATTGAAGTGTATCTTCATTCGTCTGTTAGCTCCGATGACGGAGATGTTGACGCGGTCGACTAGTACAAAAGTGCGGAGGTCGGATTCCGTGTCGAATAGTAGGGAGCCGGGTGCGGGAGCTCGTAGCGCTACGAGGAAGGGCGACCATTCCTCCTCCTGCATTGCCTCTATAAATGTGTACCGGGTGGAGGAGGGGGAGGGGGAAGCATTCGGATGAACCTCCACTTCCACATGTCGCATTTAGCTTACGAGATGCCGGAACTGCAGTCAGATTGTAGATTATCGGAGTTTTGATAGCACCGACACCAGCGCTGCGGCACTGCGCTAACGCAGACTGCATAGGCGTGGGTGCTACTTACCAGGTGTTTTGTCCTGGGCGCCACGAAGATACCGGTTTCTTATCATGTTTGGATGGTCGGATGGCCAGGGTCTAGCGACTCCGATCTTCGAGTGAAATTTGTAGTTTTGGAATGATTACAGTGTGAACGTTGATATATTAAAAGGCGGTTTGGGTAAGCCAGGTGAGCAGTAAATAATGTGATAAATTACCGCCAAATAAGACGTTTAGAAAGACACTGTGGTCGCTGTCAGGGCTGTCCGCTAGGGTATTTGTAACCTATGAACTTTTTTTCGCGCCAGGGCTATCATCCTCTTAGTGCATAAACTCATTGCTTCCGGATAAAGACTCGTATAACCCCGTGCTCGCAGCATGTTAGAACGCGCTTCCGGGTCGATAAGGCCCATTCGTATCGCCAGACCATATCCTCTGAGAAAAAAACCTAATTTAGAGAGTCGCTGGAAAATGTCCTGCAATAGGATAAATTGCAAAAAAATTATGTTTCAAGTTGGAGCATGAGCATAGGACTTACTGTCAGGTGGCTCAGACAACTATGAGAACAAAACAAACACAACAGGAGTTAATAATCATGGTGCTTCGGGTTGTCTCCGGCTCAGGTTAAATACTCCTTCAAGTTTGCGCGAAGTGAGGTGATCCTTGGCGTCTGCTTTGCCGCCGTTCAACTTCTGGACGAAATTCATGACTGTAATCGCACTCCGGATGGATGTCCGAGGATCTATGGTACCCAAAAATAATAATAATGAACGATTCTCTTTCGGGCGACTTGAGGTGGTGACGCGTTAGTTCAAAGTAGACGTCGGCCACCGGACAACTTCTTCTTGTCGCGCCGCCTCCATAAGGAAATCGATTCCGAACTTCCTATATATAGAGCAACCCCGGGCCAATTCGGGCTTTCTGAACTTCGAATTGTTGCCGCCGCGCAACCATAATTGCTTCCAGGTTGATGTATGGTAAAAATGCAGCTGTAGATGCTAACGCCTACGGATCTTAGTCCGATTATCTTCATTTCTAGAAGCATCTCGGGGTCTTCGGCTGAGCTGCCGGCCTTGAGATATTTCAATGAAGGAAAAAAAACACCCCCAAAAAACTGAATGCACTTCCGCGAGACTCGTTGCGTATTAGACTTTTGTAATTAGCAACAGACGGGCTTGGCGTTCACAGGCACTTGAGACCAAGACATTCCTTGAATTTCGTTTCGATAGGTCGTCTATTCTGCACCACTAGATTCACGGCTTCCGTGACCCTCACACACACCCCACCTTGCACGTCTTTGTAGTATTGTACACAATGAGAATATTATACAGCAACACAGACGCCATACATCAAGTTCAAGCTTTTCTTCGTGAACGTTTCATGGCGACATCTCTGAAAAGGAAGGGAACGTGCTAAGCTCGTAGCTAGTTTCTTCGGGCATATCCCTCATCCGCGAGCGGGGCTTGTAGTACTCCCTATTATCAACATTCCCAATATCCAGCTCTTCACCCAAGTTCCCTATGAGTGTCTCTGATATCCCCAACCGTTCGCGGGTACGTATGGCCGGTAGGCTGTTTCCTGTTGTAGTGTCGGAGACGGCCCGTAGGTTGAGCATGAGTCGGCAGATCATCACTGCCGTAATTAGGGCTGAGAACGGAGCGTTGATGGCTTGGATGTCCGGCTGGGAGGAGCTGGATGAGGCGGTGTATGCGTGTGTAAAGTGAATATAAAACACATACCGGGGAGACCTACAATGTTGAGTCGAATTTTGATGTCATCAAAAGAAGTATCATGCGGTAAATATCACGTACGGCGTAAGTGAGAACGTTAGCGAAATTAACGATGAATATCACACTGCATGACCGCGTAATGTTACGAAAAGCTCCGAGGAAAAGAATATAGCTGTGGGACGCACACGAAATACATAGCCCCTGGTTGTAAGGAGAATAATGAGTAAGGGAATCTGCCGTGCGCGTGAGGGAGTTCATACCATCTCGCAGCATCAGTACGGCAACTCCACCCCTAACAGGGCCCCCTTTGTGCAGAAAGAGTATCCGCGCCACGGTCAGGACAAATATCATGGACGGGAACACGAGCTGCCCGATCCAGAACGCCGCAAAACCTGTTATATATGTGTCAAAGGCAGGCCAGTAGACACAAGGTGTGTGGCTTACGGTCCCCCCTGTATTAAATCGAGTGAGTTTTCATTTTGTGGGAAGGGACGGATCGAGTCTTACTGTGTTGGTCTCCCTGTGAGGATACATCCGGTTTGGCCTTGTACGGGAGTACAATAAATTACTATATTTTCAAAACCCCTATAGATTTAACATACCTCCGGGGACTGGGACAGGGATCCCACTGGCGACAGCCCACTGGAAGGAACAATTCGTAACTGATGAGATAACGTAGGATTGATGCACTCACGCTCTCAATTGCGATTTCCACGATGAGGAATGGGACGATGATCAGAAACAACCACTAGGGAAACATGAGTAAAGTTAAGTTAAGGGAAGCGGTTGATAATGTTCATACCCATGCGCGGCCGTATAGCGCATAAACTCGAAGCGATAGTGTTACGCCTGTGGATATGTTTGAGATGATCTGGATAGTCCCGGGAAACTTGACGAATGTCAAGCATCTGGGTAATGGCATAAAGACTTGAATTCTCCTCAAGAACCTGGAATTACTCACTGCTGTGGTGGAACGGGTTCATGATGTTTAGCATCTCTGTCGGTAAGACGATCGCCTTAGTTGGTTTATTTAAGTGCGTACCTCCGTGGTTAATGGCACAAAAAATGCTGGATATAGAACATTAAACAAGTGAATGAATATATGCCAGCGGATTGCATACATAGCGTTATTGGGAAATAGGATAATAGCAGCGTGTATCTATTCTGTGTGGGGTTATAATGCGAGGTATTTCGGATATTGTCTTGCAGGGAGTGCTCCTGCGACTTACTAAAACCCAAAGAACAGTCGCGAAACTGAACTTGCGTTTCCAAACGCTTTGCACCTCGCGATCGAAAGTAATTAAGTATTCGTAGAGGGCTAGGACTGTTAATAAAAACGTTATAAAGAAATTGTCAACGGGATTCTGGTTACTTGGACACCGTGCTTGAGCGTACCCCAGCTCGCGACGACATATTGCTTTGCGACAGTCCTAGGGCGTATATGTTGTTAGAGTTACAAGTAACGTCCGGTCGACAGCGCTCACAGATGGTGTATCTCTGACGCAAGGACAGGGTCCACTGGCATGTCGATCAAGCAACTTGAAGCTGAGTGCGACACTCAATACGATACGGGGCAGGGTGACTCGCCCCCATCCCGCACCTACGCCGCTTCTATAAAGGCATGCTGTGGAAAGAACGCCGAAAGGGATCATGTCCTGCACGTGCTTTACGGGACGCTGGTGCAGTGCAGTGACTGCTTATTGAAAAGTGTTAGCTTCTTGATGATTCAAGCTGTAACACCGGCCTAGCTGTCCGCGGGTAGAGCGCATGGTCAGATACCGCTTAGATGATCCTGGGTAGTCGAAGCGCCTCAGAAGGCACCCATTCGTTATCTTGTTCGGTAACCTGCATATTAGAGTGGCTAACGTGAGCCATACTTGTGGATGGTGACATGAAAAGGGGTCTGGATGGACACGCTGGCTAGTAATAATAGAAAAGAATGACTTGTTAGGCGAATTTGCTGATATCCGCAGGCCTTCTGGCGGTCATAGCGGGCACGGGCCAAGAAAAGGGATGAATGTATTGGGCTAGTCCTGTTCAAGTGTTTCTCGCTTCAGCATTGATGAAGACTCCACTGTAGGCCACCTTAGCACACGACATGCTTAAGAAAGGGACCGACGAAAGCGATTTTGAACCAAAGTCGGAGGATCTACTCTGGTCTGAGGGCGACTTCTAATAGATATCTGGTCTTTTCGTATCCCGGGAAACCTTCTGCTGGTGCTATTATCGTCCTGAAACTTCCACATTCATGCCGTGGAACCATGGCTGGGAAAACTTGAACTTCCGTGAGCTATTAGCGGTGTTCACATGTTGATTGCGTGCAGTGTGCATGTTTGATTATAGCGGTTCCCGGGAAGAGTTTCATTGCAGTGAAGATGCGGCACTGGAAAGAGTCGCCAGAGGTGCCAATAGAGAAACTGCAGGATAGATTAAACCAGATTTCTGGAGTGGTGTTTTCAAATTTCAACAGATTGAACTCTAAATAGCGCGGCTATCAACGGCGATCAGCACCGGCATGTCGGCACGGCTACTAGACTCGCGCGTAATCCCCCTCTTCTTCAAATTGGCTTCCGCAAACATGATGCACTTGTGTCTTCCATACTGATGATGTCTAGTATTTTCGGTATGTGTTACTACAAAAACTGCGGACGCATGCAGACCTTATTTTATCGTCTCGATTTGAAGACATCTCGAGATTACCTTGACTGAGCTCAGCTCCTAACCCCGACCGACATAGAAAAGCACGCAACAGCTGCATTTCTAACTTTTGTCGGGAAGGAATATGTTGCTAGCAACAAACGGATTCCGTACCCCACAGGCGATCGGGAGCAAGACGTTCGTGGCGCCGCCTCTCGACGGCTCGCTTGTGCTGCATCAGCTTTACGATTTTCATGGCGTGCACTCGCCTAAGCACCCCTTGTACGTCTTTGCGACGCCGCGAGGCGATGTAAAGACCATTACATGGGCGTCTGCACAGCGCGGCGTACATCGAGCAGCGACGTTCGCAAAGAAGGTCCTGGCTGAGCTGCATGGTAACCACCAGGCGCCTCCTACTGTCGCAATCCTGGCGAATACTGGTCGGCATCTCCCCTCGGTTTTATGTAGTGGAAAACATAGGTCTGACGCAACTTGGATTAGACACTATTACATTCCAATGTTTCCTCATTGGTCTTTTCCGCGCGGGGTTTCAACCGTTCCCGATTTCAATACGAAACTCTGCAGTCGGCGTCGCGAACATGATCCTCCAGACAACGGCGACTCATATATTCGTCAGCTCTGACTATGCCATGCAGGATGTAGCGAAGAATGCTCTGCAAATCATCAATGTCGAAGCTAACAAGAAAGAAAATAAACTCGAAAAACGTCAGATGAATATGATTGCTATGTCAGTGTTTGAAGATCTTTTCCCTGAGGATGATTCGGATGCGTCGTTCGAGCTCTTGCCACCGACCGAAAAACCTGACTTGGATTCCCCTGCGCTTATACTCCATTCTTCTGGTAAGTGTACCCGTTCGGCAACTTGCAGAACACTAGTTTACAAAGCGCTTAGGTTCGACTGCGTTTCCAAAGTTACGCACTCTCACGCATCGCATCCTGTTGGAATGGTCCCGTAGCACCTGTGCGTTGTCTAGTGTCAGGGCCAGTCAACCCTCGTATTGAGACTCGTTTACAGGGTTTGGGGAAAGAGATCTCCACGGGGAGATCTTAGCTGTACACGCTTTGCCTCTCTTTCGTAGGTGTACTTTTGCTTTCGGCGAGAAGCACCTCGAATCCTAATGCATTTTGTGCATCGACTAAGATGCCTCCGGTTTCTTCCATACATGCTGGGCTGTAAGTCCTCTTAGTCCGCTGCGAATATAACTGACACATTATGTTTGAAGCCATCCACTGGAATGACGCTCGCGCTCTTCCATCCCACTCAGCCACCTGTCGGACTTACGCCTGACAGACAGCTTGCTAGCTGTGTGGCAACGGGAGTAACCCTTTTATTCGGAATACCCCACTTCATGGAGGCGAGCTATTCTTCCCTTTATGTGTTTTGCAGTCCAAATGACGCTAGTTCCAGACATGGAGCACTGAGCCAAAAAGCGTAGAGGTACTCAAGAAGCTCAATGGACTGGTAAGTACCACGAATCCCTCTCGGTGATGTCTATAACTATCCCCGCGCTATAGATATTTGGAGGCGCACCGCTAAGCAAAAGCGTCGGCGATTTTCTTCAGTCCGAAGGGGTGCCGCTATGGCACATCTATGGGGCGTAAGTATCCTCATTAAGTACTCTCCGAAATTTAAATTACTCATCCGATTCACATCCGACTAGGACTGAGATGGGCGTTGTCACGAGCTGCATGCCAAGTACGTGATTAATGCTTCTTACTATACCAAACCCTGTTCTTGAACTCGCCACGTGCAGGGCAAGCGCTTCAGTACGGCTGGGAGTACCTTGCCTTCTCTCCACACGTCAGTACGGCCTTCATTGCCCAGAACGACAAATCAGAGTCGGACAGCTCCGAAGAGTTGTTCGAGCTTTTAATCAAGGTACAGTTTCCTGCTTACTTCCTGTCTTGAGCTGAGCTGGACGGTGCCCCTTAACTCAAGCCATGCGCTACGCATACACCATCCGTCACGAACATGACCCACGAAGGGTCTACAGCGTACGCAACGAGCGATTTACTAATCGCGCATCCGCATGTGCAAGGCTTGTACAGGATCCACGGGCGCTCGGATGACCAGATCATGTTGTCCTCTGGAGAAAAGGTCGGCCATTGTAATACATCATTTCATCCTATCAACTAAAGACTTCCAATCTGTGCTGTCAAACAGACGAATCCAGGGCCAATGGGTATGCACTCTCGTATCATGTCTAAACGCTGGTTGTACTAATTGGCATTTAGAACACATCATTACGCGCAGTCCACTTGTGACGAATGCACTGATGTTCGGGCGAGGGCGCTTCCAGAATGGCGTAATCATAGAGCCGACGACGCCATTTGATCCTGCCGAAGATGGCAGACGGAGGCTTGAGAAGTTTAGAAATGAGATTTGGTATGTTTGCCATTGTTTGAAAATCCGGTTATGGTTAATTGAGATTGGATACGCATCATGTAGGTCGTATATCGAACAGGCCAACGCGTTCGCCCCGACGCACTCGCGTATCTTCAAGGAGGTGAGGCCCGGATTCGTCCCGGAAAGGAAGGCTTCCGATGTGATTCTCATATACTCTCCAGATGATTATTGTTACGAACCCCTCTAAGCCCTTTGAATATACGCCAAAAGGCAACCCTCGGCGTCACGTATCCGTTGCGCTGTACGAGCCGGAAATAGACCAAGTTTACGCAGCGGTCGAGGCGCAGGCGAACAGCGGGCCTCCACCGCCGAAAACTTGGAATGCAGAAGACGCACTTGACTACACTCGTACGCTCGTTGCGCAGATCCTGAAGAATGCTGTTCGAGATGAGGATGATATCTTCGAATGCGGATGCGATAGGTAGGCGTTGTCTCCTGTTTCCACCCTTCTGTTACTGTTACTAAATGCACTCGTGATTATTAGTCTTCAGGCGACGTGGATTCGAAACTCGATTTTGCACGCGTTCCGTCAGACGAACGTCCCTACGAATGAAGTCGGGTCGAGCTTTGTCTTTGAATACCCGACTGTCATTTCGCTTGGGCAGGTTATCGCTGAGATTGCAAAATCCAAGTAGAGAGGGAAACCAGGGAGAATATATACTGATGCTCCGAGGAGAAAAAAGCCAATAGTAAGGAAACTGAAGTACATGTAAGACTTAGACTACGATTTTGATTCTCGAGACTTGCTCCGCTGAGAGCCAAACCCCACTGCTTCAGTGCAGAAATCGGATTTTTCCTCAAAAGTTTAAATACTACAAATCGCAAGGATATCGCTAATATACGATGCAAATGCTATATTCCTATGGATAAAGTGAACGAAAGAATCCATGGTAGGTTTCAGGGATAATGTACAGTAACACGTGACTTGCCAGCCACCACCGCGGGAAGGTCCGGGCAGATATTTTCTTACGACCAATTAATCTTACTGGCGGTTGTCTTTTGTGCGGCCATGGGCAGTCTCCATCCTGAGTACCCAGCTTCAAATGCTTCTGCCTTGCTGGATCGGTCCATACGCCGCCGCGGCAATTCTCCAAAGGTTTCACAAGGGCCCTCCCCCTCGCTTTCGCCAGTCTCTGTGCATTCGTCGTTCTTCCCAGGTGCTAGGGCTCCGCAGATACCTGCTATCAATGTAGAAGATACGGACGATGCATCCCTGCGGCCGTCTATCCTTCTCGTCCAGAAGCATCAATCTTCGCCTTCGCCCATCTTACCCTTTTCTCAGCGACTTGAACATTCATTGCAACATGACTTTAGGAGATCTGAGGAAGATGACACCCCCTTGGAAGATGCTCTTGATACTGTCGTCCCTACACCTCGGCCTGACATTCTCGAGCGCGCTCAATCTGGCTCTTCATGTGCTTTGGAAACTCCTCAGGCTCCCTGCCTTCCGACTCCTGATTTTTCTGCACCTCGAGCTGTCTCTTATTCAAACATCTTTGAGATTTTCCGCAGTCCTGTCTCGTCTTCTAGACCTGGATTGATACGATCAGGCGCCTTTGGTTCGGAGACCGGCTCAGATAGTTCAGAATATCCTCGTACTGCACGGTCTGCATCCTCGGGATATTTTTGCTCCATACGGGAGTCCGTTATGAATCGCCTTGGGATCCCCACCTTTGAAAATAATGACTGTTCAACATCCGGCTCTGGTCGCCCTCGGCATTCTAGATCGGGTTCCTCTTCAAGCGCAATAAGTTCTACCAGTGCTCAAAGTCGTGCTTCCGTGAGGTCTATTGATTCGGGTCGTGCTTTTCTATTTTCTGGGGTGCAGACGACAGATAAATTCACACATAGGTGGCCAAGGCCCGCAACGATAAAATATTCAAACGGACGCAGCTCAACCAGTCACGGTGTCTATCACTTGGATACCATCTCTGATGAAGTTGTCTCGGACGCTTCTGACGTTGGCCTAGGCTTCGAAAGAGTTGGTAGATGGACGTATTACAAGTGGTGCCTGTTTGTATCCGTGCTATCCGTTCTCGGCTACAGCATCGCGGCACTCATGTATTCGATTCTCACTTGGTACCAAAGTAAGTCCCCAGGAATATCATCCTTTTGTATAGTCATGTTGGAACAACATTTACTTTTTAATCAGCTTGGGAACACTCGGACGTAATGCTCGTCGCAGACATAGATGTTCTCATCCTCGTCACCCTCAGCGCCTCGCTCTTCCTGCTTGCCGCTATCGTCGGACTCACAGGCACGCTCCTCAACTCCCGCCCGCTACTCGCAATCTATGCCATCCTCCTCTTGCCTGCGCTTATCTCTGTCATCAGCGTCGGCTACATTGCATACAAGCGCGCCACCTTCGCGCTCGACCTCAAACTCAACCTCGCGTGGTCGCAATGGTACTCGGACGCCGGGCGCGCGGTCGTGCAGGACGGTCTGCGGTGCTGCGGGTTTGCAGACCCGACGCACGAGGCCGTACTCGGCCCGCGGTGTTATTCGCGCACGCCGCGCCCCGGGTGCAAGGGCCCACTATTACGCTTCGAGCGAGCGAATCTCGACGCGCTTTGGCGCGCGGCGTTCGTGGCAGTCCCGTTGCACCTCCTCAACGTCGTCATCGCTCTGCTCTGCGCGAACCACGTCACATGGGCGTTCGGGAAGGGGCTCATGCCGCGCAGGTACCGCTTGCGCGCAGACGACGTACGCATGGATGCGCTTCGCCTGTTGGAGCATTTTGCGAAAGGTGGTGCAGCGCGGGCGCCCCCGCTGATGGCGCGCACGGAGTCTGTACTGGGGTGTGGCAGAGATGATAGGGAGGTTTCTCAGGAGCGCGTCAAGTCTGTTGCATCTTCCTTCTCGTCCGTATCAACTTTGAGAAGGATCCGTTCTTAACGATCCTAACTCTGGGTGTTCTTACGATGCCCACAGGTTATTACGTGTTCCTTACGTTATCCAAACGAATCCCTAGATTCGAGTTGTATTCAGAGTCTTTGTTGTACATGCTTCTTTTAGTTTGACCGAATCCACAGTTAATGTCCTCAAAACCGGGTTTCGTATTCAAGACCGCACTGCACGGCTTGGAGGTGCTTCTTAACATAGCACAGTGGGCGCCCTGCCGCCTTCACAAGAGAAATTGGACACGAACGCTAGTCCATTGGAATTACAGGAACGGATTTAGCTTTTGTAACATGGAAAATTTAACAAACAGGGAAAGTATGACAGAACATCGTCCAAATCCAGGCTGGCGTATATATCTACAATTAGCATTATTTCACCGCGAAACGGCAGCGCCGGTGGTACTGACGAAAACCACAGGTGGCACGCTGTGTTCTTCCAGGATGGGTGGCGCGGTGTATTCCTCCAGGGAGTTAGTAGAATGCTTTCGCGCGTCGGCTTCACGTAGATGCAAAAGTAGACGCGTGCATAAGATATTGTGCAACGTTCCCTGCAGGCTTGAAATTTGATATTCCTTTAAGTTAAAATTGAGTCGATCTAAATTACCACACGTACATGAGAAGGAACGGAGAAATAATGGCCTACAATAAATATTATAAGGTGTGAGCATTATAATTGGTGGAGACCGAAATTGTTGAAGCATACCGGAGCAAGCCTAACGACGAAAACGTTCACAAGGCTGACGGCTACATTTTGGTTTACCTTGAAAGCAGTTTAGAAGGTTCCTGAAAACTCACTCATAACGCAGCTGCAATAGAAGATTCCTATAATAAATCTGATAAGTCTTTCCGTCATCACCCGCTTGACGTTATTACTCACCATCGTCTATCACAATAGCCGCCATCTTCGATCTCATCTCAAGCACTTCACGCTGCAGTATCAGTGGCCAAGGGTATGGACAAGATCAGTTTACTTACTGTAAGCCCTTCTTGCAACGATGAAAAGCGAAAGGATGACTAGACATCACCGTAAGTTACCGGTTGAATGAGGCTTGATGAAACGGGGGCACGCACCTATTTCAAAAAAGAAAACAACAAAAATAATTATCCATTCCGCCCTCTCTTCAAATAGTGATTCGCAGCCCGAGGGAAACAATCGTATCGGGGTTGCTACGGGCGACAAAAGTTATAATAACGTCTTCAAGCAATGCCACTTGAAAAAAGGGAGATTACTTACCCTTCGCGGAAGACAGGCTAAAGTAGGTGACGGCGAACGCTGCAAGTGACATCGCCTGTACCGACAAATGATACAAGTTCGCATTGTTAGTAGGGCACCGCGATAATGCTAGAGGGGCTCTTACGCAAACAATAAAGTATAGCAATACGAGAATGGACCTCCTAGCCTTCATAGACTTCCAGATGGCATACACTCGTACAGCAAGGACAACTGAACGTAGGCGCCGCAAGTTGGGATACAATATACATAATATTTATCATATTGTGCGAACCTTCTGCTAAAGTGATTCCCGCAACTTGAATGACTGGCGCGTCGGCAGTGATAAATGGTTCAGTGCGGTGAAGATTCCAAAACAAAACGCCAGAGACACTTACGTCCAATAGCAAGAAATGCAGGACCACAAAACTTTAATGTAAGGAAGATTAAATATCTACGGAAGCGTGATGAGTTATTGGCTTACCTTCATTCCATCACCGGAAATGAACACTAGAACTACAAGGGAGAGTCAGAGATATAAAAATATAAAAGCGATCATAAGTACCGAACGCATTGCCGAAGGTGATCAAGAACGGCATGTATCGATTGGCTACGAAAAGGACCTTGACATAATTAAACCGGGATGGCCAGACTAGGCGCATCTAGAGCCAAATAAAATCTTAAGCCAGCTTGGAACCGGTTCACTGAACATTATGTCCTCACCTCGCTATCAAGAGTCAGAAGGAACTCGTAAACCTTTGTTGCGATGGTCAGCTGAATGGCATCACGGTAGGTTCGGTATTTTCGTTATGGCTTACGCATAGCGTCGCAGTTGCCACTAATTGTCACAGGCTTTAAACAGTTTACCTCAAAAGTCAAAAGGATGGGAGGACAGACCTGAGGTATACTATCGACATGCCCCTTCAATTGAGGATGTCTTATCACAATTCAACACGCGCGGGGAGACTCACTTTTACGATCATCAAGTCGAAGGCATCAGCGAAGATATGAAATAGGCCCATGATGGATGCAAGTGTGCTGGTACAGGTGTGGTACCAAGATAACATACGAAGCAGTGGACTTTTAAGTTCCATTCTTGAAGCCTTGAATGCTCCCGACGGCCATGCTCCCGACGGCCAAGCTCCCTAGTGACAAGTCGCCCCAAGTCGAGTTGAATTACCAGTTAGACCTCTGGAAAGCTCTCATGGTACCAGCTCTTCAGGGAAGTCCAGTCTCCATGGGGAATCCGTGGTCTAAGATTCACCAAAACTGCTCCCTTTCTGTTCGTCGGCTCCCTTCGCTTTCCGGAGATCGGTCAATATAGAAAGTGATTATCCTAGTCCGTGCCACTGTGAATCAGCTCTGCTACAAACTTAAGATGTTAGCAGGCGAGCTCGACCAAGAAAAACCAAAACGCCTGGTAAGCAGGTGGCTATGCGGCAAACTTGACCGTGACCATGGATCACTATACAGTATTGCGAAGCGACCTGTAGTTTTCTTGGACACATCCTTCATTCCTGATAGCCGTAACGCATACCTAGTGATGTAACGTTTAAAGAAAACTATTGGTTCAGACTTGGATGCGAGTAGACCCACCTCAGGTTCCGTGGATCGCGGACTCGCGGTACCCGAACTGGATAGGGCCGCGTAAAGACAACAGTCACTGCATCCGGACCTATTGCATGCGGATGCTTGGAAGGAGTACAATAGCATTGATCACCAGGAAGAGCTATGTTAATGTATGTGGGGAGCCCGCATAAAGGGGTGGGGTGCAAGGCCACGCCACAAAAGCTATATTTAAATTTACTCAGTAAATCCAAGGTTGAGCGGGGAATGGTCTAGAAAGGATATTCCCACGATAAAACACAGCCACAAGCTATCGCTGACTAAGTTTATTTTTGGGCAGCCCCTAACCGGGTAACTCAGGCTCAGGCTGGAGGACCTAGTAAAAGTCCCGAGCTTGCCAGAGGCCATGATATAACTCTTATTCAAAGAGTGGAGTGACACAATGGAACAGTGGAGGTCTGAGGACTGCCAGAAAAAATCATGCATTGTAGCTGTTTTCTTAAATCTTATTACAAATCATATTGCATCTTAATGACGTGATAAGGCGTGATCAAGTCACGTTACTCACTCCCGGCTAAAGAGCCACAGTAAAACTTATAAGGATAAACTTAAAGGATTAGTTAATAAGTTACCACAGTACTAGTATAAAGGAAGGGCCAGTGAGCCTACAAGAAATATCATCGAATATCCTTTCCCCCACTGCGTGATAACACACCGCTACTCTCAACTACAACCCACTCAACTTCTAAAATGTTTAGATGGAAGTTTCGCCACTCAAAATGTGAGTGAAGTCACCACAGAATGAGTTTGTGAACTCAATTTAGGACCCAGTCTATGTGATTAGGATTGCGCCGTGTTTAGAAATGCTGGGCTAGAAGCACATCTGGCACATTTTTCTCGCCGTGGGAGTACTGAAATCAGACTAAGTACAGAATATGATCACAAAAGAGCATGTTATAACTTGAAAGTTTTCCGGAGGAAAGTTACTACTACTTCCCTTACTATCGTTTACATATCAGACGACAAACCAATCGTTGTGTTCACGGCGTAACAATTGTTGGGGTAGCTGCGCTTGCCGGAAGTACCGGAGGCATGACATAATCGCCCACAAGGCCCGAATGTCTGCGTGCATCCGAGTCGACTTCGCGAAGGCGCAGGAGAAGGCGAGTACTTATAATATTGTGTATCGTTCCTTCCGTGCTTGGAGTTCTGAAGATTAGACCAAGGCTGCTCGGAGAAAGATTTCTTATACGTACATGACTAGGAATAATGAGATGATGACCTGCATACGCATTTTCGTGAGTGTTTTCTCCAGTACGCCTTCAGAATTGCCACTGCAAGCTTACCGGTGCAAGCTTGATGACAAATACGTTCACAAGACTGGTGGCTATATTGAGATGTTTTATGTTATAGGATTATTGAATTCATCGGGAAGGTCACTTGTACTTGCCCATAATGCAGACACAGTAACGGACGCCTTAGATAATCATTATGTATTTCTGGCATAGGCTTATCGATAAAAAAAAGTATCTACTCACCGTCTTGTACCAGGATCTTCGCTAGTCCAGATTGCGGTGCACGTACTTCGCGTGGGAGTGGTCAGTCTAACTTTACAAGTTTGGATTGGTCCCTTACAATGGGCCCTTCGTGCGACAACCATAAGCGAAATCATGACTATAATGCAAACGTAGGTCTAAGTCATGAGCAGCTCGGTAACGTCAAATGGATTACAAGGTACGTACCTATTTCATAGAATAAAACGGCAAGAATAATTATCCATGCTGTCCTGTCACGAATGAGGACTTCGCAGCCCGAGCGGAATAATGTTATCGACAGAGCTATGGGTTAATATGATAGCTGTAACATTAATGCTCGAACTCGATTAAAGAAGAGGTTACCAACTTTTGGAAGAGCCCAGAGAAAGATATGTGATGGCAAATGCTGCAATTGTCTCTGTCTGGGCCGATAGATGAGCGTTAGTGGAATAAGGCACCGGTGACTGGATTGGGTAGAGGGGTGTCCTTACTCCGATGAGAACGGTCATCAATATAAGGATGGAAATCCTAGCTTTCCAGATGACATGCACTCTCATTGCAAGGACAGCTGTGCATACATATTATAAGTCGGCGCGCAATGGTTGAAACAGTGTGGTATCATGCGGACCTCCCGCTAAGGTGAACCCTGCAACTGAAATGACTGACACCGATAATAATAATAATAATAATAATAATAATAATAATAAGTTTATGGCGATAACCCCCGGATAGAGTAGTAGATACACTTACATCCGATAGTGACAATCATAGGCTTGCATAACTTTGTAATTAATGAGAAAGTAAATATTTTGCCTGGATGTCTTTAGCTCTTGACTCACTTGCGTATTAGAGTTAAGCGCCATAACTGTGGAAGCAAGCAAGTCAGCAAGGTAGACATAGGTAAGAGTACGAGAATATGTACAGAAGGCATTGCTAAATGTGATTAGGAACGGCAGGTAGCGGTTGGCCAGGAAAAGCATCTTGACAGAGGTGAACCTTGCCGGCCAGACCAAGCGCACCTAAGGGATTCGTAAGCGAGCCAGAACCACTCCTTCTCGTTAGTAAATACTATGTGATCTCACTTCACCATCAAGAGTCAGAAAGAATTCATACACCTTTGTCATAGTGGTCAGCGAGGCCTTCATGATGGGGAGATGACATATTAAGGCTTACACAGAGCGCCGCAGTCGCTACTGGACTTAATTCAGCGAACGAAAGCTACATCTTACAAGTTTTTATAGTAAGACAAACGGACCTGATGTATACTGATGATTATGTTAGTTTGCAGCGGTGAGGATCTATGGAGATTTACCTTCAGAATCATCACGTCCGAGGCAGCAGCGGAAATTTGAAGGGGTAAACTCATGATAAGGGCCAGTGTGACACGAAAGCATGCGTCTAGGATGATATGTGTAGTGACCTTATACCCTTGGAGACTCCGAGTGTATCACTGACAACCCTCCTATTGGCCATCAGTTTCAGTTAAGGTCGATGCTTAGCTCGTCCTCATGACACCACCATTTTGACAAGGATCCGATCACCATGAAGAAGTCCTATTACGATAACCTGTGCTTTTTGCTCGAAATCAATACAATGACCATCGGTCCGTTCAAATTTAGCCGTCTTCGGCCAGTGATAGGCTAACAGGAACGGCAAGTCCCATTACAGCGCACAAGTCGGGCTGCAGTTCGTTTCCATCAGTATAAAGCACAGGCGAGGGGCAACATCGTGAGATTGGACCCATTCCGACATCAGAAGCGCGCTTCCAATCCAGAAGTGGGTGGAGCCCCAGTGCGGTATTCGATAACTTGAAAAACTATGCAGGAGACGGAACGGACCAAAAGAAGGCACCATCGTAGCGCTAGAGCGATACTAAAATGACGCTGGTGCTGATTGCACTCTTTTGCGTCGACAGTTAAGTTATACCGTTCCTGATGGTAGTACAGTACAGTGCCGAACAGTGACTTGAGCCGATAATAAAATTATAGACCAGTCCGGTTGTTGCCGGATGACGCGAGTACACTGATTAGTACCATGTAGATAGGAGTAAACTTCATTTTGTTAAAATAATTATTCATCCTCGTTGAATTTTTGGCCCCCCGATTCCAAAATGTCTACTGTTCTCCTACCTGTGTCTTCAAATGGAAGGTCCCGTAAAGCACGACATACCTAGGAGTAGATTCACCTACATTGGCTGAGGCCCCTGATTTATATCGACTATCTGCGTCGCCCCTTGCTCCCGTGAGTCAAGACGAATCATGTAGTACGGAAGTAAATCAATAAAAGTGCGGGATTTTTTAGTGGATCGGCAGGTCGAATCTCTATTAACGGTATATACCTTTTTAGGCCATTAATTGGGAATATCTAGGCTTAAGTGGCTTACTGGAGGCATCTCTAGGGACGTCCAAATTTCAGACCGCCCATCTAAAGCTTACTCGGAAATGAACTCATTACTTCTGTATTAATCGTTTTCGGGTGGTTCACCAAGGAAATGCGATCCATAAGGCCGGACTTCGCATTCGATGAGCGATTCGTGTTGAGTCTTCGAGACAATGCATCGGGTCGTATCGGGCCGAGGTGCAGCCACAAAATAGAAATCCAACGGACGGCTTGAACTCGAAAGCAAAACATTTCCATTTCATAGAGTACATCGGCTATTATCAACGGATATCCAACTGCATCCGAGCCACAAGCAAACTTCCTAAAAAAACCGGGCAGTAACTAGAGTGTAAATCGCATCATCACAAAACACGAGGGTATCTGCCGCTTATGTCGCGCTTGTACAGCTATGAGCCAGTTGCCAGGCGCCACACCATGATGCGGTTTAAGCTTGGAGTGCCGCGAGCTGCGCAGATAGCGTCGTGCTCGCCGCGGGACAGCCCTGACCCGGGCCATTTAAGTTTTGGAGCGCGACGAGTGCTGCCTGAACACGCGTGATCTGCGACGCTGTGGAATCATCTGTCGGGAACGAGACTCCCACGCTTGGGTTGTGTACCGCATGTCCAGCCGCGATATCCGCCGCAAGACTCTGTAAAAGATGACGATCAATAATGTGCTTATGATGCTCCATCAGGGGAAAGAAGTTACCTGGATGAAAACGTCTCGGGCAGGCGGGCATGAACAAGGGACTTTGATGGGTTGACCGTTGGAACCATCAACTGCACCGTCACAATCACCGGTACCGGTCGGGTTCACTCCAGCGGAGAAACCCAGGTCTGGGGCAAGAGTGTTGATCTCATCAATCGAAAGGCCACCCGCGGAGGTGATAAGCGAAGGTGATGCCGGCTCGGCAGATACAGATGTGGATACGGGAGCTGGAGAAGCGACGGCTACTTGGCCTGTGGATTGTCCGCTGCTAATGGCCTCTGCCTGAGCCGTCCATGTCGTTGACGCCTGGGGGCAACCAACTCCGGGGCCGTTCAAGTTTTGAAGTGTGACTGTCGCCGCATTGAAGCGGGTCAAGATCGAGCTCGTCGAGTTGTCTGTCGGGAACGAGATCCCCACGGAAGGATTGTTTACGACGAAGCCCGCTGCGAGATTTCCGGCAAGAGACTACAGCATATGTTAGTCGATCTGCCTAACGACCCGAGCGATAAATTTACTCGCCTCGATGAACTGTTCACGCGGTGGGGGACAAGAGCAAGGCACTTTGATAGGCTGGCCACTTGCATCATTTACAGCACCGTCACAATCACCAGTTCCAGTTGGGTTAACATCCGCGTCATGTCCGAAAGGCGGGGTCAGAGCGTCGATTTGGGCAAGCGACAGTCCGTCGGCTCCGGTGATTGAAGGAGATGCGACAGGCGCCGTCGTGGAAGGGACGGTGCTTGAAACTGGGGGTTCGACAGTAGTCGCTGGGGGCGTTGCTGGGGGCGCTGCTGGGGTGTCGTTCGATGTACCAGCTTCAATGGCTGCGAGTTGTGCAGTCCATGTCGTGGAAGCCTGAGGACAACCAACACCCTCCCCGTTCAAGTTCTGGAGCGTGACGGTTGCAGCGTTAAAGCGTGCCAAAATAGACGCCGTAGAGTTATCCGTCGGGAATGAAATGGGCACAGACGGGTTATTAACAGCGTGTCCAGCGGCCAGATTTGCGGCAAGGGACTATATTTATTAAATTAATTAGTACGCATTCTAATCTTCGCGGGCTATCGCAAACGAAGTACTCTACCTGTATGAAAGTGTCCCTTGGAGGAGGACAACTGCAAGGAACTTCAACAGGCTTACCGTCCGGGCCGTCTACGGCTCCGTCACAGTTGCCTGTTCCTGTGGGGTTTATTCCCGAAGCGATACCGAATTGAGGAGTGAGAGCGTCGATTTGAGCGAGAGTCAACCCGTCAGCGCCGCTCTGGCGTAGAAAGAGGCTGAGGGGAGCAGCAGCAGCAGAAGCGACGAGGGAAAGGCAGAAAGTGTCGAGCAGTTTCATGGCGAGTTCGAGTTACTTTTTGTCGCGATTAATGAATGTGCAGCCTTCGAGAGTGAGTGAACCAGTCGACTAAGGATCGAGGTCGTCTGAAGAATAAGGATACGCTCAGCGTATAAAAGGCGAAATAAAGTATTCAATAAGAAGAAAAACCAAAGGAAAAAAAGGAACAGGGGAAGACAGCAGTGGGAGGAAGAAGAAATGGAGTCCCTTTGATGCTGCAGTCAAGCTTTTGTACGAAATTCCCGGCGCTCGACGCGCCACTGAATAGTCCGATCAAGAGATGTCTCCCTTTTTGGGAAGTTTTGACAGGATCTTTTGCGCGTTCGAAGCGTGCTTGATGTGCGCTATAGTCCGTCGTCAAGCAACTTACAGCCAACATCATCTTGGCGAAGCCCCGAGGGACAAGGCACCCGGAAATTTGCAGGAAGGATGGGCGGGCCAGCAAGGACTCGGATCTCCTCCCATCTCAATCCCTCGACAGCCTCTCACGCTGGCACAGGGTACACCTGAGATGCTATGGGAATCTTGTGTTCGTGGGCTCGCCTTGATCTGCTTGTTGCCAACTGGGCTTTCTTAAAACACATGAGACAGCGGCCTTAGCGGTCGTCGCTGGATACACTAGCGATTTCGTGACCAATCGGATTACCAAGGATGTCCGACAGACAAAGTCACGAAGGAAAAGTTTTCCTTCGTCTCTTATCGCCCATTATTGTTTCAGGAATGGGTCTACGCTATTGCAAATGCGATCCTAACTTGGAACAAGTGCGGCCATCGTCCAATGATCGACTGGACGAAATTTTCACGGTGCTCTGAAGATTCCTCCGACAGGCTCGTAAACCGTTGACTGCCGATTATAGAGCGAAAGGCACCCCTAATACATCTGACGCCCGCTTTGCCAGAGCATGCCGAACCTATTGGCCGATAGGAGCAAGGCACCTCCCGCTCTTTCTCCTCGATGTCTAAAATTTATCGTTACATCTGCTTCGATACCTAATGCATCTCGAGCACCGGCAGAACAATAGCTGCGCTGTGTGGCGTCATCACTTTAGCCATGATCCTATAAGGTTGACCGCTACTTTAGGTCTGCATTATGTCCACATTTCTATGCTTCATCCTCGATGCCCGCCGAATGCGGAAGATGAAGATGCTCTGCCTATTCCTGTGCATGGAGAGCCTCACCCACACCTGTCAAGGACTGGCAGCGCTGCACCCAAATTGCTAAGCTGGTATACGGGGTCTGGGAACAATTTCGTCTCGCCCCATATGCGCTTTTCGCGCCGCAATAGCATTTGCTCGTTAATAAAGACCAACCGGAGCAAATTGCAGATCAATTAAGAAGTTCGTGACTTCGACCGGGTCTTTGTATCGCCCTTGTTCCCACAGTTAATTATACTTACTATAGCGGGCGATCAGGGACTAAATTCCTACGTTACCGTCTGCCAGGTTCAGAATCCGAGATGATCACTATACTTCTCCTGCGAGTCGACCAGTCAAGATATATATTCATCTCGCTTGTCGTTATACACGAGCTGTCGCAAACTCTTCATTCTAAGGTTCTTCCGCACTAATAATACTCATCAACAATATGATACGGATTCACTCGATTCTGGAAATTCATACGTAAGGGTTCAATAATCAATTTAGTTTGTAGCTGGGGCACGGTGTTAATTGTAAGTTTTAGGGATCTCCTTTCGCATTGGATCTCCACGTACGGGCGAAATCTCGAAGGCACTTGTGGGAAGTGAAAGAGACTTTTTCCACACCCGCTGTCTGCTCCACACGTCTTCAAGGTACGGAAGTATTTATGCGGAGACCGCTTCTGGATGATGGGTTCTTTTTTTTTCAGTTCAGAAAAAGGTTGGCAGTTGAAAGGTCTTCTCCCGCGTGAAGATGGGGTACCGCTTTTTACACAACTCTTTAGCTCGATACGTTACGCCCGTTCGAGACCTTTACACGTTTGTTTCTCCTTATCTCTTCCCAAAAGTTCTCGTGCGCGCTTGTAACTTCTCAGGAACCCGCCAGCCGACGAGATGGCGCCGGGGACGATTGGACCACGTTTTCGTGCTTCAGATTAAGGAGTCCAGCCCACTGAGTCGTGTACTTCTGCGCATCGGGATTATCATCAACAAGAAGACAACTGAAATGGGGATATAATATCGCCGACCTACACCAGCAGTTAGCTTCATTCATTTTACCAGGGCATCCTATTAATTGGATGAAGATAGGACCTAAGATCATCAGAAGATTTACGTGGTTTTCTTCCCCCTTTACTAAACTTAATATTTTTGTCACTAATCAAGACAGTTTAACCCTGCAAGGTGCAAAAAGTCTTCCACTATAAACACGTACCAGTGCATACGCAACTACGTACCCAAGGGTGGTAGTAAGAAGTCGGCACGAACTCACCTACGTGTACCTGAAAAATTGTACGTGCATACCTTCAGGTACATCCTTACGGGTCCGGGCCATCCATATTCACATGTACCCCGAACTATTCAATCACGTACTAAACGTGCCTTGTAATAAAGCGATGCAACTGCACATAGATACTTTTTTCGCGTTCGTGCGTGATAGGAACTAACAGTGTCGAAATAATGCAAGATTCTGCGAGAATTGATTGAATCCACAAGGACTTTTGCTGTATCAGACACTCTCAGGCTACTATTTCTCTCTGTTTACAATGTCTTTCGTGAAACCTTGGCCCTTTCCCCAATAATTGCCAGAGTTGGTCGCCAGGTATTTGAATACGAGCACGGATATTCCACTGATAGCTTCAGGATACCAACCTGCAATTTCTTTTATCCAGAACAGAATAGAAGTACATGCCATATGGTGTTCATCACAGGTTGTCGACTCGTTGCTGCAGTTTCAACGCTTTGCCCCTCTTTCCCTAAGGTTGTTCCAGTCATAGAGCTGACTGGCGCTTCGTCCGCATAGCCACAGATTAATCTAGAAGACGTGTCAATTTAAATCACGATCTGAGGAGCAGCATTCAATCTTTTCTGATTTTTGTCATTGTCCTATTCAAGTTTTTTTTCAGTGAAACGGACCCGCTGGTGTCTGCTGGAAATTGCCATAATACACCCATGCCTTACGTAATCATGATCAGTTTTCTCTTCCCGACGTAAGTCGATTCCCTGGTCCCTACTCAGTGTCCTTTCTTCCAGATAATTGTACGGCTTCATGAATGGATGATATGCCACTAACAAAAGCCCTCCTTCAATCCATACGCTCTACCAATCTAATCCACTTGTAGCAGATACATCTGCAACGCGTTTAGTCGTTCGTCGATTTTCTGCCATCATGCGAGTGTTTCAAGTTCAAGTTACTGACAGCTCTGTCGACATTGTAAGGGTCGTAAGCAATCAAATGTAACCAGTATGATTATTGCGGAGAAGATACGGGAAGAATCTTATGAGCATGTTCATACATCAGGACCCTCATATACCGCTTGGTGGCGGACTCTTTGCGGATATAGACATCTTGTTCTCGAGCCCCAACGCGTTAGTTCGACGGCTCTAGCTGATTATCGCATCCAGAGGGGTCATCAGGCTACAACGTCGGACCCGTCGCAATGTTGCGCGATGTGAGGGACAATACTGGTTGCTACAAACACCACGAGGATTGAAACCAGCAGTGATCTAAAAATGCGGGGAACAAGTGATTGATAGCTGTGGCTGGAATAGATTTGGGGTACATAGTGGTGAGCACAGGAGTAACCCCAGATGGTTATACATGGGATCTGATTGACAGCATCGAAGCTCCTCATGTACATCAATATGCAATATGAAAGAAGAGTAAGACAACGCCAACCAAATGGGAACTTGTAGTGCCAAACACGTCGGCATAGCGCGTTGATAATCAGCATACAGGAAATAACTGCGACCTCTCTCAAACTAAAATGCACAGTAAGTCTCTCCATGCTTCTGTTTATGCTACATCCTCACGGGTTGTACACTGTTGACCAGTAACGTACGGGTTCTAGGTGCTCCGAGTCAGCTGCTGTGCTTGATCCCTTTACGCTGCCATCAGTATTGCCACCTACTAAGCCTGGTTCTAGGCTACTTGGTTTTTTAATAGTAGTACACCATTAAAGTAAGCGCTGCCGACTAAGACGCCTCTCGCTGATCGGGAAACTGTCCCTAGCGACGAAGCTGATGTACAAGGCCTATTGGTATGTTGATTCGAGACTGTGGCTTATTTTGCCATTTGATATGTTACTGAGGGTATCGGTATTCCTCACAAGTCAAGCCTTCATTATCTTTCGGAGCTAGGGTTATCCACAAGGTTTTCGGAACATAAGGCTCCACGCCGAATGAACGCCGCCCGTTTTTCATCACCTTGCCGTAAGTGCTTCTGAATGAGTTGGGTCGACATAATTGCACTGCAATCGACACGTCGTGATTGGTATGGTGGTTGTGGGCTATCTCAGAAAGGATGTCGCCAAAACTATTTGAATTGAAGGTTTGAAATTCTATCAATATGTATGTTCTTGAGTCACTTCATTGGAGCCTTCGACTGCGATCAGAATAGACCCATTTTGATTGTCACAACCCACTCCATACAAATAGGCAGCCGCCAGTAAACATAAAGGTGGGTGCCCTGATCTCACTCCTTTCTACCTTCAAGCCTCTCGCCAAGTCAGAATCTTTGCTTACAGAAACATGTCGTCGCGGCACCCCTCCGGAAGTCAGGTCTCCTCCGACTCTGTCTTAGACGTTGTGACTACTTATTCTCTTAGCACCAATGCTACGGCGGATGATAACGAGGGAGCTGGACGCAGCCTTGGATTATGCTTCAAGTATTTCGGAATTGCTCTGGAAATTTGGCTCAGTGGTCTTGCTGAGAAACGAGGCCATGGTCCAAATCAAGCAGCAGCGAGAATAAATACGAGGCGCGCTCTGGCTTGGCAGGAAGACTCGTCGAAACCACTATCTGCCGCTCTGACGAACGGTCAGGAGATTGTACAAGACTGTCAGAAGATACTGGGCTACGTCAGGTATGACTACACGTTCCACAGACCTCGCATACAGAACACCTATCTGACTTATGAACCAAGATCCAAAACTCCCTTGACGTTTAGACAAGCTTGTGATCGGATTACGGATCTCAATGTTAGAGACCCCTTTGTCAGAGACCTGTTCAAACAATTGGATGCTAAGAGCGTTCTAAAACGATCGAGTACCTCACGGGAAGACTACATCGACGACGTCTCGTTCAATAGCTCTCGTAAAGCTCTTGTTTCCCTTGCAGATACGGAGCTGTACGGAATCGTGGAGACCCTAAATGCTCTTCCGAAGCACGGAGACCAATGGAAGGGTGATCCTGGATTGATCAGCTTATGTCAAAGGTTCATGGGTTTTATGAGGTCTGTTCACCATACTACTAGGTGATGAAGATTACTAATTCCAGCTGTTTCGTCTTGCAGGAATAACGAAAAGTCGTTCCTTTTTTTCCGGCTTTTGATGGAGCTTCCACCCCACCTCAAAGATTTTCTTGTTGGCCTATTTAAGGACAAAGATGTTTCTGCCGTGTTGACCAGCACTCCCGAGACCATGGAATGGGCACATACCGACCAATTGCTCTCGTCTTACCTTTCAATCATGAGCAAGGAGGTGTTTATAATAAATAAACAAGGCCTTGTTTTGGAGGGTGTCCTTCGGTATGTTTATAATCCTCTCGCTACAGACATCCGTTGCCGACTGGAACCTCGTAAAGACTTGCCGATAAGCTTCCTCTTACATTTAGCTCGGAGTTTTTCAAAGGCCTCGTTGATCTGCACTGGTATGACGATGGAAGAAACTCGCATCTGTTCTCGATTATGTTCTTGCTTTTCAAGGGCATACGAGCTGCAGGTGGTCACCGTGGCGAATTCTCCCTGAAACTTTCAGATTTGGAGAAACGGTACTCGCCCTTTTTATTGCCGCTACTCCAAAGACTTTCTTGCGATCCAGACATGATCCTATGTCACATCCTTATTGAAGGATACGAGAATGAACCCAATATATTTGTCAATAGCACTGATGCATTGGTGATTCCTCCCTTGGAACGATTGGACCGGATGTGCCAAGCCCTGGCCGAGTACGTGGATAGGTGGGTTTTCACATCCACAACTCGGCCGTTAAACTACTCACTGCAAGCTTTATTCAGCGAAAACGTGTATCATCAGAGGCGCGCCCGTGATCATGTCGCCATACTTCTGGCGAAAGATATTTACTGTCGGACCGCTATTCGGAAGGCCCTTATAACCACTAAGTATTCCCAGTCCCACGATGCTGCCATTCTGTTGGCGTCAACCTTGTCCGCTTGTGCTCCAAAATTGGCGGACTCTCGAAGCGATTACATGACGATATACCGGCTTTGTGACGTCGAAGGAAGGCTCCTTCGAGTTAGCGGATCTCTATGTAAGTTGTATCGGCTTCTTCGAGTCCACTCTTTTTCGCCTCACTCGGTTTCCCGTCTAGCTGCATTGAGTTATAGCGACCAGGGAAACGAAGGCGTGCTACAGGTTTGGAAAGCGGGGGTACAAGACGTGACCTGGTTGCGCGTGTATCCCACGAGCGCCGACTATTCTCGATATGCTATTTACGCCGGAGTCAACGTACAAGGGGAGCGGGAATATTTAGCATGTCTCCCAAGGTATGACGCAAGGACACGGAGGATCTTTACGGACTTTTTCACAGTCACCACCGAGGGAGCCATCGCAGAGGATGGGTTCTATGTTCTAGCCCTGCGCTATGACCCAAAGGCATATATCCCCTGTGAGACTCGGCTTTCGCGAAGTATGGACTCGACTGGTCCATTCTCATGGGTGGATATAGAAGCTGAAGATGCATGGGACGTCGGTCCGTATTAGGCTTAGGAGCAGGAAGATTATTGGCGACTTCGAGCGCTTCCTGGTAGCACCTAGGGGAAATTCCGATTCCATGTAAAATCTGTCGCTGCCTTGTGTGCCCCGGAATTATAGCCTCCTGTATAGTGACGGGCAGGCCCATGGATCTTTGGGGAACAGTCATTGAGAACGGGTTGCTTAAAAAGGCCATAGCTTTACTTCTACTGAGATCTTGTGTACTCAAGTTATCGTTGCTGTCAAGTTGAAGTGTTGAATAGTAGAGATGCAAAATCCCGTGACTCCGTGAGTTGCTTTCAGTCACGTGAGGTGTTGAATACGTAATTATGCTTATACAATGACGTGCGCGAAATTGTGCGGTGTCTTTCTCCACCTAACACGGCCATCTCGTGTGAGTGACGGTTCTGGGTCGCTGCTGCACGGAACTGGATCTGACGCTATGCTTAATGCTAGAGACCGACGGTTTAACAGGGACCATGGGAAATGAGGCACTGGGCAGCGCGGTACGTTAATTAGTCTAATTCGGGCGCGGCGAGCTCAAAGAACGTGCGCTCTATCACCAAAAAAATAGCTCGGCTGGGTCTCGATCGCTTGTTGGTGAGTGTCGCACAAACGTATACGTAATATTAAGTCGTCCATCGCTGACTTCTTGTTGCGCTTTTGGAAAGGATCATCGTCTACTCCCCACAAATCATAGAAAATTACCATCTGAAATCAGGCGAGGGTCTTAGTGTACTCTTCGTCGTAATATGGCTGCTGGGAGACCTATGTAACCTCGTGGGTACGTTCCCGACGGACTCGCTGCTTACTTTTCCCTTATGCATGATCCCTTCCTGACTTGCAGGAGCTCTTATGGCCGGGCTTCAGGTAACCGCCTGTCAACATCATCTAATTAAACATAATGGCAATATTTGACGGTCCCACGTGCAGGCAACCGTCATCATACTCGCAATTTATGTACGTGGTTAATGCGCCCAATGTCGAGCCACGCTTTCTGATGACGTTGGTGACCTTTAGTACTCGCTTTGCGACATAACGCTGTTGTCGCAGATATTTTATTATAGACGCACACACCCTGTTCGCCTGGCGCGTACCACACATACACCCGGCGTTATTGTCTCGAACGAGGCAGGCGAAGAAGCGCCACTTCTTAGCGCCCGCGCACCTGACACGGTACCAGAAACAAAAAGGGGACGCAGATTTGGCAGAGCGGTGTTACTTTATACCGCGGCAGTCGTGTTCGTTATTGCGATGGGATTAGCTGCTTGGATCGTGGATAAAAATGAGAGCGATGGTACAGATGCAGGGCCGCGGCGTCCCAAGGACGTGATTGAATGGAAGAGCCAGGTCGTCGGCTGGATAAGTGCAGTGCTATATTGTAAGTCGTGGCTCGACTTTTTATAAGTTCGTATCGTGTCGTGCCTCTTCGGCATCAGTCAATGGGTTTTAAGCGTTGGTGCGAGGCTGAGCTTGAGTTTGTACTGACACTCTTTTTGAATGATTCCCGGTATTTTTCTATAGTAGGCTCCCGGATACCACAGATATGTGCGTTCGCTTCCATTTGATCTTTTAATGGACGTCATGGGCTAAATTGGTTGATTGTATGCGTAGTGAAGAATTATAAGACAAAATGCGAGGGTCTCTCTCTGGCCTTATTCATGTTCGCGATCGCGGGTAATGTAACGTACGCACTCTCAATATGCGTCGCGTCCATGGAAAAACAGCACCTTGTTGCTAATGCGAGCTGGCTTGCCGGTAAGTCTGACTAAAGTTTACTCCGCAATGCACTCCCACACTGGAGCCCGATCAATGCTAACCTGGTCTCGCCGCGTGTCTAGGAAGCGGACTGACTGTGTTCCTCGATGTCTTTGTAAGTGCTAGTCTACCCTGCTATCGGTCTACCTCCGCGCGCATAAGCTGAATTGAGAACTCTCTTTTGCGACTAGGTCTTGTGTCAGTTCTTCTACTTCCGGGCAGCGGAGCGGATGTTCGTTTCTGAGACGGCGTCATGCGCGAACTCGGAGCAATAGACGTGCTCCGGCTCGGGCTGAATTGGGTAACACGCTTGCAGTTTGCTGTGTGTAACGTACATATGTACTATTTGCTCGCCTATGCCAATAGCTTCGGTCTGATAATACACCTGATCATGGGTGCGGCAGGGTGCTTTGTTGGTGAGAAATAGAGGGCGATTCATGGCGGGTTTGGACTAGACAGCGAAGGTGCGTGGGCATCGATAAAAGCCCGCGCCTGATTGAGGCGAGATAGGGAGGAAGTGAGGTGGGGGCGAGGGCAGGGGCTCAAAGCGGGTGGGGACTGTGGCTGGTCCGGGATCTGCCGGCTGCCGGCTGAAGCGTTACACATTATCGGTGCTGCTTATTCTCCCACCGCCACTATCAATGTTGAGCACACCTGTTGCCTGTTCCCCTTCGTGATAAAGGGCGAACATAAGGAAACACAAGGACTAAGGGCAAGGCAAACAAGTGGAAAAGGAACGAAAAAAGAGAAGAAAAAATGCGTCAATGCATTCGGAGGAGCTGTAAGCATTCTTCGCCTCGCGTCCTACCTCGTGTTCGTGCACGTTGCAAAGCCGGCCGCGCAGACAGCCGTCCTGGGAGGCAATAATGTATACACTCACGCAAGAACTCGCCCGAAGGACCTTGATTCCTGCCTCGTGCTGCCAGCCAACGCTCGTCGCAAAAGCCATGCTGTCTCCCTGCCGCACCCGCTCCCAACATATCCCTGTTCCTACTTATCGCTCCTCATCGGACTCAACAGCTTAAAACCCTCCCGAGTCCCGTACACCGCACGCCCCCTTTCTTCCCGCTCGTCCCGTCATCGAGGGCTCTGTATTCAATCCAGAGCGCGCACAGGCCTTTCATGTCGCTTGCGGTATAAGGTGCGTGCCAGCCTGCATTCCTCTTTTTGAAAGCCGTTTCATCCTCTCTTGTCTCAGGTTCGGCCTCGTGCTGCGTCTCGTTCCGGTCACCGAGCGCGAGGCAGTCCCCCGGCGCATTGGCTGCGAGGTCATCGTCAGTGGTGTAACTCCGACGCACAGAGCAGAGCGTCTGTCCCCTTCTGAGGCATATATAACTCTGCAACCTGTGCGTTCACTCGGCTTCCTTTCTCCCCCGCCCCCCACTAGCCCGACTGCGATTCTAACGCCTGTTTCCTCTCAGAAGAATATGCACCGGCACAGTTCTGCACACCCCATCGAGGCGATGAATATGCACGCAATCCCCTCTGTGTACTTTAGGCCGCCCTCGCCCCACAAATCGAGGGCGTCGACATCGCACCCTGCGGTGAACATGACTATCCCCATGCACGTCCACATGACGTCTGTGCGCTCTTCTGCATCGGCTGCTGCCAACCATCGATTGGAAAAAGAGAGGAGGGTACCGATGGCACCGATGATGCGAGGGAGGAGCAGCAGTGGCTCAAGTAGTTCAAAGACGCACACAAGCAGTTCTAGTCACCATAGCGAACATGCTCCGCAGCCCAAAGTGTCGACTTCGACTTCATCCTCCTCTTCGGCGTCCTCACGCGCCCGTTCACGGCGTCAATCCACCAGCAAGAGTTCGAAACCCCAATCAACAACATCACAAGACGATCGCAGCGGAGTCCCACCCAGTTCGATACCGCACCTGCGGGAAGCACTAACTTCATTGGAGTCCCAGATGGAAAGTCTAATGTATGAAAGAAGAATGTTGGAGTCGCGGCTCGAACAAGCGGTCAGGCAACAATCACCGGTACTCAGATTGCCCGGCGAGCTACTAGGTTCGATATTCGAAATAGGAGTGCATCACATGGAGGAGGAAGATTCATTATTGCTCTCGACTCTGATGCTCGTGTGCAAGGAATGGACCGAGGTCGCGCTCAACACGCCCGTACTCTGGTCACGAATAACAATTGACGGTCACAAGGCGATACCGAGAGCACGACGCAAACTTTCGCGCTCAAAAGCTGCGCCACTCGACATTAGTATCCAATTCGGTCCAGATACCGAAGGCACGCAGGCGGTTATCGAACTCGTTGTGCATGCTCTCGATCTGTTGCGGCCTGCTATCTGGCGGTGGCGTTCCTTCCGGCTCGCCGTGCCGACCCGCGCCCATGCCCATGCTGCGCTCGCCCAATGCTGCGAGCCTGCGCCTATGCTTCAAGTACTTGCGGTACAGGTGCACCAAGTCCTGCAGGATGACCGACACGACAGGTCAGGGACCTCGGCTTCGAGTGCAGCGCGTGCCGCCGCCGCGTTGTTGCCTCTTTTCCAGGGTCGGATGCCAAATCTGCGCACGTGTGCATTCACGTCATTCAATTTTGGCTGGGACGTCAGTCTCGTGAGCCGTTTACGCGTGCTGAGACTCGGCGGATTCTGGAACGGATGCGCACCGAGCGTGGCAACTATCGTAAGCGTGCTGCGGGCATGCCCGGGTCTTGAGGAACTCGCGCTACGGAATATGTCTGATGTCGAGAGCGGATTTTGCTCGGAATTTGACGCAAAGGACGGACAAATGGCGAGTGGGAACAACAACGTGTTGTTCCCGAAGGAGTCGGACATGGTTTGCCTGCCGAGGCTGCGAAAGGCGTCCTTTTACTATGCGGGCATCGAGCGGATGCAGGCAGTCTTTGCACAGCTGCTGTTCCCGGCTCTGGAAAGGGTGGAATTTTCGTATATGGACAATCTGACGCCGATCATCAAGCATCTGAAGAGGCAATCGTTCGGCTCATTGCCTCTAGTCCAGTTGCGCATTGAATCGTGCTTTTTTAATGAGTTAAAGCTGGCGAGGTTGCTCCGCCGATTACCGACCCTTCAGACCCTTGAGCTAGTGGACGTCGAAGATATCTCGTCTAACTTCCTAAACGTAATCGAATTCCCTTATTCCTTCCGATCATAAAATGTTAATTTTTTGCTTTTTGATCAGGGTCTGTCGGCGCCATCCGGGACACAGGATTGGATTTGTCCGAATCTTGAAACGCTTAACTTTGACGGCTGTAGCGCCGTAGCGTGGGATGCACTGCGCAAGCTCGTGGAGGCACGCCTACCCTCGAGTGTTGCCGCACGCCTGCTCAGCCCGCCCAACGCTGCATTTGCGCGCGGAAATACAACATTTGTATCCTCGGCATCCGCTTACGCAGCGCAGCAGCCACGTACTGGTCATATAGAACAGGGCGGGATTTCACGTGGCTGGAGCGCGGTTCTCCCGAAACGCTTGCGGGTAGTAGATCTGACGCGCTGTCAACAGATAAATAAGGAGATGGTGCAGTGGTTGCGCATGTATGTCGCAGAGGTGCGATGCGAATCGGCGAAGACGTATTGGGGCGAGTTCGGGTTCCCGTCTTGAACATGAACGCGGGTTTATTTTCTCTTTCTTTTTGCATCTTCTTTCACTTTTCTTCACCTTCCCAAACTAATCTTGACGACCTCATACGGGCGAACACCCCTCACTATTGATTATTCCCCTGTGTTTTCAATCCGCTTGGTTGGTTTTTGGCTTTTTCCCTTCTCCCACCCCCCTGCAGTACCATACATAGACTCCCGTTTGATATTTGCATTTTTTATGCTGATTATGTACCACCGCCCGGTTTGCTCGCTCTGCACATATTCATATCCCTTAACTCTTTCCTCCTATTCAAACTACTTTTTTACACCCAGGTAGAGTAGCATTAGTCGATCGAAGTCAATGTATTATCCGTGGATTTTATGTGAATGTTCAAAGGTCATCTCGATCTGTCTGTGAATATTTTAATTCTGTATAGTCATCTCCATCTTAGCCCAGGGTTTACAGTTTATCTGTCCGCTAGAGCACACTATGCATCGTATCTGTCAGATGCGCGGGCGCCGATAGTGGCCAGGCAGTTGCGTGGATTATAACTCTATGCCTTCGGTACAGTCATAGGTGACTTTACCACATTTAGTCCCCGGACCTTTTTCATTACTACTAACACGTACGCTGGAGTAGCAACAAAATGACTTACACCTCTTGGTCATGACTCGCTCACTCTGCAACTTGGGGAAAATGCGGCCTTTCAATTAGGACCTGCATGGACATACTGATGGTCTAGACGGCTTACACGAGTTTCGAAACCCTCTGTCCTGAGTCTTCCACTAGTGTTGCGCATCACGGCCAGCCGCAATCTATTTCTGCTTCATATCTGCAGCGCAAAGCCAAAAACCATACGATGTCGAATGACGTGATGATCCGACCGATAATAGTCCTTCTCTTCCTTAGGTAGGGACGGACAAAGTTTCTGCGTAATATGGATAGACTCAACCTGCCGACACATGCGTTTTTACTGCTCGAGGCTACTACGCTTCACCATTTTTGACGAGGCCAAATTACCGCCTGATCGCCCAGGTTCTCCTAACTTCGATTTATATATTTCACTGTGTCACGGTGAGCCTGGGACAGCATCAAGGGAATCAAGACAGGTGTGTCGCCTCACGGAGCAAATCGCCGAGACGATGGTATCATTCGCAGATGTGTCCGCGATGTTCGATCGCCGGTTACGGTGCGACCCCTTAGTGTCCGCCGATGTTTGACATGATTGTGAGTCCGAGGCATCAACGGGCACATGTATGATGGATAGTAAGAATCCAAGGGCTGTCGAGTTTTTTTAAATTTTACTGAAAGCTTGAACGCGCGTTTGCCCGGCCGAGAAACTCATTTTTCTCTACTCGGATAAGTCCATATCCACGATGGCGCTGCCACTTTCTACATGCACGAAATTTTCGTTTGACGTGCACTGGAGAGTCGAGACTCGAGAGCAAAACAAGTATACTGTGACCAATCACTCAGTACAGAACATTAGATCGATAGGACCCAAGGCTAGTAATAGAACACAACCACACCTATCGGCCACTTACCGCCTCAGGGCCTCAGGCAGTGTCTTCAGTACGATCTCAAAGCATCCTTCAAGTTAATGGATGCCGAAGTGCTTTTCAGCACCATCATTGATTTCCCAGTCTGCGAGAGCATTGATGGCTAGCCTGAACGAGGAGATTACCTCTAGTCAATGATGGCGATTCCGGAAGGTCAACATGCTATAAATCGCCAACTTGAACTTACTTCACTGCATGCTATTCGCACCACTTACGTAACAGCCCCATCACGTAAAGTAAGTAACGCCATTGTGTGACGTGTGTTACTGACCTTGGGAGACGATGACAAACCTGTCTTAAGCTACAGTCCTGGGTGCTATTCTCTCTCTTACTTCCTTTCCTACAAAATTGTGCCTTTTGTCTATGGCCACAGTTGCCCATCACGTTTATTCAAACTACGATCCAGAGGATCGCGAAAGGCTCGAAGCTGAGACAGGGCAGGTTGATGTGGATGCAGATGCCCCGGAATCTCCAGAACCTGTAGACCCATGGCTTACGGAGAGGGCATACGGGCTCAGCAAACGTGTAACCAACCCTCCGGTGTTCGTCGCCGCGACATTTGGATATGATCAATGGAACTACGGGACTAACTTGACGAGCTCAAGCAGCCTTTCCTTCCGATCCCAGGAGGAGAATGTCAGCGAGTGGTATAGGTCCCTTGCAAGGAGGACCACAGGCAGTGCGCCTGCATCTCAACAATCCCAACAGGGTAGCATCACCTCTAAGAGGGCTCCAGAAAGGAGAAACAAGAACAATTGGTTCATTGCGCGAGCGTTGGAGGCGTCCGAGTCTTCTCAACCAGGGAGCTCACGGTCTTCTACTCCTGGCACGTCTGCTTCACCGGGTCCAACCCTTGCGGATATACTTGCTCGAGACCCGCCACCGCTGCCATCGCAGGCACCCTATACCCCGCCCGTGTGGCTTTCTATTGGTCCAAGTAACAAGGGTTTTGCCATGCTGCAGAAGAGCGGGTGGGAGGAAGGTGAGGCACTGGGAAGGGCCACCCGCAGCCGCAACGGACTTGGATACTCGGGCAAACGCAAGAAAGCCGAGTGCTGGGAAACAACGGATCCCGCCAGTGAAGTTAAGAAGGAGGTCATTGACCTTTCCTGTTTAGACGGGGACGTTATCGACCTCACGGGTGCAGACGAAGAAGCGGGGGAGTCAGACAATGCGTTTGCGGTGCAGGATGACGTTAAGCGCTCAGCGTTTTCTCCACCATCGATCCTTCAGCAAGGAGACCTCACAGATGACCTTGATCATGACCCACGCGCGTTACTCACGCCATTACCCACCGTTCTTAAAAATGACCGGCTTGGCCTCGGGTTGAGGGCAAAGACTGCTGGTACTGGACTATATCGTACACCCGTCAAGCGCGTGACTCACGGGCAGGCCGCACTCGCAGCGCACATCCGAGCGAACGAAGAGCTTCGACTCATGAAGAAAGCCGCTGGTAGAGGCAGGCGCGGTTTCGAACGCCTAAAGAAAAGAGAAGAGGAGGGAAGGAGAAACATGCTCGCATATTTGAATGCAGATTGAGGGTTGAGTCGATGTCTCGCTTCCCGTCCAAATACGCATACAACGTCACCGACGGTCAACGCCCGCCACATGCACTTATCATAGGGGCCAGTCATATCCCAGGCCTGTTTTGGAAATTCAGTCCTTCTGATGTATCGAAAGGTGGTCTTGGTAATACCGAAAAAGAGCGCTGATGCATTTCCTCTTTGCTCTTCCCGTATCCCACTGGATATGCAATTCGTAGCTTCTTACACGCGCTCGTGAGCTACGAATACAAGAAGCCTCAAATGGATGCATACATTCATCGTGTTGCTTCCGACTATCAACCTTTCTGTTATATCCGTCTCATCGACGATCACCTAGAGGGTTTAAATACGAATGCCGCTTTCCGGCCCGTCTATCGACACATAACTGTAGTAGGTTCCTGTGCGACCAGCGCAACTTCAAGTATCCCGGCTGTGCAATAGCATGTACCCCAAAACCCAGTCTCTAGGTGATATCAATTATCCTCATCCGGAATCGCCCCCTCAACCTCCTTGGTTTCTCCGTGCCTCCAAGCCTCAATTGAAAGCTCACTCCCAATCAGCCTGACGGTACGCGCTCGACAGGACGTAAATTACGCGACATCATGCGCTTCGCGGTCGGACACGTTATCACTTAACTCCACAAACTCGGATGCGAAGACGGATAATTTACCCGGAACAGGGCGGTTACTCGGGCTGCTGTACAAATCGGTGGGGAGGTGGTCGGACAGAGTTGTCGCAAAGTTGGCACGTCGGGGGAAAACTGGAAAGGCTATCGTACCTATTTGGACAACATAAATCTCCGGAAAATTGCTCAGACACCTAGTGGTGGTGGGTGCGTAGAAAGACTTGAACGCTATTGATAAAACATTATGTCGTTAACTTCATTACGCATCGGCATGTATTACACTATACCCACGAATGTGAGCCTTCTCTCCATAGGCTTCAATAAGCTGTGATTTTAACCCTCTTTCCTAAGCATCGTAACATCAGCTCAATATCCAGAAAGGCTGTTTTCCCACTGTAAGGGGCTCGCATTCATAATACACGCTATCGGTTTTTACATTCGTTGTTGAATTGAGAAGCACGACTAATACTGCTTCTGCTTGCTCAGCTTTTCACAAAACTACACTCCTGGCGATTCCTTAGACAACGAGTTACTTTATCAAGATGTTAGCATGTTACTACTTGCAAGACCTCGGGCCTGTATCCCTGGGAGGATAGTGTTGCTTATGGTGATTCTTGGTTTGCTTACTGCGCTGATTCGGGTGCCCGCAGCGATCCGGGTGCCTGTCGACAGGCCTAAACAATTCGACTACAGTTGCTTCGATATTAGAACGAATGATTTAGCTGACCAAGCGTGCTTCTTCCACCCTTCCGCTGTATGCGAACCCGCATAGCACATCCTCCTCGAGCCCGTAATTCACACAAGACGTTATATTTACATACTGGCCTGGGATCTTGCATAAAACCTGCTGATGGTGCGGCTCGCCGTGCTTTTCTCATGCTTACACTCGTCTCCGACGTCGGTCTACCTGACTCCCCTCATGTACCAAGTTTCAAAAACGCTCACGGTTCGATAAGGAAAACTTTCCGATAAGAAGACTCCGCTGAACGCCGTTTTTGTTCTGCTGCCGTAATGCGAAACTGCTTTCGGGGCATTTCAAAGCGCGTGTTTCTGCCGTGAAGCTCGCTTTGTCCAGTGTTGCTGGTATGTATAACAGCATCTTGTATTAAGTGAGCCTGTCACAGCTGAATCAGCGCGATCCTTTTTGCGTGCTTCCCCCGGGCTATCGACACTCTTCTTTAAATGACGACTGAACCTGCACGTCACCAGAGTGCTGACATACTGGATCGATGTTTACAACCGGTGGGTGCGTAGCTCCGAGTCAAATCAGAACGTATGCTGTTTACTTATCTGTATTAGCTGGCGTCACTGGAATCACGCGTTTCTGTTCCGTTAAGAGGAGGCAGATGACACAGAAGTACCTACGGGTCCGCTCCGAGTCACTGCGAGTCAATAGAAAATGGTCCGTTAAGCAGATGGAATAATCTAAATCCAGGCGTCAGCTTGGTTCAGAGGGTCCCTGCAGGTATTTTAAACGATACCATTTCATTACCTCTGCCGTCCGACTGGAGGACCCTGATACCATCCAAGGGTGCCTTGATCGTGGTAACGGCGTTAACAATCTTAGACAAGTATGCCCAGGCTTTCTTCTACCTACTTCTTCTACCTGCTTCTTCTATCTGCTTCTTCTCCTGTCTCCCCATTCGACGCGTCTTCCTCGGAGTTTATATCTCATAGGCGATGGCGCATGCAACCGTCTTCCTGGGATTCTGCATAAAAGACGCCGATAGGACGACAAAACACCCCGTCTTCCCCTCTCAACTGTTTCCGATTACCAGTTGATAAATACTTCTACGTCTCTCTCCGTTCTTACTGCAAAACACGAAGTCCTGACGGCCCAAAGTTTGGCCCCTAAAGTGTCCAAACCATCGTTGTTACTCTGCGTCATATCGGCTCTCAATGGATCTCTCCCCTGCGCAAACCATCGTAGGGCTTTTGTCAACATATGTACTCTGGCGCGTAGCGCACTCTTTCTTCACGGAATCCCCTCTCTCCAATATTCCTGGCCCGCGCAGTACTTCATGGTTTAAAGGTGAGATTATAGTCCCTTCATTTTCCATGTATGGGCGTATATTTCTTATGATTGCAATTTTCCAGGTCATTTTGACCTTCTGTTTGACAATAATGGTTGGGCGTTCCATCGAGAACTTAGAGAGAAGTATAGCCACGTCGTTAGAGTCAAAGGCCTATTTGGGGTAAGCCCTGCGTTCCGCTCCTGCTTAAATGTCCTCATACTTTTCACAAGAGAGAATATCTTTATGTCTTTGACCCCCTCGCTTTGCACAATATTCTTGTCAAAGACCAATACACGTATGAAGAAAGGCCCGCGACTGTAGTGTAAGTCGAGTTGCATTTTATCTTGGACTCTCACGTTCCTTTACTCATTGTCCTTTTTTATTATTCAGATCTAATAGAATGACCATTGGTAAAAGTCTTCTGTCTACTCTCGGTGAGTGGTGCAACAAGAATAAGAGACACCGCGTTGGTTGATTATTTGGCCCGCCGTGATCGTGCAGGTGAGGAACACAAGAAGCAGCGCAAGATGCTTAATCCCGTTTTCTCTTCGAAACACATGCGCGACATGCTCCCAATGCTATATCCCGTAGCTCATCAAGTAAGTGCCTGCTACAGATCTCCCGTCATTGATTGAAATTAAATATACTTCCCATTCTGAGTTACGAGATGGTCTTGCTAGTGAAGTTCGCGACAACAAGGAGTCTGTCGATGTTATGTCGTGGGTCTCACGCGCGGCATTAGAGTATATTGGTCAGGGAGGCCTCGGTTATTCTTTTTCGGCGCTCGACGTGAAGAAATCCGATTCTTACAGCGACGCACTTAAGATGTTCTTGTAAGTCTCGTTTTTTAACGCAATCCTTCTCGTTTTCGAAAATAGTACCGTCCCTGCTGCCTCACCGTGCACAAGGACGGGTCAATATTTACCAACTACTTCGTCTTTTTTAGCCCCTTGCTCTTTAGGCTCTCCTTCATCCGCGAATTTTCGCCCTTGGTGGTAAAAATCGGTTCCCCGCGGTTTCGCAGACGTATTCTGGAGTTTATTTCTTTTGGCACTGTGAAAGAGATGAAGATTGTGTCGAATACTATGGAGAACTCCTCTCAGAGCATTTTACGCGGAAAGCGCGAAGCTATCGAAAAGGGTGACGAAGCAGTCCTTGCTCAGGTTGGCAAGGGAAAGGACATCATGAGCATTTTACGTACGTGGCTCATTCTGGTTAGTCAAACTGGACGTTCGGTAGCAATGCTAATTCCTCTGACAACGTTGTCTAGTCAAAGCGAATGAGAAAGCTGATCTCCCCGAAGCAGAGCTTCTCGGGCACATGAGGTGCGCGTCCTCCACCATAGCTTTCCTCCGATTACTAAGCGCAACTGCACTCGTAGCACATTTGTCCTTGCTGGGCATGACACGACGACGAACGCAGTCAGCCGTATACTTCATCTTCTAGCTTTAAATCCAGACGTGCAATCAAAGTTGCGTGAGGAAGTGACGTTAGCGCGGAAAGAACACGGCGACCTTGACTACGATACACTACAAGCGCTGCCCTATCTGGACGCCGTGTGCCGTGAAACTTTGCGTGTGCATCCACCCGTCCCAATGGTTGATCGTGTGTACGTCTATTTACGTCTACTTCCCACTTCCTTATGCTTGGGGCTGATTTAAGTTCGCAACAGAGCAACTAAAGACGTGGTGTTGCCTTTGAAATGGCCCATTAAAGCGGTCGATGGCAAAACAGATATCACAGAAATTATGGTTCCAAAGGGTACAGGCATTATAGTCTCAATTCCGGGTGCAAACCTAAGCAAAGCCGTCTGGGGCGAGGACGCACCAGAGTGGAAGCCTGAACGCTGGCTTAAGCCCCTGCCGGAGAGTGTCGCGGATGCGCACCTTCCGGGTGTTTACTCTCAGATGTACGTCTCCTTCCCCCCATTTGATTACGCGTGTCAGTCGGTTGAATGATACGATAGGATGACGTTCATAGGCGGAGGTAGAGCCTGCATGTAAGTACAACACTGAGTACATTCAGAGCAAATTTATCAAACCTCATCTTCACAGTGGGTTCAAATTTTCCGAGATGGAAATGAGTGAGCTTTCTTTTCGAATCCCTCCCTGTGAAAGTCCCTGACAATATTGTTTCCCACGCCCTCAGAAATGGTCCTATCCGTACTTCTCGAGACGTTTATTTTTGAGCCTGGTCCGGGGGTCAATTGGCAGTTTGGTTTCATACATTTCCCTCTCGCGGAGGGAACGACGGACGGCTTGCCCCGACTCCCCTTAAAGGTCTCTTTTGTCAAAAACTGATAAACTGTGATAAATCGTGAGAGTGAGTGATGGTGTTTTCTCTGGGATCTACACAGTTCTAAGATTTGTGGATTTGAGCTTAGGGAGTTTGTAACGGCGTGAATAGGTTCACCTCACATGTGCGGTATTGATTGTTTTCGTCAGCCTTCGTGACTAAATGAGAAAATCAAGCAAGTCCTTACGTACTGTATACGTTACTTACATAAAAAGATTATCATGGTCACATTTGATTGGCACTTGCAGTTCAAATCTATAGTAGACTCCAGATACGACTTGCACCGGCCTCACATCACAATTCTGAACTAATATTCAAGCACGGTTCAATCAAACCAGTTATGAAACTTGCTTCGTGGGCTATATCCCCGCCAAGTTGAAGGATGGAGATTGGACGACCCCCGCGAATCCAAGACCACCGCAGGTTCCACCAATTCGGACCGGTGCGAGCTACGACTGAAGATACATGGTACTGGTGATAGTAAGGTTCGTGATTAATCCGACGCAGTTGGTCACAAAAAATAAAAATCACGGTCGAAACCTGCTTCTTTTCGCTGTGTTAGGCCGTCCTCTCCCCCCATACTAGCTCCAGCGAGCTAGACGAGACTGGCTTATCTTTATCACCGGTCTGATTTCGGTGGCGCAACTGAGAATAGACGTCGGTATCAACAATTGATGCTAAGAGAAGGACCATCATGACGGGAAACTATCTACCTTCAATATATCAAAAAAGTATTTTTGAAGGCAAAGTCACTATAATCAACGCATCCGGGTCTGGGACTTTTCGCAAGCGTATTAGGCCCCTCTTGCACCGCTGTTCTCCTCTCTTCAAGCTTGTGGCCGGTAACAATCGGCTTTGATTGTGTCATAAATACTGAGAGCGTATTAGCGGCTATGATCGGTGCCTATTCGCTTTTGCTATCTGCTTCCCTCGTGTTCGGCGTTCGCCGCGTCTTCTTCAATTGTGCCTGTAACACGGATGCGTCCTGCTCTTGAGAAAGTGTTTGCCTGGCCTTATTGACCCACGCGCTCGCTGCTGCCATAGTCGATTATAGTAACACTCCCCGCATCTAAGACTTTCCCCCCCGCAAATTCCGATCATACTACGGGGTTCGACAGAGTCTTAGCGCCAAGTCTTACTGCCAGTGGTTTTGGTCTGTCCTGTTCTCAATGGATTCCTCAGTTGTACAAAAAATTGCAGCATTTCTGTTCGCCTACGCACTCTGGCATGTTACACGCTCTTTTCTCACCAAATCCTCTCTGTCCAATATCCCTGGCCCTCCCAGTACTTCGTGGCTCAATGGTAAATCTCCGGTTAGCGCTGTCTTCCTTGTACTCACGTTTCGTATGGCCTTTGGTCAGGTCATTTCGGCTATTTGTTCAATAAGGACAGCTGGGATTTTCATAGGGGGCTCAGAGAGAAATATGGTCATGTCATCAGAATTAAGGGTCTGCTCGGGGTAGGGCGTGTCTCAGTCAGGCTGTTCTGTTCGACGTTCTAATTATTTTTTCAAAGAGTGACCATCTTTATATTTCGGATCCACTTGCTTTGCACCATATTTTTGTGAAGGATCAGTACACGTTTGAAGAAACACAAGCGACAGTAGTGTGCGTCCGAGTCGTGATCTATTAAAGTTGCATTCTGACTTAAACGCTTTCTTTTCCAGGTCTAACAGGGTCGTCATTGGTATATGTCTCCAGTCGAGTATTGGTTAGTGTTTTCCAAAGAGTACGATGGCAATTTATTCAAATTCTTTTGGTCTCGCAGGCGAAGAGCATAAAAAGCAGCGGAAAATGCTCAACCCCGTGTTCTCCACAAAACACATGCGTGAAATGCTTCCGATGTTGTATCCTATAGTACATCAGGCAAGTACTCTTTCCCGCCTTCCGTCATAAGCCAATGCTTAGTATGCTCTACACTGTAAGCTGCGAGAGTGTCTTAAGGGTGAAGTTCGAAATAACGAGGGGCATACCGATGTTATAGCATGGATTTCACGCGCGGCGTTAGAATACATCGGCCAGGGGGGTCTTGGCTATTCGTTTTCGGCGTTTGACATAGAGAAGAAATCTGATTCTTATGCTGAAGCGTTTATCACATTCTTGTGAGTAACCTTCGTCCCCCTTCACGGTTACTGCCCCTTCTCCATGTCCGTTTCCTTGGAACAGCCCAGTCCTACCCTGGTCTCTGAGAAAGTCACTGACAGTTTTAACGCATTTAGCCCTTCGCTCTTCAGGCTCCTTCTTATCCGTCAGCTATCACCTTGGATAGTGAAGATCGGCTCCCCGAGACTGCGCGAACGCATCCTGCACTATATCCTGTTTGAAGCGGTAAAAGAGATGAGGAAAGTCGTAGAAACTTTGGAAAGCTCCTCTCGAAACATCCTACGCGGGAAACGCGAAGCTATTGAAAAGGGAGATAAAGCAATCCTAGCTCAGGTTGGCAAGGGAAAAGATATTATGAGCATCCTGCGTAAGCAAACCTAGCGCTTCTATTTCCCCGTCTCGTCCTGACATTGAGATTTTCTAGTCAAAGCTAATGCTGAAGCCAAGCTCCCCGAATCTGAATTAATCGGGCACATGAAGTGCGCATAGTAATTTTGCTTCCTCTTATCTGAGCACAATTTAATATTATTACAGTCTCTTTGTTCTTGCGGGACATGATACTACAACGAATGCAGTCAGTCGTATAATTCATCTCTTGGCTCTCAATCTGGGCGTACAATCGAGGTTACGCGAGGAAGTGACATTGGCTCGTAAAAAAATACGGCGACCTCGACTACGACACACTCCAAGCACTGCCTTATCTCGACGCCGTTTGCCGCGAAACTATGCGCGTGCATCCGCCTGCTCCATTGATTGACCGTGTGTACGTCTGTCTCCCGCCGGATCTTTGGCCTGCGCATTTGATTCTTATCTTGTATTTATCAGGGCTAAGAAGGACGTGATTCTTCCTCTGAAGTGGCCAATCAGGGCCGCTGATGGAAAGACGGATATCAGAGAGATTATGGTGCCAAAGGGAACAGGTATTATAATCCCTATCCCAGGTGCCAATTCGAGCAAGGAGATATGGGGGGAAGATGCAGAGGAATGGCTGCCAGAGCGCTGGCTTAAGCCGTTGCCCGAGAGCGTTACGGATGCTCATCTTCCAGGCGTTTACTCACAAATGTATGTCTTGTCTCTGAGGAAGTTCGATAATTTAGCGCTGGCCATTCTGAATGATATTACAGGATGACATTCATTGGTGGAGGTAGAGCATGCATGTGAGTATCATCGTCTAGTATCTGTTGGGGGATTCGAAAGGTTCACTCTTCACAGAGGATACAAGTTTTCCGAAATGGAAATGAGTACGGTTTCTTTATTAGTTATTTTCCACGACGTTCTAATCACCTTACATCCGCCACAGAAATGATACTATCCGTCCTCCTTGAGACGTTTGTTTTCGAACCTGGTCCAGAAATATTCTGGCAGTTCAGCTTCATATACACGCCTATCACAGTGGGCACGATGGACAATATACCTCGACTGCCTTTGAAGGTCTCCCTTGTCAAAGGTGAATAGTGGACGGCGAACACATGCAATTGTGTATTTTGCCATCGAAGCCCCCTCCATCCTCAACCCTCATTGACTCGCTATAAAAAAGTGTGCCCTACTGCTTGCCTTCGAGTGTGGGCATACACAGCCGACTTGGGAAAGTCGGATGTCTGTATACTATGTATTTATGGCTCTTCCCAATAGCAGCTCTCAAAAATCACTGTGCGGCCGCCCGTGAGTGAATTGACTGACACTGATTGTTTGGACATGTGGTTAACCTCAGGGACGCGCTCCGCGCGCGGTCATGTAAAACCCGATTCCTTACGGGATCATATTTGTCTGTTGCTATGCATTTGTGGCTTGTTCTGGTGAAGCCGTATATACCGCACCAATCAAAAGCATTTCGGAAGCCCCCGAAGCGCGTCTCGTTTCCATCACGTGAGACCTGGGTCTTGATCCAAACAAGATAACGGAATCAACTCATCATCGTCCAAAATACACATCAGTAAACTGGCATCCGTGTAAATCGCCGCTGATGGAAACATCCCAAACATCCGACTCGTTCATCGCCTGTGTATCTCACGGGAACCCAAGGCACCGCTTGACATGATACTTATTTGATGCCAGGCTATGACCATAACAGGAGCCGGGATATCTACAAGCCTCGCTTGCTGGAAGTAACTACAAGCGACGACTATCCCTCTCTTACTCCTTCCATCCATCTCACTACTTGTCGGTCTAAGTGTGCGGCTGGTGCAATGGCCCGTGATCACCACCAACAGGTAGTAACCGGCTACCATGAAGACCAGCATGAATGCGATGCAGAGACTCTGTATAGTACCGATCTAGCTTCCTCTGCGGACGGTGATTCTCTTCGACAACTGATAGCGCCTTCAAGGCGCGCCTCAACGATCTCTGTCTCGACACGTGCATCCCATCGAGCGTCCCAGAGCTTCGCTAGTGCGAAAGAAATCTTTCTGAAGTCTCTAACGCTTATGACTATGCTTCCTCGAATCTCTTCCGCGCGCAAGGAACTCGCAACGGTCCAACATAATTCCTTACCCTCGCCTCTCTATCGTCAAAAAAGGGTCCTTGACGACTTACTTGAGCTGTCAAGGTAATACTGCGATTATTTGCCAAGTGCGGACAGGCTTATTGTCCTAACCGTCTCTCGCTTCTGCATGCAGAGACGAGCTACCATGTCAGATGCGTAAATCAGCCCTGAGGCTCTTGCAGTATTCGTTCCAATATCTTGTCCAAGAAATATTCGGTGGCAGTGTAACGGTCTCCTTTTTTGTCATCGCTTCGTCTCATAGGACCTTTTAGACGCGTCAACAATTTCTCCGGGCCTTGAGGGAGCTATGCAGGTATAAAAAAAGATGCACCTTTATAATCCTACCTTCTAATCAAACCGCCAACTATAGCGATGAAGTACCTTATTACTCCCGCAAGAAGGGGTTTCTTCATTTCTACTACATGATTGGCGCGGGCGCGAGTCTTGGGAGCAAGGTCGGCGATTTGAGTTCTCCGTTCAATACAGATCTTAAGTTTTGAACTTCCTAGAGTTTGGCCCTTGAGCACGAGGACTGCAGGTCGATCTTGCAGCTGTTAAAGTAAGGGCTCGTGTTCAATGGGCGTTCACGAATGATCCTGCTGAGCGTCAGGATAGAACTACGACTCAAGTGTCTCTGAAACTTGCCGCATGTGCTTACTTGTGGCTGGCACGCCGGACATTTCGTGGGAACTTACTCGGACCCATCCCAGAGGTGCGAATTGTTATGCACATTCGAGAAGGAGAGCAGTTACGCTGACCACTATTACATCAGACAGAGCATAGGGACATGTGTATCATCCTTTCTGATCTCTCGCGGTATGGCAATCCCTATTGTGCCCTTCATGTTTTAACAATTTCGCATTCAGGCATCCGTTCCCTCTAGAAGTAAGACGCGACGCTTTGGACTGGCTTTGGAAACACGAAAGTTCTCGAGACTCGGGACTAACATATGTACGTGAAGATCGCACATGAACCAAGCAAACACAAAGCTGATTTAAATGCGACATAAGGACGAGAGACGCGACGTCTGGATGAGTATCTTTGAAATTAGTAGCTTCACGGAATCGAATGCGTTATTATCCTATAGGTTAGCCTTTTGCTCATCCTGTCTGATCGCACTAAGATGTCTTACGACGAATATACAAAGCTATACTGAAGCCGCAAGTGATTGTCTTACTGGACTTTGGCGTTTGTGGTGGTTCAGTTTACTAAGCCACTGGACTATGGACATACGAGGCGAAAAGGTATGAAATACCTATAATTAACTGCAAGGAAAAGCAATCTTATTGTGCTTTAGGAGGAAAAGTGGAAAGTAGGTGTGGATCTGCTTAGCATCACGGAGTGAGTGGAATAGGAATAGTCTTTTGGTACTAATCACTCTCAAGCCGGAGCCTTACGCCTTTGTATTGCAGTCCGTCGCATCCGAAAGATATCCGTCGTCAAGCCTTCGAACTCTTGGCACTCTTTTCTAACTTGCCGCACTGGAAGGATATGTTTGACGAGGTCTGTTTTATTTCTTTCCGCGTCGGCAGTCACGCTAACTTATGTTCTTTTTTCCAGTCAACTTGGCGATTAATCTCGGACCAATTTGCCGAGTTCTGCTTGTACGTACTGCGGCCTTATCCGAAAGCCTTTCACAACTACAACCGCAGCCTAATGCTCGTGTAGATACGACATTGAGCGAGTCAATAAAGAGGACGTGATGCGCCGAGCTACATATCTTCTTGTGGAATCGACTAAAGACACCACGGACGTCGCGCTCACTCGTCGTGAACTGCAGGTTGTAAGGCACGTTTCGACCGTTTCCACTAAGGAGCAATGTCAGATTACCGCCGCCGCTACTACAATTCGGTTTGTGATGTTATCTCAGCGATTGGCGGCTACATACTGACTAAATTAACAAGCCAAACCTGTGACGCCGAAACAACTGCGGAGGCTACGCTGGAGAATTTAGCTGTTTTCATTCTCCCTGGAGAGTCCCTTCTCATCCAGGCAAGCACAAAAAATAAAATGTGTTGGTGCTTAGTGTAACTTTTTGACCCCATTGCTTAGAAGGACCAGCAAAGTATCCTACATGAACGCATTTGCAACTACGCGAAGTCAGTCTACCATCCCTTGGTTGTCTTTTTACGCATTTTGCAAATGCTCAACTTGATTCCCCGCTACATTGTTAGATTCCACACGACCCGACTCATTGCGATTCAGGCAATGTATGCCCTTCTGTCCATTCAAGAATGGCTATCAGGAATACAATTTGCAAGGGTGAGAACGCTACTCGTGCTTATGCGAGATACACAATGTTTAACCCCTCAAAATGCAGGGTCCTTTCGGCGAGGAAGCGTAGCCAGCCTGACAGTCTCTCCACTTTCCTTTTCTTTATGTTTTTTCGGGCTTAGACGTTACCATTCGGACGCTTTGGACGATGATCGGACACTGCAATCGGACAAACCAAATAAGTAACTTTATCATTTTGCAATGTCGTTCGAGCATTTGTTGTACTGTAGACGGATACTTTCCTATTATACTTTTGGGCTACAAGAATTGGAATAGCTCGTAACTGCTGGACACCCTGGTGCTACTGCTGTGAATAGGGGGATGAAGTCGTGCGCGAAGCAATCTATCAAGGCAAGAGGGGTCTCCAAAGCGACTGCAAGGATGGCTGCCGACACAACCATCGTGGAATATCTCTATGAGCAGCATGGCAGCAGAGCTCGTCGTGACGTCGAATTTGTTGCTTCGGTATTTTCCTTCCATCATCGGAAAAACGGGCCAGACTGGGCAGAGAGGAATTCGATCAAAGATCGAATGTACCAAGGAGCTTCTTGATAGCGACTTCATCTTTTCCTCCGCCGTCGGGGTCGGCCGCCTCGATACAACGTGCGATCGCGATTGTATGTTTTGGCGACCCAGCATTTACCCAGACACGGCCATTCATCCCGACGGCCGTGTCCAGCGTGAACATCGAGCCGAGAAGGGGCAATAGGAAATATTTGGGGTCAAGTAGCCTGCATGAGAAGCGGGCGAAAAGCGGGATTAGTGTGCACTTTGATCAATTCATTTGAATGACGGATCGGGGAAGGACGGACAGACATACAAGCGACACATTCCCAGACTGCACTTTACGAGAAAGCCGCCTTTGAGTTCACCAAAACCCGCCGCTTTGCGCGTCTGTGCGTCGAAGCACTCGAGCTCGGGGTCCATGTCTTTGTGAGCGAGGGAAACGCGTGCATAGACGAGCGAGTCGATCTTTAAAAAAAACTTAGTGTTGGGAATGCGTACGGAGGCAAGGGAGCTTGTCATGTACCTTCAGGTTTGGTTTGTTGCGCTTCGTCGCACCCTCAAAGGCGTACCCGTCCAACGTCGCGATGTGTGCGGCACCAATGTCTATGCGCCATCCCTCCGCGAGTCGTCCAGTGACCATACCCACTACATATTCCTGAGGCGCTGGGACATACTGCGATAAGGTCAGCGACAATAGAACGACGCATAAAGTGGGATATGTTACGAGCAGATAGCTCACTGTACACTCACGCGCCTCGAGTTGCTCTCGACCCAGAGTTTCCTGCCATTCGCCGACTGATTCAGAGTGCCAGCGCGCGTCGAGATAACAGACGTGGCGTCTGCGGTTCCCGAATGTTGAAGTAGGCCTGGACCGAGCTTCAGGTTTGCATGCTGTGTTTCGACGAGCTCGCCGGGTAAGATGGTGGCCATAGACAGAGCGTGGCTAGTGGTCCTGAGGGTGCGACCCCGAACCACCGAGCGTCTTTGCCTTCACCTTCAACGACCTGTGTACCGACTCTATTTTCGACTCATAGCTCTGTGTTCCCCAGTCCTATGTCATGCTTATTCTGCAAATATTGCTAGAAGAACATGAAGGACTTTCTGCATTTGACTGACGATCGATCGAACATTTTTCGCTTGGGTTTCTCTGGGGTCTCTTTTCCAACTCTCCAGTTACACTCAGGCTGTAATTCCAATGTCCGAATCCATATCGTCACGGAAAAATACAAGACTTTTCAGACAACGAAAAGACGATTTCACCCCCTGCTTCGCTTTTGGATCTATAGTCAATGTCGTTGGGGAAGCCTGTATTTGATTTAGGTGGAATTGGTACCGTTTGCTTGTCTGATACGCGCCGAATACTAACGGTTCACTCCGTCATAAACATTCTCATCTGAGTAAGGATGGCTGGTTAATATTAGAATTCGACCCTCGCCATCTAAACTATATATTTGTACAGACGCACATTCGCATGCATTCAAGACAGGCGATATACTCAAGACAAATAACGCACTCAAGCCAAACGATACGCTCAAGATGATACAGAACTACGGCGTCATTACAGGGACAGCGACAGCATAGGAGATACTTACTCCGTTCATCAGTTCCTGACTAACGAGACCTTCAAGGGCAGCCGAGATAACCCATCCGTAGCGTCGTTCACGAAGGGAGTGTCAATGAGGCCGAACTTCCAGGAGACGCTTGGACCAGGCTCGAAGACAAACGTCTCGAGCAGGACGGACAAGACCATTTCTAAAGGGCACAAGCATTAGCGACTGCGAGTTCTCCACGGTGAATCGCTCAAGGAAGGAGCTTACTCATCTCCATCTCGAAAAATTTAAATTCGCTGCAATGATGAAAGTTAATAGCTCTTACCTGTACGAACATCTACCAATACTCACATGCACGCCCTATTTCCGCCTACAAACGTCATCCTATAACACCAGCAAGAAAATTAACGCAAACCGAATGAATAGTGTTCAAATGCTGGAAGGAAACATACATCTGAGAGTAAACACCCGGAAGTTGAGCGTCAGATACGCTCTCGGGTAGTGGTTTGAGCCAGCGTTCGGGCTTCCACTCCTCCGCATCCTCTCCCCAAATCGCCTTGCTCAAATTAGCGCCTGATATGGACACTATGATGCGTGTTCCCTTCGGAATCACAATTTCTCTAATCTCCGCCTTTCCATCAACCACTTGGATTGGCCATTTCAAAGGAAGGACTGTGTCCTTGTTTGCCCTAGAAGCGAAATGTGAATTCTCTCCGTACGACGGAAGTGCGACAGAAAGCGGACGTACTCGCGGTCAACGAATGGAAGAGGTGGATACACACGCAAAGTTTCGCGGCAGACGGCATCGAGATAGGGCAGCGCCTGAAGCACATCGTAGTCAAGGTCGCCGTGTTCTTTGCGCGCCAGCGTTATTTCCTCGCGCAATCTCGATTGTATGTCCGGATTCCGTGCTAAGAGATCGAATATGCGACTGAGCGCACTCGTCGTTGTTTCGCGTCCGGCGAGGACAAAAAGGCTAAAACAGCAAGGAGAGCGCGTTCAGAAGGCGAAAGAAATAATGAGTGACCATAAATACCTCATTTGTCCGAGTAACTCTGATTCAGGGAGGCCAGTCTCCAGGTTGGCTTTGACTAGACATCATTTAAAATGTTAGTGGTAATATAGGTCTCATCTGACATTGAGTTTAAAGTTGCCGGAAACAATGGCGTACGTAAAATGCTCATGATGTCCTTTCCCTTGCCAGTGAGGATCGCCTCATCGCCTCTTTCAATAGCTTTGCGATTCGTGCGCAAGATATCCCGAGAAGAGTTTTCTAAAGTTTCTACCACTGCTAGCATCTTCTTCACCACCCCAAAAGGATTAAAGTCCAGGATGCGCCTGCGAAATTGGGGAGAGCCGATCTTTTCAATCCAAGGCAAGAGCTGACGAACGAGAGATAGTCTGAAGGCCAAGGGACTGGAAGAAACAAAAAAAGTCGGTGGTTAACACATGTCAAAATGCAAAATGAGAAGGCAAAAGAAGTGAAGGGTGGAGAGGAGGAAAGACGTCTGTTCGAATAGGCTCACGTGAACGTCTTAAGTGCGTCACCATAGGAGTTGGACTTATTTGTGTCGAGAGCAGAAAACGAATAGCCAAATCCTCCCTGACCAATGTATTCTAAAGCCGAGTTAGCTATCCAGGCCTTGATATCAACATGTTCGTTGTTATTGCGGACTTCGCACATAAGGCAATCTCGTAACTTGAAACGAGAACCGCTCAGCATCTTTCATAAAAGGACGCCTCAGGAGCACTTGCCTTATGGGCAATAGGGTACAGCGCTGGGAGCATCTCGCGCATGTGTTTGACTGAGAAGGCCGGATTGAGCATCTTTCGTTGCTTTCTATGTTCTTCACCTGCATAAAAGGAAAGTGAGCTACTAGGTAAATGCAAAATTCCTCGCGTATACTTTTAGAGACACTAACCAGTAACAGACAAGAGGCATTTTCCCAAGGTCAACTTGTTAGACCTAGATAAAGACGACATGTTAGAAGGTGAAGCCTTATAATCTAGCTGTATATTATATTGACTTACACCAGCGTTTCCGGTGTTTCTTCGAATGTGTTTTGTTCCTTGACAAAAACATGGTGCAAGGCGAGGGGGTCCCTAATGTAGAGAATTTCGCGCTTTAAGGGAGAATTTTTTAGCTCGTTGAACAGTAGAAGAAACGACTGCTCACTCCTAACAGGCCCCTGATTCTTACGACGTGGCCGTACTCATTCTCAAGTTCGCGATGGTATGTCCAGCTCTCCGGATTGAACATGTGGTCGAGGTGCCCTGAGCGAAGGTTGTAAAGAACGTAAGCACTAATTCAAATGGGGAGGGGGGCTTCCCACCTTTCAACCACGAAGTGTTGGGAGGGCCAGGAATATCGGAGAATGGGGACCCTTTGAGAACGAACTGTGCCACGCGCCAGAAAACATAGGTGAATAGACACGCCATCGTTGCCTGTACTAGAAGGAGCTCCATTGATGTTTAAGTATAATATGATTTTGGTTCGCGTTCTGGGGACCCGAAGCTCCTCTGAGATGGTTGTGGGGCTCGTGCTGCAAACGAGAAAAAGGGAGGGGGGGGGCTTTTATTGACGAACGGCAGCAGACGGTACAGGAATAAGGGAAGAATATATTGCAAACGGGACGAAAGGGTCGGGTGGACGGGAATAGGCCCGAGTACTCCGACGGATGGGGCTATGAAGGTAATCCACAGTCGGGTTGTTACAGCAATCAACCAATCGTAATAGGTTTTCTCAATCGGAAGGAGGGATTGCCTGATGGAAATGCTTGAAATCGTTATGACTTACACTTCGGGACCTGCCAATTCCTGATGTCTTCAGTCATTTGAAATTTTACGAAACGGTGCAGGTAAACTACGCGCTTCGCTCTAGAGCTGCGCAGACACGCTGCGGCCTAGCTCCTCGGAATTATTGACACTCACGGGAACTCTAGGAAGTACACGCGGGAATTTCGGACGGCATACACACAGGGGGAGTTCAAGGCGTCCATCATGCGTCATAGAGCCACATCGTTTGGTTGTAGAGTCTGACATTGGAGTTTTCACGATCATTTATTGTCATCGGATTCCTGGATAGTTGCAGCGGTGACCAGAGTCCCGCGTCCCGTACGAGTGGGCGATGAGTAGCTCCGACACTGCCGAAGGCCACCGGGCGTGAAGGCAACAATCAAGCCCCCACTCCGGGGAATATTCGAGGGTGGCTTCCCTGCGGCGTCTGGCGCCGGCCAGAAAGGCTGGGACATATGCACCGGTCCCGGGACGCTGTATTCCTAGCTTTTTCTAGCGCTTCGGGGTACGTTTTTGCAGGAAACGTAGCAAGTTTACATCTCATGTCAGTATTTTTCAGAGTCGTAAAAAGCTGAGGAGGAGGAACGGCTAACAATGTATGTTACAAACACTAAAACAATGTTGTGGCGTATTTGGACTGTATTTCCCACGGGCTCCGCCGTGTGCCCGCAAGTTTAACTCCACTAACTCTTCTGCTAACTGCATTCTGACTCATGTAACATGATTACAGGCTGTCTTCGACATTCTCACAAAAGGGGATAGCAACTCCTATGAAGTTGCTTGTTTACAGACTCACTGGCACAAATAGTCAACATCACATGTTCTGGCTCTCCGAGTCTCTCCTAGTTGTACGTTGCGAAGTGTATCAACTCATCAAGGCCGGGGTGTTCCGTGGTGCTCTTCCGATCCTCAAACTAAAACGCGTCTCCGCGCTACGGTCCGCCTATATCGCTTTTGAACTTATAATCGACGTTATTGATCAGTTTCGAGGTTTGTTCTGACAAGTCTGATGATCGTTTTCCCACTGACTGCCATACACCGGGTAGTGGTTCGTTATGATTTCGCATTTAAAGCTAGTCGGTATCAGTACTGTTTGATTCCCTGCTCCTTTAGGAACCTATATATCCGTACAACTACACGTCCGCATACACTCAAGACAAGCAATATACTCAAGACAAATGATACACTCAAGACAAACGACGCACTCGAGAGCAAACGATAATCTGGGATACCCCAAACGAGAACTACGGCATCATGCAAGGACAGCGACGGCATAGGAGACAATTACGCCGTTCATCAGTTCCTGACGAACGAGACCTTCAAGGGCAGTCGAGATACTCCATCCGTAGTGTCCTTTGTGGTGGGAGCGTAAATGAAGCTGAACTGCCAGAAGATACTTGGGCCAGGCTCAAATACAAACGTCTCGAGCAGGATGGACAAGACCATTTCTAGAGGGCATGGGCGTTAGTGACTGTGGGTTCTCCATGGATAATCGCTCAGGGAAGGATCTTACTCATCTCCATCTCGGCAAATTTAAATCCACTGCAATGATGAGAGCTAAAAGCTTTGCACCGTACGAACGTCTACCAATACTCACATGCACGCTCTATTTCCACCCGTGAACGTCATTCTATAGCACCAGCAAGAAAATCAGCACAAAACGAATGAATAACGTTTAAATGCTGAAAGGAGACGTACAACTGGGAGTAAACGCCTGGAAGGTGGGCGTCCGACACGCTCTCGGGTAATGGTTCAAGCCAACGCTCGGGCTTCCATTCCTCCGCATCTTCTCCCCAAATCGCCTTGCTCAGATTAGTGCCTGAGATGGGGATTATGATGCCTGTTCCCTTTGGGATCATAATTTCTTTGATCTCCGTTTTTCCATCGCCTGCTTTGACCGGCCATTTCAAGGGAAGAACAGTGTCCTTGTTTGCCCTTGAAAAAAAGATGAAATGTCTCACAAATCCACGAGAGGAGTGCGACAAAAGCAGACGTACACACGGTCAATTGTTGGAATGGGCGGATACACACGCATAGTTTCACGGCAGACGGCATCGAGGTAAGGCAGTGCCTGAAGCGCATCGTAATCGAGGTCACCGTGTTCTTTGCGTGCCAACGTTACTTCCTCGCGCAATTTCGATTGCACATCAGAGTTCTGGGCTAAAAGGTCGAGTATGCGACTGAGCGCACTCGTCGTTGTATCGTGTCCAGCGAGGACAAAAAGGCTAGAACAGCAGGGAGAATGCGTTCAGAAGACGGAGGAAATAGTAGATGACCATAAACACCTCATTTGTCCGAGTAGCTCTGATTCAAGGAGGCCAGTCTCCAGGTTGGCTTTGACTAACATCAATAATGGTGTTAGTGGTATAACAGGTCCCGTCGGACATTACGTTTAGAGTTATCGGAAACAACCACGTACGTAAAATGCTCATGATGTCCTTTCCCTTGCCAGTGAGGACGGCCTCATCGCCCCTTTCAATAGCTTCATACTTCTTGCGCAAGATAGCCCGAGAAGAGTCTTCCAACGTTTCTACTACTGCTCGCATCTCCTTTAACAGCCTGAGAGGGATTAAGCCCAGGATGCACCTGCGAAATCGCGGGGAGCCGATCTTCACCATCCAAGGCAAAAAGTGACGAACAAGTGACAGTCTGAAGAGCAAAGGACTGGGAGAGCCAATAAGGTCAGAGGTCATTATACACCAAAGAGTAATGTAGGGGGACATTGAGTCTACTTAGAAGTGAACGGTGAAGAGGAAGAGACGTTCATCCGTAGTAGAAATGACGGGCTCACATGAAAGTTTTGAGTGCGTCACTGTAGGAGTCGGATCTCTTCCTTATGTCGAGCGCCGAAAATGAATAGCCGAGCCCTCCCTGGCCAATGTATTCTAAAGCTGCGCGTGACATCCATGCCATGACATCAACATTCTCGTTGTTATCGCGGACTTCGCATGCGAGGCCGTCTCGCAACTTGAAAAGGAGCCCGCTCAGCATCAATTATAAAAGTACACCTCCGGAGCAATCACCTTGTGGGCAATTGGGTACAGCGCTGGAAGCATTTCGCGCATATGTTTGACTGAGAACACCGGATTGAGCATCTTTCGTTGCTTTCTATGTTCTTCGCCTGTATAAAGGGAGGAGTGAATTAGGTGCGTGCTGAATCTCTCGCCATATAACGTAAGAAAACACCAACCAGTAGTCGACACTAGGCATGTTCCCAAAGTGATCTTGTTGAACCTGAATTTATATAGGATTTTAGAAAGTGAGGCTTTATAGTCTGGCTCTATAGTATATTAGACCTACATTAGCATTTCTGGTGCTCCTTCAAATGTGTTTTGTTCTTTCACAAAAATATGATACAAGGCGAGGGGATCCCAAATGTAAAGAAAATCGCGCTTTAAGGCAAGAATCAGCATGCAAGGCGATGGGAGAAATTAATACTCACTCCTAACAGGCCTTTGATTCGTATGATGTGGCCGTACTTCTCCTTAAGTTCGTGATGGAACGCCCAGCTATTCTGATTGAACATACGGTCGAAATGTCCTGATCGAAGATTGTAAAAGTGTGGGCTTGGAATTAGATGGAGAAAGCCACCTTCTTACCTTTCAACCACGACTTGCTGGGAGGACCAGGAATATCGGAGAACGGGGACTTCACGAGAACGGAGTGCGCCGCACGCCAGAAAACATAGGTGAACAGACACGCCATCGTTGCCTGTGCAAGGAGGTCCATTGTTGTTTAAGTATGGTACGAGTCCGGTAAGAGTTTGGCGTTCTGGGGACACGAGGTTTCCCGGAGATGACTGAGGGGCTCGTGCTGTAGACAAGAAGAAGGGGGGGGGCTTTTATCGACGAACGGCTGCAGGCGGTACAGGAACAGGGGGGGGGGGGGTAAATGTTAAACAACAAAAACAGCAATCGGGACGAAAGACAGCCAGGAGAACGGGGGTGAATCCAAGTACTTCCGGAGAGTGTTTCTACGAATGTAATCCACATTTCGGTTTTCGGAGCGATAAACCAATCGCATTCGTTTTTTTTCCCAGTCAAAGGACGGGATTACCTGGGGGAAATGCTTGAAATCATCACGAGGCTTTGCACTCCAAGACATGCTAATTCCTAATGTCTTCAGTCATTCGGAGTTTTGCGAGACGTTGCGGATAGACGGTTATAGTGCGTAGAGCTTCGATGTATAGAGCTGTCCGTGCAGACATGCCGCAGGCTAGTACTTCGGGATTACGCACACTCACATCCATATGCGTTATACACGGGTGTTTCCGGCGGGCGGGCATGCAGGGCGAATTCAAGGTGTCCATCCCTGCGTCCCTAAGACATAGAACCACGTCCTTTGGCTGTAAATTCGGCTAGTAGATTTTTTATGATCGTTTGTCGATCATCGGAATCCTGAGTAATAGCAGCACCAGAGTCCTGCGTCCGATAAAAGTGGGCAGTGGGTCGCTCCAAGGCTGCCGAAGGCCACAGAACGCGAAGACACTGATCAGCCTCGTTCACCCTGAGTTCCAGGGAATGCTAGAGGATAGCTTCCCCGCATTGTGTATTCATCTGGCGGGTGAGCGCGCCCAGAAGGTCACAGTCAGGACACATGTACCAGCTCCAGAACACTGTATTTCCGGCGATTTTAGAGGCCCGGGATGATCTAACGGCTGAGTATTTGCGGAAAAAGTTGCCAGTATGTACCTTATGTCGACTTTTCATTCATGTTTCAGAGCGTTTAAAGTGTAAAAGGCTGAGAAACGGCTATAAATGTACTCGCTGTTGTGCCGAAAGAGTGTTATGGCGTATTTGGGCTGTATTTCCCACATAAGCCGCCGCCACTGCTCCCTCAAAACCTTCCATCAGTACCAAACGATATTCCATCTGTTGAAGTTCGAGCCCGATGCCGAGGTCGATCGTTGGAGTTAAAAAAATTTCGACCATTTTCCCTTGCTGTATGCGCGCTCGGTTTCCCTCGCGCAACCGATTACTGGTTAAACAATATTCTTGGAAACGGAGTGCGTTCGCCAGTGCTGAGGATTACTGAATTCCAACACTAACCCCATATACCATGATTACAAGTCGCTCTTGTCTTCGGCGTTCATATAAATCCGTAAAGGATTGTGATTGTTACGAAGTCGCCTGTTTACAGGCCAACGGGCACAAATAATTAGCATCACATGGTGTGGCCCATCTTTCTATCCTCGTTGTATGTTGCGGGCTATACCGAATTATCAAGACTACAGCGAACGGATGTAATTTTGCTTGTAGTGTGTCTACACGTTCTTCGACACGAGCCAGCCAACTATTCGGCCTGCACAAGTAAATGGTTAGACGAATGCCCGATAGTATCAACCCCATGGACCAATTCTTGCTATGAATAGTTCCGCGACTGATAAAATTTTATGCCCAAGTCCGTACCTGGAATGCGGGAAGGCATTACACAGGAGCTTATCTCACGGCAGTTCCCTCCAGGACATATCCTCCCAGTACCTCAATCACCGCTTCTCTGCAGGGCCTTTTGCGTGTCTCTTGAGTCTTGACCCCTTTAGTCGACGCTCGAGAACCCTCCCCCCCTTTCAGTTCAAACTATGAACTTTTGTCTTTGGCCTCAGATATCAAAGAAAACCTTATTGTCGAAGGAAAAAAATGACAATACAGCGGATAAAGGAAGGAAGATATCTCTCGGCGGTCCTTGAACCGGATACTTGTAATTAGCTTAAAACATATCCCTCGGCTCCGAAATGCAAAGGTTATTTCTGCCGGCGCATTGCAGTATAACAGAGAGCTTCCATATCCAATCATTGCAGGAGTAAAATTTTTCTAGATAATTCATTAATGTTGCGCTTTTTCGTGTTCGCTGTGTATGTACAAAACATGGCTGGAATAACATCCCGTTCTGTCCTAATGATTTGCCCATTCTGACTGGTTTGTAGTTTGTATTAACGATTATACGTACTTCTCACAAGCCCCTATCTTCGTGCGATGCGTCTTATGTACTGCCGAGACTGTAACATTATTTGCGGACAGCGGCGGATAAAATGGCACCCTATGCCGCTCATCAGTTTTTAACAAAGGAAACTTTCAAGGGGAGTCGTTGCAAGCCGTCCGTCGTATTTTCTACGGCAGGCGCGTATGAAAAGCCGAACTGCCAGAAAATACCTAGACCGGTCTCCATAGATAATACTAGAAGGCTTACTCATTTCCATCTCGGAGAATTCGAATCCGCTTAAGCAGTAAGAGTTGGTGACAGGCTGCCCTTCCGTATGAGCGCGTGTTGATCCTCACATGCAGGATCTGTTTCCGCCAAGGGATGTCGTTCTACAGTGTTATCAGAAGTCTTTAACATCAAAGCGACTGAATGACGATCGAATGAAGGAGAGTGACATATAGTTGAGAGTAGACACTTGGAATGTGAGCGGCTGATGCACTCTCAAGCAACGGTTTAAGCCAGCGGTCGGGCTTCCATTCCCCTGCATCTTCTCCACATATTTCATTGCTTAAATTAGCACCTGAAATAGGGATGAAGATACTTGTTCCCTTTGGAACCATAATCTCTCCGATTTCCGTCTTCCCGCCAGCACGTTTGATGGACCACTTCAATTAAGAACCGTATCCTCAAGCACATCGTGACCCACCTCGATAAGAGGGAAGGAGTAGGAAACAGGCGTACACACGGTCAACCGTCGGAATGGGTGGGTACACGCGCTCAGCTTCGCGGCAAGCGGCATCAAGATAAGACAATGCTTGAAGTGCATCGTAGTCAAGGTCGCTATGCTCTTTACGTGCGGTGGGAGCGAGGATCCAGGATGGCGGTAGTATTTATTGGTGGATAGCTGTTGTTGAGTGCGATACCATAGGAAGCATATGAACTATAAACGCCGAGGGCCTCCAGCTAACGACATGAAAGATGGACCGGGTGGACAAGGATAGACCCAGGTAAGTTTAAAAGACATTCATGATTGCAAAGCCTTTGTTGGTGCGATTAGCCTGAAGTGGGACCCAGCCTGAACAGATGGAAACGCTAGCCAAGCCGTTTGGAAAGAGTTGATATTTGTGGGGTCCTGCACATCGACCCCCCTGATTTCCGACGTCTTAAACCAGACAAGGTCTTTTGGTTGTTGCAGATAAGTTATACGAAGCTATTCGCATCCTCCACGCCGCTTGCTAGAATACCGCGGGTAGTACGCGTGCACCGGTGTCGGCCACATATATGTGCGCGCGCTACGGTTCTTGCTCGTGAAATCACCCGTTACTACTAGTACGATCCATCAGGTTTACTGGTGGAACCCGGCCTGGGAGCGCAGTAGTAGCATCACTGGGGAGGACAGTCCCTCGTACAGTCAAAATACGTGCCGCTCTGGGTGCCTGAGAGCCGCAGGTCGTAACGATTCTGATTGAAAAAGAAAGCCAAGGATTAGGAGTTACGAACGGCGTAGCTTTCTCCTGAAGGGTAAGGTTTAGTATCAATTGAGTAGGCCAACTTAAAAGCGCTGTTTGTGAATTTGTACCAATTCCGGAGCCCTGAGCCACTGACCGTTTTTGTTTGGTGGAATAAAGGAATAATAGCAACGCGTTTTGTTGGCAGGCATGCCAAATCAAAATTTGAGCCTGGGATTGAAAGTGAGTGAACAAGTTGGATGTCGTTGTGTATTTGGTTATTATTTCCCACAAGTTTACCGCGCTTGCCGGCGCCGGCCGTATTCCTCTTCACGGTCGTCGACGTCAGGCTCAGCACACAGGACTCGACAGACATGAGTCAAGATCCATTCAAGTTGTTCAGCCAACAGCTGCAGAGGGTACGAGGTGGCGGAAGGGTTCCCGGGGGTGGAGGTCTGTTCGCTGGCTCGGGCCTGCTCATCGCGCTCGTGGCAGGAGGCTTCGCGCTCAACTCGAGTTTGTTCAACGGTCAGCTCTTTCGCTTTTATTTAGTGCGCTCTCTAATTGAAGGGTACCCACTCCACAGTCGACGGTGGTCACCGGGCGATTAAATACACGAGGTTTGTCGCTTATGTACCAGCTCGTTCATGAGAACGTTTTACTCATGTCTCGCTCAGAGTGTCCGGCGTTGGTCAGAAAATCTTTCCTGAGGGAACACATCTTATGGTGTGCTCGGCCTGTCTTTCTCGTTGATCGATGTTGTTGACCTTCATGACTAAGATTCCGTGGTTTGAAACCCCGGTTCTCTTCGACATTCGCGCAAAACCACGGAATATCGCCAGTCTCACGGGGACTAAAGGTGCTCATTCTCGTGCTCCGAGTTGTCGAGTTTTGCTCACTCATTCTTACAAGACTTACAAATGGTCAACATCACATGTCGTGTTCTCTCGCGTCCGTCTATCGAGGCCCTCCCGACTATATACCGCGAACTTGGCCAAGACTACGATGAACGGGTCTTACCCTCGATTGTGAACGAAGTTCTGAAGAGTGTTGTCGCGCAGTTCAATGCGAGCCAGCTCATTACTCAGCGTGAACACGTGAGTGGTTAGATGAACACTCAATATTATTCATTGATTCACAGGGTCCTTAAGGTATCGAGGTTGGTACGGGAAAACTTGACGAAGAGGGCGCTCCGCTTCAACCT